>CM076577.1:1121286598-1121742196 GCA_034641835.2 Pinus albicaulis | reverse complement strand
AATGAGAGGGCAGTAAGTTATGCCAAGGGAAAATCAAGTAGAACATCCATGGAAAATTCAAGCAAATATATTCCCCCACCAATGCGTAATAAAGGAAAAAAGGAAGAGAAATGTTGGAAATGTGGAGACAAATATTTCACAAGACATAAATGTGCCTTTTATACAAGAAATATCATTGCCAGCAATAAAAAAACAGAGAAAGGGATATTGGCAGCAAAGCCAGACACAAAGGAATCCAGGGTGAAAGTTGATAATTTCCCCACTACACAGATCCCAGAGGATTCCAGATCAATGCTTGATACAATAAAAGCAGATCAGTCTGTTTGGCTTATGAAGTGTCCTCAAGTTATTGGTCAAGCATGGAAATATTTTAATGATTTGGGACAGCCTGTAGCCAAAATAACCGTGTCGATTGATCCATGTAAGACAGATGATCAACGCATTGAAGCAAAGGTTGAAGATCCAACAACACCCTCTGCAATGAGGACAAAGGTGGAAATGTAAGAGATGTCTTCTACTGTGAGCCAAACTCAATCAACTCGCAATATTAAATCAGAGTTTATGATGGAAGTCGCTGCAAATGGATCTATTACAGTACCTAAGAGCTACATCTTGAACATGTCTAATGATATTATCCCCATGTATGTAGGGGGTTTGGAGACTGCTGAGCTTTACAACCATATGGGCATGGGCAATGTTGTTACTGTGCAAATCAAACACATAGAAATACATGGCAAAAAAGAATTTGATTGGTATGTGAGTGGTCAAACATACAAATTGCGGAACAGAAAGGCTTGGCATGCACATGAATTGAACTGCAAAAAAATGGCACTGGGCCTGAGAGCTGAAGTGATTGGGCCTTCGGGAAATTGTGGGGGTTTCATGAAATGGTCACGAAACAAATCCACTACAAGCAAATTTTGCATAACGGAATTGAAGAAGGTTACAGAAGTGAACAAACGTGGATTTGACATCGATCTGGTAAAGATGGGCCCACTGTTTCCTACAATATCAGGGCAAAGATTTGTCAAGAAAGGGGAAAGGTCAAATGCTCGGAAGGCGAGATCATCTTCGTGTCAACAGAAGATGGATGAGCTGCAGTTACAGTCAGGGGAACGAATCTTGTCTTCATGTGTGGATAGAAATGAATCAAGGATTGTAGCACATGATGTTAGAAATGATTTACTTTTTGTCCTCCCTCAGTCTAATGGTGCCGTTTCTAACAGAGATTATGACTCGCACGTGCACATAGGTTATGACTCCATTTTTTCAACAGCAATCACAGCTATCACGATTCCGCCATTGATTCCGTAGCCACTGCCATCTGTTGCCGTCCGGTCTGAGATCAAAATCCTCTGCGATAAAACGTACGGCCGTGGCCTCAGAAATTACATAAGGGACCCTGAAATGGGTATAAATGGTGAAGAACCTAAATAAAAAGAAAGAAAGAAGCAAAAGCACGACAATCAATTGGATTTTCTTGTGGTGCAAACATAACGATACTCAACAATGCTTGCAAAGAATCTCGTCGACTTACCTTCACCCCATGAATGGAAATCACCACTCTTATTGCAATCATGTCTAGTAAAACATGGCAATGAAGCATCTGACCATCAGGACAGAAATGATTTGGCTACGGAATTAAAAGTACGTCGTAAGCAACTTGGGCGTGTTCTGCAGATATTTGAATGAGACTTTCCTCATAATGCAGTTCTTCTATTGTGCTCGTCACATGATAAAGGATGCTGTCCTTATATGTGTGCAACTAGCTACAAGCATTCTAACTATCTTGACCAGTTCAGGGTCTCGCAGTTGGAAGAATCTAGGGTTCCTACCCAACAGTACAATACCGACATGCATTATGAGTCCTTTCCATGGAAGATCCAAGAAAATTACAGAGTCGAGAATGCCGATCTACAATCTCATGGAACTGGTGGCCCCGATGAACTGTCTGAGAATCATGGTGGTATTGTCGGGGATGAACTCGGTCATGGATTTTATAGTGAGAGTGCTAGGAATATTACAGAGCAAAGGACTCATAATGATGAAGAGTCGAGAGATGATAATCTTGTTGCTTCCTTGCAGGAGTTGCAGTACAGTGCTGGGCCTCCGTCGCCCGGTTTCATGTGGCACTATAATATCAAACACGACTATTACTACGAAGAGACCAAAAGCAGCACGTTGCCCGAGACCAACAACCAACTCTGCGATTATTCCGATGAAAGTTCCATCTAGTGGCAGGTTTTGTTCGACTCTCAGACCACTTTCATGACCAGGCCTGCGTTAGTGAAGGGCTGAAATTCATGGACCATCCAACCAAAATCATTGTCCTGTCATGATATCTCCATAGCTTATTGATCTGCACTACATTCACGAGCAGTTTTCAAAGGTGCTAGAAATGTCCGTCAATCTTTCGGCTGGAGGTTTACAGCGATGGCGTATTAAGGTTCGAACAGACGTGTCAAATCGGCGTGACTTTTCTGAGCTCGATTCGATTATATATATATATATATATATATGTATATGTAAGTGACATAATATTATTAATATAATTATATAATGAATTTAATATAATTATATAATAATATTAATTAAAAATATATATATTTATTTAAAAAAATTATTAATTTAATTAATTAAAATTACTAATTAATTAATTAAATTAATGAAAAAAAAAGATTCCGGGTGGTATATATATATATATATATATATGAATAAGTTAATATATATATTTATATTAGAAAAAAAGAAAAAAGAAAAAAAGAGAACCCAGTTTCAAAACAACACTACAGGAGAATTATTCTAGCCAAGGTGCCGGTGATGAATATATATATGAATAATTTAATATATATATTTATATTAAAAAAGAAAAGAAAAAGAGAACCCAGTTTCAAAACAACACGACAGGAGAACTATTCTAGCCAAGGTGCCGGTGATGAATGACATGCCTAGCAGATAATCCCCACTGAAGAAATTGTCGAAAGATTAAGCTTTGAGGACAAAGCTTTTCGAAGGAGGAGGCAATGTTATGAATCTAATTCATAACAAATTTAATTAAAATAGTCATTAATAGTTAAATAGGGATTATGTAAAATAGTCACTAGGTTAATGAAAGGGCATGTCTTTAAACATGCCCATTCGTGAAAAGGCACCTGCATAGGTATAAAAGTAGGGCCTCATTGTAACTTTCAATCATCTTATTCATATCATATCAATAAATATTATTATTCAAATACCTCTTGTGTATTTTTATAATTAAAGCCATTTTTGCTATCAAAGTCACAAGCATACAAGTTTTGTTGCTACAAAAACCAAATCTATAAGTTTCGCTGCTACACCTCACCTGATACTCCACAAGTATCTTTATTAGCCCATGATGATAGATATTGTCTTCCCTGGCGCTTTTTTTGTTCTTGACATTCTCTATCATTTTGGTTAGGCTTTTTGAAAAGAAGTAGGGTAAGTTAATTTTACAATCTCCCTTCATATGTTGAAGCAATTTGATATGATAAAGGTATATCACACTGTACTAATTATCACAGGTGAAGTACTTTTGGATAATCAAAACCAACTCTGACCATGGCTCTCTGAGCCAATCTCTTGGAATCCATCTTGTTCTATCAAAGGACCCCTTCCTTTTTTCTCCAAGAAAAAGGTCCACCCCTTCTCCTTAAAAATGCAAACCCTTGTGATACTCTTCTCCTATCAAAGGAAGGTCCAATGCCTGAGAAAGAAAGGTTGGGTTCAATGGTATAAAAAATCACAAACTTTGGTTTGTCCATGTTCAAAATGCTCTATGAACTCCTGTGTGATTTTATCATTGCGACCATTGAACTTTTTAAGAAACACTAATAACCCTGCCTAGTATAGTTTCTTTATTGTATCCTTACTCCAGTTTTATATCTTGAAGTCTTTAGGTTCAGTTTTGGTTGCCATTTGCATATGATCTGTGTACCATTTTGTATGGCCTTGTCCAGTAAATAACCTCATCATGAATATAACAAAAAAAATATAGATATTTTCCCTTCTCATTCATGCAATATTTGGATAAAAATCACGGTGAATGTACTTACTAGACCTCTGTAGCCTTGAGAAAAAAAAATGATATTACTTCTCCTGCCTTTAGATCTTCGATTTCTCTATTTCTTATTGCAAATGGTATTAAAAAAAATCCTCCGGTAAAAAAAACCCTCACTGTGTGAAAAACCATGTAAAAAAACATCTTTACTGCAAAAACGAATCTCTCACTGTTTGCAAAATTTCATATAAAACTACTCGTTGTGTATACAAAAGGATGCTCATTGTGTTTTTTATGTGCAAAATTTGGGAAAACTGTGTTTAAAAATGTATGAGGAAATCGTTTTTGGAACGATACCTGAGTTGGAGATGACTGTCGAAACCTTGTAGAGATTATCTTGTTAATGTTTGTTTTCTTCAGTGTAAACATACAGTCTTAGTTAAAATATCTGTCTCTAGAAATTCGAAAAATATTTGTACTACAGGTGGCAAATCCTTTTAGGGTGACAGAGCACTGCTAATCTAAGACTGAAGTCGTGTTTCGCTCAGAGTTTGACACATTTGAAAAATAACTGAAGTTGAACCCTATTCGAGAGAATAAATCAATCTTAAAAATCTTTTAATTGCTGAGAAGACCTCGAGATCTACTCCTACCTGATCACCACGCAATTTATGGGATTCGATCGAGAATATGCATGCTCAACGCGAAGAAAACCTTAGGTTTTCACTCTCCTGTTTCTTCTTATTATTCTTCTAAACACAACGCTCCTCCTTGTTTCTCCATGAAATTCCTCGTGCTACCTCTACTGCACTGGGTTCTCCTCTTTTCAATCTTTGCATACTTCTCAGTCAAACAGGGTTTCATGTTGTTTTAGGTTGTGGATAAACAATGAATACGCAGTTTCCTTTGATTCTGAGCTCGGTTATGATTAAACTTGGCTGTGATGATGAAGAAAAATGTGCAAACAGTGTTCAACTATGCGTGCAACCCTTTAAAATAGATTTTGACCATTTGCTACTGACTGCTCATCCTGTCACTGGTATCTTTGGCTGCCACTTGTTCACTTGGTGTGTCATGGTTGACTGTCCTCACCGCTTTTCATTTTACTCAAATGACTGTCCTCACTAGTTTTATGCTTGTTTTATCACCACTATACTTGTTTGATCATAGCTGTGTCCATTGTACATGTTTTGACACTTGTTTTATTTTTTTGTTAATGTTGCATCATGGCTTGTAATTGCTTGTAGTTTAGGACTAGTCTATGACTTTTGCATTGCATGCTTTCTTGATAATGCATTATGCTTGTTCATTATGCATTTTTAGATCCATTACACTTGCATTGCATGTTGCATATCCATTATTATGCCTTTCTCAATGCATACTTGCCCTCTTTTCTTCATCATTTACATATACTTATGTATTGATTTGTTTTGAAATGACCATAATCTTGGGTCATTTCAAATCAAATTATTTTTTATATAAGATGTTAAGTATAGTTGTAACGACACTAACTCTCTTTGTTCTTGTTTTGTAGGCATATGAAACTAATACTTCTTATTTTGTCGGCAATTTTCCATGAGGCAAAAAAAAAAATTGGCCCCAAAAAGGAGATATGGCCAAAAAGTTTGGTAAAAAATGCAAATGAATGTGGTTGAGTGAATGGTGAATTGATGAATGTAAGGTTATAATAAGGTTAATGAATGTAATAAGGTGAATGACTAATGTAAGAGGTAAATGTATATAATGTAGGGTGATGTGGGATATAGGGTAATGTAGGATAACGTATGATGGTATATACATGAATAGATTGGTACTGCATATTCAAGTTTAAACTAGTTTATCAATCTTAGAAAAAAATTTAAAATCGAAGGCATTAAGAATAATTTAAACTTACAGTACTTTCCTTTCACTTAATAGCTCATTGTCAATGCTTTTCTTTTGTTGATGATGACCTTAGATCTTTTGTCAACAATTGACCTTTTGCTAACGATGACGATACTTTGACCTCAAAATGAATTCTGCCGAATGATTTTACTGGATTGTAGATGCTTGTAGCTGCTTCTCAAGTCCCTTTGATGTTGATTTTAAGATGAATAATCAGGTCCCTTCTGCAATAACATATGAGATTGATCTTGTTCAGGTCCATTATTGATAAATATTGATTATGATGTCTCAGGTCCCTTTTGCAATACAACTGCTTGACATTAAACTAGTTGCATAGTTTGTTGGTTAATTATGAATCTCCCCCCTTGCTGATTTTGAGACTTGGCCTCAAGTCTTTGAATTTTGGAGGATGATTTCTACAAAATGAAATTGGAAAAAATACATAAAAGAGAATTCATATTGGCCAAACAAGTCAGTTTTCTAATATGAATTCGAGTTTGTATTGTGCCAATGTCCTGGATTTCACAACCAAACTCCTTTATTATTTTTTAACTTTTATTTTTTATTTTTTTTATTCTGGAGGTAGGGAAGGCATATCATTATACTGTTCCATTACTTCTGTTATACAGATTTATGAATTATGGATAAAACACGTTCCCTCAATGTGGTGCTATGCATTTAGAACAACATATCAAAGAATTTGCATATACTTTTCCTAATAGTACATAGGCACACAGAAAGATGAGGAAAATTAATTGGAGTCCAAGCGCTTCCTATTCTCCTTCTGTTGCTCCTGTTGTAGCTTCCAATCCAACTTTGATCACCAAACTAGTTCCTGCAACTATAAACACTAAACAACAAAGAGATTACAATATATAGATGGCTATTTACTTTAATCAATTAAATCAATGAAACATGAAACATATACATCAGCTAAGAATCGATGATATGAAAGATAGAAGCTTATACAGATACATATGTGGGAAAGTAAGCAACAATATTTATTAATGGATAGAAGGGGGAGGTTACAACCAGCGATTGATTTGATGTCACCAACTCCAGCATCATCCCAGCCTCATCCCAGCCTCATCACAATGAACATCTCTCCAGTAGCATATCACTCAAATCAAACACTCAATTGAGATTCCAACAACATTTCTCTACCAAATTTATTCCTTCTCAAGCACTAGGATCTGTGCTCAATTTATAGAAGAGCTGAAGGTAGTTTCACAATCAATGACTTTCTAATAATAAGCAAGACATGTTTCCCAGCTCAGAGGTGTTGAATGGACACATGGATTTGAAGTTTGAGACATATGGACTCTTCTAGAAGGCACTAGCCATGTGGTGATTCCGGAACAATGAGAATTTCGCTCCCAATTGACCAACGCATTCTTGAATGTCGAGAAATGCTTTGCTTAGCACCCTTGAATGGAGGTAACTGCATATGCAAAGAAATTAGTCCCTTGAGAGGCTGTGTTGGTGAGATCATAGGTGACATAACACGTACTTCAAACCTTGGAAACCTTGTAATGGAAGTCATGGTTGATTTGTTCTTGTCCTTTGTCTTAGGGCATGTAGCAACTAAAATGATAGGGGATTATAGACCCTATTCATTGGTTCTGGGGATGATGTCCAGTTTAACCAAGTCATTGGGAATGGTGCCCAAATTGAACTATAACAATTCCCCCCTAAAGCATGAAATCAAAATAATAATAACAATATCTTTTGAATGAGATGCTTTACATTGTGATGGGATGGAGTTGAAGCGGAGTGGTGGCCTGCATCAATCTTACAATACATTACATCATGATATATCCTCTTGATCATGAATTTCTGAGGGAAGGAATTCCCATGCTCAATACATAAACTATCTAATAACATGTACATAGTGCAGAAAGTCGTCTACATTGGAATGTTTCCCAATACAAACATGCCTACAGATATAGGCCCATGTTCAGATGACGATCTGTATGTAAGGTCACCGTATAGATGATGTGTACAACAATCCTAAAATCGCAGCCTGGATGGCTGAAACTAGATCCGCGGTCTTCTTATCTCGTTCACTCAATTGTTCAGGTACAAGTCTAGCCATGCGAATATATTATTTGTAGTCAAACATTGCAAGACATCGTTTGATTACCAGCTAATGATGTGAGTTGTTAAAAAACGAAAGAGAACCACCATTAATGTCAATGGCCCTCAAGGTATTGCAGTACATTTCGTAAGGCGTGAATAAATGATTTGATGTTGAACGCCAAACAAAATCCTTCGGTCAAAAGTTCGGAAGCGAGGATCTTGTCGATGCTGTAACAAGCCTCATGGTACTGGAAGATGATGTTTCTAAGTAAACTTCCTGGATGATGATTTGACGTCGACAGGAAGTCACTTTATTGCTGATCTGAAATGGAAGTATTTGTTACGCTATGCAAAGTATCCAAACAGATATAATAATGTGTGCAAAAGGTTTTCCTTAAATTGCAAGTTAAACAATTAGTTCTAGCTTTGTTTAACAGGTTTCTGTGAGAGGATTGATTAATTATTTTAATTGTTTATCATTGTACAACATTAAAAAAAAAAAAAAAAAAAAAAAAAAAACTTCAACAAAGCACATTACTCAACTATTTGTTGAGCAGTTCACCCCTCCTGGGCTACATCTGCTGGTCCAAGCCTCTCAAATGGCATGTCCCTCTTGTATTAATTTGCTCAAAATGAAATTACAAGTGAAAATAAGCCTTAATAGGCAAAAATATCTGTAAAATCAACTTTAGAAGATATGAAATAGCCAGAGATGACTATTCATTTACATAAAACTGATAAAGGATACCCAATACACTGCCTTCTCCATGATGGCCCTAATGGCTCCTTGATCTTCCCCAAAGCTAAAACTACTGAAGATCACCTCTGTTCAACCTAAAACATGTTCCAAATTGCTCAGAATGTTGAAAGGACCGAAAATTGACTATTTTTGCACTCAATTTGGTTCAATAACGAGGAAGTTATGGCTTCTCCAAGAAAACTGCCCAATGTCCCCCCAAAACCCCACTAAAAGTGGAGGAACTGCTAGTTACAAACCAAATTGGTTGAGTCCACCACCTTTGGCGCGCTCCTCCCCAAACTGTCGAAACCGCAACTGTAATATTTAATGTTAGGCGGGGTGGCATGTGACCACCCCTGCACTAACTGCCGGGTTATATGCTAACCGAACTGCAACATTTAACTTCTTTGAGTGGTCACATTAATAGTTCGTGGTTAGCGGGCAGATGTTGTAACCATCAATTCTAGCCCCCTGGTCACCAGTGTTTGGTCTTATGACATCTAGGCTAGCCCCCTTTTTTTTCTCCGTTGAAACTTTTTTAAACCTTCAAATAAAACTCGGCTCCTAAGGTGGTTACGTACCACACGCAACAGAGTTGGTCGGGCCTTTGGGCTCGAGCGGGCAGGTCACCGGTTCAAACCTGGTAAGCTAGAAAAAAATTTACTTAGCCAATTTCTCCACGACTTGGGGCCACGTGGCGGAATCCGGGCTTGCCACGTGGTAGCCTGTGATAGGCCACGAACAAATAAAGTCAAACCAGCCTCAAATGAAGGCCTACCACTTGTCTGCATCCAATTAGGTCCTATGGAATATTCCAGGGAATATTTCAGGTAATATTCCTTGGAATATTATTTTTTAATTTTTCCAAAGTTTGAAAGTCAAACTTGGTCAACTCATTTTTGGAGTTTACTAGGCTTTTTCAAACCTCAATAACTTCTGCATACGACCTCAATTTTGAGAACCGTTTGCGGCACCAGAATTGTAGCGACGAGACCTTTTTGGTCGTTCAGATTGCAACCATTTCTGAGCACTTTCATTTTTGATCATTTTTCATAACTTGGACATGATCTCCTGATTAATTGCGAAACAAGAGTTACTGATTTCAGAGACAAAGAATGACTTGATATAGCAATGTTCAAGGATAACTGTCATGAGAATGAAGGTTTATGAGTATTGCAGAAGGATGAGTATTCAGTGGATGACTTCTCTTGAACATATCAATGACATTGAGATGAGTTGGAAGCGCTGACCCAAAATCGAAGTGAAGGTATGATGAACCATAAGTATGAATGAACCGTAAAGAATATTACCCAACCCAAAAAATCACGATGATAGAGTGAAGTGTCATGTTCAAGAGCGACCTGCTACCATAAAAAGTCCTGTTCACTTTTCCCAAACTTTCACCGGTCATTTTTCGACCAGTACATCTTTATTTTTTAACAAGCTTGAGGAGGGTAACATATGCTTTATCTATAATCTAGCCCTTCGGGCGAATAATGTATCTCTATTTAATAATTTAATGAGTCTAGCGATGAATGAAACTCGATTCTTTCCATGATCGACAAGCCCGTCGCTATTTTATGTTTTAACAAGCGTAACGACAGTGACAACCCAGTCCTTTTTCATATTTAGAGAGTTTGAAAAAGATGACGAAAGAAAATTCCATAAGATCTTTTTCGTAAAGTTGTCCCTCAAATCCGAAAAAGTGTAAAATAATATCTGAGATAACCTCCTAGCCATGTTCGACTAAGGAATTCCTTTTTCGTAAATAATCTATCTCAGTCCGAAAAAGGGTTAAAATTATACGGAGCAGATATCAATTCATTTACTTTTACAAGCTCGAAAAGACAAGTGCTCAACAATCTTTTCACATTATCGGAGTCTGAAAAGAGCTAAAAGAAGACTACAAGGGTTCCTTTTTTGTTGTTATTGAAGCTCAAAAAAGATATAAAAGTGTGCTTCAAGTCCTTTTTCATTTTTAACAAAGCTCAAAAAAATAAGGATAAAAGTATGCTTTGTGGTCAAATCATTCTTGAAATAAATCTGCACGACTAATTTGTTCATCAATTGTAAAACCTGTTTAGAACAACATCAAATGGATTAAAAATACCTGTTTCATGATAAAAATAGAATAAAACAATAGTCACAACAATAAATATGATTTTCAAGTAATCAAATGACTAATTAAAAGAGTTTTACTATTCATTTTTACCATTTCAAAGTTACCATTTGCATTTTGGAGCTCTGAACCTCTTTTTGCCCCGAACTTCAGCTGTCGATTGCAATCGATTATGTGGACGGTTTTCATCGCCGTTTGATCTAGGTTGGTGCCATAAACCCTCTCTTTCTTTCAGTAGTCAATTCATTTCCTTTCATTGCAAGTTTTTAGGGATTTGGGCCCCTTAGGGTAAATTATTTTTCCAAAGAGGGAAACACACCCTTGAGCATCGAAAACTTTGTTGTGGAGCACCTAAATTGAAGCCTAGGTGCATATGCAATGCACTTTCCCTTGTTCAAGACTGTGTTGGGCGCAATTCACATTCTTGATTCTTGCATTGTACCCAAAATTTGTCTAATTTTTTGCATGAAAAGGAGTCTAATGAGTCTTATGGTTATATTTCAAGATTCCATCAGACTAGAATGACGATTACTTGGAGAGAAAGAGAGCATGAAGAACAAAGTGTGATTGCCCTAAATGATCTGGGTACAATAATAGCCCTAAGAGACTGTGGGTTATTAAAGTACTTCCGCTTGTCAGGGATGAGGCAACAAATATAACTCTTGGAGTTCTTAGTTTGAGCATGGGATCAAGCTATTGAGGCATTTCACATTAAGAACAAAGTGGTTCCTATTACAGTGGAGGATGTATATTTTCTTACAGGTTTATCGAGGAGAGGCTTGCCTATTTCTCTTTCAGGGTCTGCTCTCGGAGGAGAGACTGTGAGAGATTATGTTTTTCAATATTGCTATCCAGGGGCAGAGCCAAGAAAGGATGGGAAAATAAACATCCGTGACATTCGTGATTTGCCTTTGAGAACCATTCTTTTCATGATCGCAAAGCTTGCCGACACCGTTACACTACATGTAGCGAACAGATCATATATGCAGCATGTGCTAGAGTGCATGGAGCCAACAATATTCAACTAGTATGAAGATGTACTTTATCAAATAAAAGAACAACTGAACAAGGCAAAGGGAGGAAGGAAGAAAAAATTCAAATATTGTTCGATCCTCATTTCATTTTCCTTAGAGAGGATTCCACTGATGCAACCTCAGCATGTGACACTGGGTGTGTCTAACCCTAGAGATTCGAGGATGCAGAGATGCGTAGAACTAATGGCTAGGCATGCAGGCCAATCGTCCATTGTGTTCTCGACTGCATTCTTTGCCTATTTCAGGCGACAGGTTATCGCCATTGATGAGTATGCAAACGCATGCGTCGATTTCCGAGGAGATCTAGACTTAGCTTTACCAGAAGACGCTTAGTGGGGTGCAATAGGTAAGAATGTTTTGACCATGTTTTTTGATTTTTCTAAGGTTTATACAATTTTTTTGTATTCTTATGTTTTCCCAAGACTAAACTAAAGTTTTAATGTAATGCAGATGTTGGTTGAGTTCAACCGGTGGAGGAACCAAAGCATGGAGTGGACGAGCCAGCAGAGAGGGTTGTCGGGAGTTCAGTCCTTTAGGATCTAGATATGGTTGAGACTTTGTCTGAGCTTCGGCAGCACATAAAGGGGTTGACCTTCGAGGTTCCGGATTGTTGGAACGAAGAGTTACCCATGCGACTGAAGCGCCATATTATAGGCGTTCCTAACTGTTGGATGCGGTTAATGTGTAGGATAGATAGATCTATAGCATGTTACCATGAGAATCATTAGTTTATTTTTGACATATTGCATACATTTTGAGGTCAGATGACCAATGTGCATTGGGCACAATTTTTTGTAAAAACCTATAACTATCTATCTATTTGGTTTCAGTGTTTTCCTATGTTTATTGCGCATTCCTATTCAATTATGTGAATGTTTCTTTACATGTGTTTCAAATGTCTTTCTAAAACATGATTACCTAAAGAATAAATCAATGTGTTCAAGTTTCTGGAAATGTGTTGATATCAAATAAAATCAAAATGTCTTTATTAGGAACAAACGATGCAGTGTTGGATTTCTAATAGTATAAACACTGTTAAGTTGTAATACCACAAGTTGCGAGTCTAACCTTATGATGATGCAGTTAATACCAAATGAAATGGCATCAGAGAGAAGTTCGATTAATGCTCTATACTCAACGATATTGTTTGTCGATCTACTGATACAAATCCCTTGAAAACTCACTAACTCGCTGTTTGGAGCAAAAATGGCCCATGTTGCAGATGATAGATTCTGCGTACTACGACTAGCACCATTAGTATATCCAAAAAATGAATCCAAAGATTCAGACATCTGCGATGAAAAGTAAAGCAGATTACTAACGTCAAGAAACCTCTAAAAGACAAACTAAGACAGTGAATGAAAATCAACAACATATATTTACAATATAATACAAAAAATTACTACGCTCATGATTAAGCATAGTAATGTTTCAAATACAACCCATTTCGGGGTTGTGCCAACGGAATTCCATCGTAATCCACCAACTCGTAGGCACCCTTAGCAAGAACTCTTTTGACAATATAGGGGCCATGCCATAATGGCTCAAATTTCCCTGCACCTATTACATCAACTTCTTGATCATAAAGAAGGACCAAGTCGCCCTCTGAGAAAATGCGAGGCTGGACATTTTTGTCGTATTGCACCTTTATACGTCTCTTATGCACTTCATTGGCTAATTGGGCTTCAGGACATGTTTCATCAAGATGGATAAGGTTAAAATGACGTGCTTCTTCATCTGAGGTGTCAGGTAACAAGTCAATTACGAGTTTCAACGACGGTATTTCACATTGGATTGGAAAGATAGCTTCTAGACCATACACTAATTGAAAGGGGGTAAATCCAGTTGCGTTTCTCACCGAGGTTCAGTACGCCCACAAGGCCGAGTACAGGATCAAATTCCAGTTTGTTTTACGAAATCCTATCATCCGTTGAAGCATACGTTTAAGAATCTTGTTGATAGCTTCAAATTGTCCATTTGACTATGGATAATAAGGAGTAGAATTATCATGTGACAATCCTAACTTGGAAGTCAATGTAATCATCATATGGTTGCGAAAATTCTTCCCATGATCTGTGACTGTAGCCTGCGGGACCCCAAATCGTGCAATGACATGATTAAAGAAAAACAATGCAGCTGTTTGTCCTGTGTTGTTGAATGTAGGCATTGCTTCGACCCATTTGGTAAAGTAGTCTACTGGGACAATAATATAACCATGCCCCCCGGACAAACAAGGGTCACAGGTCACGAAGTCAATGCCCCATTTCGAAAATGGTCCTACAGAGACAACATGATGCAATAGCATTGGCGGTTTGCGGATTTTACGATCAAATATCTGGGACGCATGACAACTTCTGACCGCGAGGATGCAGTCGCGAAATATGGCAGGCCAAAAGTAACCGGCGCGGAGTATCTTTTGCGCGGTAACGTATCCAAACAAGTGTCCACCACAAGCCCCAACATGACAATCATTTAAAACCTTTTCGGCCTCCTCTGTTAGATGATCCAAATATTATCATAGGATATTAAGTTTGAATAAGATAATTATTAATTTAAGATATTAAATTAATAATTATTCTAGAATATTTAATAAATCTTTGAGATATTTAGAAATAGAAATTTGTTATTAAAAATTAGGACTCTAGAAAAGAGTCGTTTCCTAGGCTCTAAGTTAGGAGTAAAGTTAGTAGTTTGGTTAGAAGCTCAATTATTGTAAATGGACACTTGTTTATTTTCCAAGTGATCCATAACTAGATTAAGTTAGAGCATAGAGCTTATAAATAGGTTAGTTTCCTATTTTCAATGTAATGTGTAATGAGAGAATGTGAGAGTGAGTTTACGTGTGTAAAATCTTGTAATTTGCCATGTAATATTTTTTCTTGATCAATAAAGTTGTGTGTCTGAGGACACTTCTGCACTTTCATGTGGTATCAGAGCCACGGTAACACTGTGAGGAGGAGATTCCAGCTCTATCAGGTCGTGGAAAACTCAACTCCGTTGAAGTGATCAACAAAAGATTGGTATGAAATTTGCAAATTTTTTTATTGATTTTAGATCTGCAAATTCTAAAATCATTTTTTAAAGGAGCCACTGCAAATTTGTGTGACTTTTTTTAAATTGCTTGAGTGAACAAAAAAGGGGAGCGCTCTTGCCATTTCCTCACAGGGTTTTTTTTTTTGGATTGAATTAGTTTATAAGAAGTTTGTATAAAACGCTATATAATTTAGAGGAAAGCACTATATAATTTAGAGGAAAGCGCTGTCTATTTTAATTTTTTAAAGTCCTTTCATGTAAACATCGATTCTGAAAATCGATTTTACATTCAAACAACATTTTAAATATTAGAACCAGCGTTTTTTGAAGTGGATTCTACATTCTGGCATAAAAACCAGCGTTCAGTTGCAAGCTGCCTTTGAACCAACGTTTTTGAAAACATAGTTTTAAAATAGTTGAAACAACGTTTACATTGTGACAGCATTTACCATCAATTCCAGAATAAGAACAACGTTTTGGCATCGATCAACAAATAAAACAACGTTTCGACTCCAGCAATAAGAACAACGTTTGGCATGGATTTCTACATTGATTAAGAACCAGCGTTCAGTTAAGTTTAAGAACCAGCGTCCTCAGCGTTAATTTGAAAGCAGCATTTAAAATTCTAAACAGCATTAATTTGGTTCATTTGATTCTAAACAACGTTAATTTGTAATCCAGCGTTTTCTGAACTAGAGCCAGCGTTATCTAAACAGAACCAACGTTTTTATGAACCAGCCTTTTAAATGATTCGAACCAACGTTGAATGAAAATGTAAATGCCACCATTGAAACAACCTTTTTAAAAATAGTTTGCCAGCGTTGAATGAAAATTTAAATGCCAGCGTTGAAACAACCTTTTTAAAAATAGTTTGCCAGCGTTGAATGTAAATGCCAGCGTTCAGTAAGCATTTGAAAACAACGTTGAAATCTGCAATTGAAAGCACTGAAACCAGCATTGAAACCACTTTTTGTTGAAAGCATTGAGCCAACGTTTTGCATGTTTTGGAAGCAAAATCGATTCAGCATTAAGAGGCATCGATTGGCATCGAAGCAGCATTTAATTGGCATCGATTCTGCATCAATTCTGAACCCGCCTTTACAAAGTGTTATTTTCCTTCGCT
Organism: Pinus albicaulis; assembly: GCA_034641835.2. Lineage (NCBI taxonomy): Eukaryota > Viridiplantae > Streptophyta > Pinopsida > Pinales > Pinaceae > Pinus > Pinus albicaulis. The sequence continues at coordinate 1,121,726,167 of CM076577.1, read as the reverse complement.
GATGAGCTGCGGTTGTCATTCGATTGGTGGAAGCTTGGTAAGAAGATCCACATTTAGTTTTTGAAATATATCATTGAAGTCGATTGTTCACATTGTAATTGGAGTTTTTTTTTTTTTAAATTGTGATTTGTAAATGAAATCATAATTGGAGCGATAAGGTGGAACTTTGTGAGAAATAAGTAGATTTTTTTAAGAATATTGTAATATTTTTTGGAGTAATAAGGGTATTGTAATTTTTTGGAGCAATAAGAAGATTTGTAATTTGTTTCTGGAGAGATAAGTGTGACTCAAACTAATTTTACTTTGAGGGGGGGGTAATTTTTTTTTTTTACCAGATATTGCAAATTGTAAAAGTCAAATTTTGAAAGTTGCCTTGTAAATATCTGAGAACTTGACTAGAGCCAAGTGCAAAGCTCAGTCAATTTTCTCCTGTTTTGATGACTATTCGAGGGTCAAGGCCAAGCCCTGATAGTTCGTTTTTTTGCGTCGTGTGTTGCTGTTGTGTTGCGCATCTGGATATTTTTTGGAGCTTGATTCGTGGTGTGAAGTCTTAACACTACAATGTCTAAGTTGATTAATTTATTTTCTGATTCCGACAAACTTGAAGACTCAAAATCTTACAAAAAATGGCAACGCCTCATCGAAAGCACTCTTGTTTATAATGAACTATGGCATGATATTTGTGATGGAGATGTAAAGCCAAATAAACCTATAGATGCAGCTGTGCTTGCAAAATGGGAAGTTAAAAATGCCAAAGCATTAGCTCTCATTAAATCCTCTGTCAATGATGAAATGTATGTCCATATCGAAAATGCTAAAGATGCTTGGTCTGCTTTGAGAACTTTTAAAGAATTGTTTGATACTCAGCCTCAATAAAAAAGAGTTGACTTACAATTAAAATTGTTGCATCAAAAATTGACTGAAGAAGGAGATATTCTTGAATACATCTCCAGACTTCAGAATATTAAGCAGGAAATTGTTAATGCTCGTTTTCAAGCAGTTGATGATAGTTTTATGGTCACAATTTCAATTGCTCGGCTTCCTTCTTCCTACACACATTTTTTAGAAACTCTACAGCTAACTGGAAAGTTAGAAAAGCTAAAGTTTGATGAGCTCTGTGAAATGTTGACTCAACATGATAAAACTTTTGGGAAGAAAAAGAAAGTTGGTGAAGATGTTTTTCTCATAGAAGCCAGTACTAGCAACTCCACAGCAGACAATTCCAAAAATAAAGGCAAAGGTAATTTTAATAAAAATCAAGCAGTGCAAGGTCGTGGTCGCAGTCAACACAGAGGAAAAAACTCCAACAGAGGCTCCAATTCAGGCAGAAACAATTCTCAAGGCAGAGGTAACAATCAAAACAGAGGCACAGGACAAAATCCAGGGAGAGGACAATCTCAAAACAGAGGACAAAGCAGAGGTCGAGGACAGTCTCAAGGCAGAGGACAGTCTCAAGGAAGAGGCACTGATTTAAGTCAAATTGTTTGCAGGCGATGTAACAGAGTTGGTCACTATGCTTCAGATTGTCACACATCTATCAATAAAATTTCTAAGTTTCAACAGCCTTCAACACAGTTTGCAAATGATCAAGATCAAGATGATAATGACTTAGAATATGTCTTCACTTCTTCACCAACAATCCAACTTTCCTCTTATGTTAAGAGTGATTATGAAGATGCTTGGATTTTGGATTCAGGAGAAACTCAGCACATGACTTGTAGACGGGATTTCTTTTGGAATTTTCAAGAGTGCCATCTTAATTCCATCTTTCTAGCAGATGATACAAAACACATGCCTTATGGAAAAGGTGCAATCAAATTTTTTCTCCCTGACATTGGAGAAAAATTGATTTCCAATGTGTGGTATGTTCCCACCTTTAAGAAAAATTTGTTGTCCTTGGTCATGATTCGACAAGCAGGACATCAAATCATTATGGAAGATGGCTTAGTTAAGATTAATTCAGTCAAACAAAATTTCCAAACAGTGATGACAGGATATGAAGACGGAAAACTGTTAAGGATGAAAGGGACAATTATTCCAAGGCATTCTGATTTTGCAGGGGCAGTTTCTACAGGAATTTCACCTATAAGATTATGGCATGTAAGATATGGATTGAATTTCGACACTCTTTCTCAATTGCAGAAACAAGGGATGGTTAAATGACTTCCGACTTTCAAGAAAGAAAACGCTAAATGTGAAGTTTGCATTTATGGAAAACATAGTCGAGAAAGTTTTCCAACAAGTACATGGCGCGCAAACAGGCTGCGGCAACTAGTTCACAGTGATGTGTGTGGTCCACTACAAGCTTCATTAGGTGGTTGCAAATATTTCTTGCTATTTATTGATGATTTCAGTAGAATGACCTGGGTTTACTTTTTGAAAAACAAGTCAGAAGCATTTGAGAAATTTAAAATTTTTCGACAACTTGTTGAAAATGAAGCCAAAGAAAAGATAGGTACTCTCAGGACAGATAATGGGGGAGAATTCAACTCAAATGAATTCAAAACTTATTGCAGTGAAAACGGCATCAGAAGGCATCTTACAAATGTTTACACTCCACAGCAAAATGGAGTCGTAGAAAGGATGAATCGCACATTGTTAGGCATGGCGAGATCCATGTTAACTTTCAAAGGGTTAAGTCCAACATATTGGGTAGAAGCAATCCATACAGCTGTCTATCTAAGAAACAGATCTCCAACTGCTTCGTTAGAAGGAATCACCCCTTACGAAGCTTGGTTTGGTTTCAAACCTAAAGTTAAATATCTTCGAGTCTTTGGATCCATCTGTTATGCCTTAGTTCCTAAAGAAAAGAGAACTAAGCTTGATTCAAGAAGTTTAAAATGCACCATGATTGGCTATTCATATGAAAAGAAAGGGTATCGTCTTTTGACAAATGGAAAATTTATTGTGAGCAGGGATGTCATTTTTGATGAAACAGAGAGTAAGAGTGCTAAAGAAATCAAAAGTCTTCTTCACAAGTTAGAAACTAAGGGCAGTAAAAGGAAAGGAAATATGCAAAGTCAACCAACTTCACCAAATTGGTATGAACTTGATTTTCCTTCCTCTGAAGATGAGTCATCCAATCCATCTACTTCAACAAAATCATCTGGGTCTTCTAGCAGTTCATCAGCGTCTCCAATCAGCAGCAGTTCTTCTGACAGTGATTCTCCAGATTCACAACCTGAATGACGAACATCAGTTTACATTAATCCCCTCTACAATGACGGAGACTTCTCAGAACCTCAAACAAGTGAGCAACAACTTCCAAAATGGGCAGTTCAACTCTTGAAAGATGTAAGGCCTAATGAACAAAACAAAATAGGAACAAGGCATCAAAACGAAATGAAGGCAATTTTGCTTTAATAGCAAATGATTTTACTGAACCTTCTTCTTTTCAAGAGGAAGTAAAACATAAAGCATGGCAACAAGCAATGGTTGATGAGTATCAGGCAGTTCAAGACAACAACACTTGGCAACTTGTTGATTGTCCTCAACATGTTAAACCTATTGGATGCAAATGGGTTTATCGAATTAAGTACAAGAAAAATGGTGATATTGACAAGTATAAAGCACGCCTTGTTGCCAAAGGTTTTGCATAGCAAGAAGGTATCGATTATGAGGAGACCTTTGCTCCCACAGCCAAATGGAACACCATCCGCCTCACACTTGCCTTAGCAGCTCAGAAAGGGTGGAAAGTTCATCAAATGGATGTCAAAAGCGCTTTTCTCAACGGGGACTTACAGGAAGATGTATACACGACACAACCACCAGGGTTTGAAGTTAAAGGGCAAGAACATAAAGTCTGCAAATTAATCAAGGCTTTATATGGATTAAAACAAGCACCCCGTGCTTGGTATGCCAAAATGAATGAATACCTTCACAAAATTGATTTTCATCGCAATGAATCTGATGATACTTGTATGTGCGCCAACAGGGAAAATATTTGGTCATTCTCATTATGTATGTTGATGATTTGATCATTACAGGAAACAATGATGATTACATTGAACGGGTGAAAAAGGAGTTGCATGCAGGTTTTAAGATGACAAATTTGGGACTACTTCACTACTATCTTGGGGTTGAAGTATTCCAACGTCCACATCAGATCTTCATTTCCCAGAGTAAATATGCAGCAGAAATTCTTCAGCGATTTGGAATGCAGGATTGTAAGCCTGTCCTTACCCCTATGGAACAAAACTTAAAACTTTCAAAATTTGAAGGGGGGGAAAGAGTGGACAGCATGACTTACAGACAGTTGATTGGCAGCTTGATTTATTTGACAACCACTCGTCCTGATCTATCTTATGCAGTCAGTATTCTTTCACGTTTCATGCAGGAACCACTAGACAGCCACTGGAATGCAGCCAAAAGAGTTCTTCGATATATCCAAGGAACAAAATATTTTGGTCTTCTTTACAAAAAGACTAAAAATTTTGTACTTGGTGGTTTTTCAGATGCCGACTTTGCTGGCAGTATTGATGACAGGGCATCAACCTCAGGTTACTTAATGAACATGGGGTCAGCTGCAGTTTCCTGGAGTTGCAAGAAGCAAAGTACAGTGGCCACTTCTTCAGCAGAAGCAGAGTACATTTCAGCATGGGAAGCAGCATGTGAGTTTGTTTGGTTACGTCGAGTTTTACAGGACTTGGGGATTCCTCTAGCAGAAGCTACTTCAATATTCATCGACAATCAATCAGCAATAAAGCTTGCCAAGAATCCAGTTTTCCATTCAAAGACAAAGCATGTGGACACCAAGTATCATCATATCAGATCTCTCATTGTAAATGACGTCATCAAGCCAATGTTTTGCCCTTTAGAAGATCAGACCTCCGACATTTTCACAAAACCTCTTGGCAGAATAAAGTTTACTAAGTTCAGGGATGAACTTGGTATTTGTTGTAATGTATCTTTGGATCATAGGGGGGAATGTTAGATGATCCAAATATTATCATAGGATATAAATTTTGAATAAAATAATTATTAATTTAAGATATTAATTTATTTTTTTTCCGCGGAAAAAATCGGTAACCTTTTATTAATAAAAATGAAAAGTTACACATAGCATATGCATTGAAGCATTTTCAGAAATTTCCCATTGGGCTCATGTGCTCTCACACACAATGCGTTGTAGCAAGGCTACCTTGCATTCAGAGAAAAGAAAGAAAAAAGAATGAGAAAAGAGAAGAGATAGAGGGGCAGAAAAACTGGAAACTGCTAGATCATGGGAAAAGTGTCCCACATATCAGGTTTTTCTCCCTTTCTTCTTCTCAACCTTGCGCCATTCGCCCTGAGATGGCTCGCAAGTGGCAAGGACAATCTGATTTTCTGCACTTTTGGTTCCTGTATCCTTGTCCGAATCTGAAGTTTCTGATGTATGGTGTCTTTTGATCCCTCCACTGCCCGTGTCCACTGCATTCCTGTCTGATTGATTCGTCTGAAGATGTGGATCCACTAGTGCGGTTGTGTCCTTTGTTTGTGCCTCTGGTTCCTGTGTAGTTTTCTTATTTCCTGGTGGGGCTAGTTCCTCTTCTTCTTCTGACTCATCCTCCTCTGAATCAGGAGGGGGCAATTGCCAGCCTTTCCTCTGCTTCCTATTCGGTTTCTTTTGGTTGTTGGCTTTCTTAATTTCTGGGCATGTATTTTGTAAGTGTCCTGTCATCCTGCAATTTCTGCATCTGAACGCAGTATTCTCGTAATCTAGTGATTGCAACCAATTTTGTTTCTTGTAAATCAACAAAATGTTCTCCGGTAGTCCTTTGCTTAAATCTACCTCCACGCAGATCCGGGCAAAGGTGAAGATTCATTGTTCTATTCTTTCCATGTCTGTTTTAATGTAACGCCCAAGACTGTTCCCAATGCTCTCGAGAACCTTATCATTCCAGAAATGAAGGGGCAGGTTGTAAAGTCTCACCCATACTGGCAGTCTGGAAACTGTCATAGTGTTGGGGTCAAAATCTGGAAACCATGGAGTGATAAACAACCCCGTGGACCCCCAGAACCAAGGCCCCTCTCTGATTATGATATCCCTTTCCTCCGAGGTTTGAAATTTAACGATAAAAAATCCCTTAGAACAGAGATATATTTCACATTCCAGGGACCATTGGGTGAAGATCCAGTGGAAAAGGTCCATGGGTTTGGGCCAGAAGCAGTTGAAGCGACATATTAATGCTTGGGCTTTATATGTCTTGATATGCTCCTCTGTTGCTGAACTGTTGATTTTTAGAGCAGGGGTTTGTTCCTATTGTTCAACTATGTAAGGCCTCGGCGTATTTCCAGCTTGTTCTGGAGCTGTGCCGACTCCTTTTTTCCCCTGTAGAATATTTTTGTAGGAGGGGCCACCATTTGTTTGCCTGGGCGTGCTCTGGTTCACAGCGTCCCCTCGCAGGCGCAGATTTAGGGTGATGGTACTCTCTGCTCTTATGGCGTAATCCTTTAAGAGCCTGCAGTCCTGGAGGGAACTGTGCCCGTTAACCAGATGTTGAATCGGTACTGGGTAGCCCGTCATACCCCAAATTTGATGCTTAATTTGCAGGATAGAGGTGTCATCGTTTACCCAGGCCAAACGTGACTTACCCACCGACGGTTTGATAAAGATTTGAAAAGGAGGAGAGTATAGAGGGAAAGAGTTCTTACCTATGGAGTGGGATTTAGAGAACGATTTTGTTGGGGTCGGTCCCTGCTTATACCGATTTCTTCTCGTCTCTGCCTCTCATATCTTTTGAATCAGTAGAGGGTTCTGCTTATCGGGCTTAGGCACCTTTTCTCCTGGAGGAGAGGAATATAAATTGCTGAACTCTGTTTCTGCATGGCTGCCAGATTCCTTGAAAACTGTCGATCGCGCCTTTGCAGCCTCTTCATCCTGTGGAGAACCCCTCCTGGGCAGATCCAAGGCAGATTGGAGACGGATCAATTTCTGGTAGATCCAATCTTCCTTGCCGCTGCAGGATTTGCCTGGGGCAAGATCCGCAAACATTTTATCAGGTTTAAGAAACCTCGAATCGCCAACATGTGACCCGCACCACCTATCCGGCCTTGGAATCTTTGCTCTCCCTTGATGCAGACCCCATGGAGTAGTGGGCGCAACGGTGGCTCCAACAGAGGCGTTATTCGCAGAGATTTTTGAGCTGAGCTCATTGACAGAGCTGTGAAATCTGAGCAAGCAAGAGCCAAGGTGAGATGCTGCCAGATCCAGACCAGAAGCCACGACTACGGGGGAAGCTTTGTTGGGAACAGGATACGCACAGACCTTGACGGCTGCGACAGAGCACAAAGAAACCCTAGCACGTTCCATCCTTCTCCAGCCTAATTGATGCCACGAACTCTTCCAACAACCATTTAAGATATTAAATTAATAATTGTTCTAGAATATTTAATAAATCTTTGAGATATTTAGAAATAGAAATTTGTTATTAAAAATTAGGACTCTAGAAAAGAGTCGTTTCCTAGGCTCTAAGTTAGGAGTAAAGTTAGTAGTTTGGTTAGAAGCTCATTTATTGTAAATGGACACTTGTTTATTTTCCAAGTGATCTATAACTAGATTAAGTTAGAGCATAGAGCTTATAAATAGGTTAGTTTCCTATTTTCAATGTAATGTCTAATGAGAGAATGTGAGAGTGAGTTTACGTGTGTAAACTCCTGTAATTTTCCCTGTAATCTTTTTGCTTGATCAATAAAGTTGTGTGTCTAAGGACACTTCTGCACTTTCATCCTCAAGAGTGAGGCACCTTCTTAAAATTGTATCGACACCATGACGATAAAGTGTATCATTGATGATTAGATAATCTTTGGTTTGGTATCAAATACGTCGTTGGTCAGAGCGAGAGGTATCAGGCTGAAAAGTCTGGTTTTGGAGATAAATGATAAAATCCCTATACCAAGGATCATATGGTCTGATAAAAAACAAAGGCTCGTTAGGAATAGATGGTTTCGAAGTAGTAGCAGTACTATCAGAAGGAAGGTCACAGAGAAGCTCAACGAAAACTAAAGACTTCTTTGACTTGGATTGATGAATTCAAAATCAAATTCCTGCAAAATGACAATCCATTTTGAATATCCCCCCCCAGCAATTGGCGTGCTAAGATATAAGTCATGGGGTTGCAATCTGAAATGACAATGGTTTTCCGGAACATGATATAGTGGCGAAATCTTTGGACAGCTTGAACATCCGCCAAGGTAAGCTTTTCTACGTACAAATACTTCACTTCTGTATCATTGAGGTTACGATTCAAATAATAGATTGGATGTTCTATCCCATTTTCTACTTGGACCAATACCATAGCAATGTTCATATCAGCCGCGACGATATATTAGAAATAATCACTCTAATAATTGGGGGGATACATTAATGATACCCGGACCAGAGTATCCTTGATAGCATTGAAAGAAGCTTGTGCAACTTGATCCAAATGGAAGGGAATCCCCTTTTTCAAGAGTCGAGTAAATCCTTTAGCCATTTAGGTGTATTTGGGTATGAACCTCCTTAGGAAGTTAGCCTTTCCTTGAAGTTTATGTATATGAAGTAAATTTTATAGCGCAGGAAAATCAAGAATGGTTTGGACCTTCAATGGGTCAATTCGAATTCCTTCTTTTGAGACAAAGAATCCAAGAAAATGACTAGAACCAACACAAAACACACATTTATGTGGATTGAGGTGTATTTTTTAGTGTCGATAGCGTAAAAATATGGCTCTCAAATGCATCGGGTGATCAGTCTGATTTTGTGAATGCACGAGTAAATCATCTAGATAGGGTTGAATAATGTGCTTGATGTCATTGAAAGCATAATCTATTGCTCTCTGAAAAGTATCCCCAACGTTATTTAAACCAAACGGTAGCTTCTGATAAGCGAATGTGCCCCAGGGACAGATGAATGATGTCTTATATTGATCCTCTGGGTGGATGTTGATTTGATTGTAACCGGAAAATCCATCCATGAACGAAAATATTTCGCATCCAGCACAATCATCAATAATCTGGTCGATATAGGGAGTAGGATAGTTGTCTTTTGGACAAACAAGATTGACATCCCGATAATCGATGCACACTCTGATGGTTCCTTGTTTGTTCATGACAGGAACGATGTTGGAAACCCACTCAGTTAGCGAAACATGGTAAATGAAACCAGCACGCAAACTTTTTTCAACTTTTACTTTAATGGCAGCGGCCTTCTTCGGATGAATAGGATGAAGGTGTTGACGTATCGGTTTGACATCAGAGTACACATTAATAGTGTGTTCAATGATATTAGTATCTATTCCTGTAATTTCCTCATAAGACCAAGAAAATACATCACGAAATTCACGAAATAGAGAGCGATATGTTTCGATTTCTGATGGAGAACAAGACACACCGACATGAATATTTTCTACAATGCTAGGTTTGGTCAAAATATCGATAGAAATGGTTTCTTCAATATTTGACAAATTTCGCTCAGAATCGATTGCATTAATAGGAAAAGAATTCGAAAAGAAATTTTTGATCGATGGGTGATATAGTTCATTAAGATTGTCTTCTTCATAATCAGGAAGATGGGAACGATGATGATAATCTTCCCATGGTTCTCCTTTCGACATCATGGTTTCCAAAATATTCTCATATGTCAATAAAGTTGAGGAAAAAGGATCAGATGGAGTACCAAAATCTAAGGAGCGATCAACCCAAACAACCGGCGACGATGATTTCAGATTTTTCGCCCGAGCCAGATAAATCGATTGTTATGCCAACTCAATAGGGTTGGGCAACAAAACTCATCCAACATAACAATTCCAGAATCACCCGTACTCTTCCTTAAGCCAGATGGAATGGAAGAGATCAAGTAGCAGGTCTCTATACTTGCAATTTCTGCTGACATCGCAGGCGGCGGTAATGCAAAGGTTCCCATGAGAGTGGAATCCTTTAAGAGCCCTACACCAATGTTATGAAGTGCGAGTTGGGGTGCGTGAATGAACATAACACTTCCAATTACCTGTGAAGTGGAGGCAAAGAAGCATAACTGATTGATGACTGTGATAACATCTTTATGTGGAAAGGCAATAATTCTAAAATATGTAGAAACAATTGCCGTCATAGCATATACCCATGGCCTTCCAAGTAGAATATTGTAGTCAAGGGGTTCGTCAATAACCTCAACGTCAACATTCATTGTTTTCCCCCCTAGTTCAACATGTAGGTTATTTATAATACCACAAGGCTTATATGTACGTCCATTTAAAGCTTTCAACATCATTGATGATTGAGATTAGCGTGGAGAGCCAAGTGACTTCAAACAATTTAGAGACATAATGCATGTAGATGCTCCCTCATTAATAATAATACAATGAACAAGGTGATTGAGAACATTTACTTGGATGGAGAATGCCAATTCTACTGGTAATTGCGGCACATAGCCCGTATGATTAAAGACTATGAGATTAGAATCAGTCAGATCAATTCCACCAATAGTCGATAATAAAGCCTGTTTCTGGGAGGGAAAATTTTGCAATACCTCAAGAGTTGACATAGCTGAAGGGGATTGAGCCAAATCTTCAACTATATTATAATTTTGAGAAGCTCTTGCTCGAGGTTTATATGTCAATTTATGAACAACTCCCTTCGGTGGTTTGATTGTCAATTCAGGAATAGCAGTAGGCAGTACTGATTCTGTAGACGGATTCTTGGTTGAGGTAGTAGGTTGATTAGTGGCCTGAATACCGTAATATTTATCACGCGTTGACACCAAAATATTTGTTGATGGCTTTGTGATAGATAACATAAGCACTTGGGAACTAGAAGCTGGATTTGCAGCAACCAAATTTCTGTTCGCATTCGGAAACGGATCTGTCAACACAGCTGACACATGTGAAGTCTTAACCATTTTTGAGACTTCAGCGTGGTGAGGAAAATCCCGAAAAAAGTGTTCCTCATTACAAATTATGCATGGATAACGAAATTTCCTGTTTCCAGACGATTGATCAAATGATATTTCTCGCGGATTAGAAGTTTTATTTTTCTTTTATTTCCCTTTTTTCTTACTTCTGGATTGCTTGTCACTTTTGCCTTTGTCAAATGACACGATATTGATTTCGAAAGAAGGCGTAGGATCAAATGCAGTAATATGATGTGTGCTTACAGTACCAATCATACTGTCTCCGACATGAGATTCATTTGATGGAGGAGGAACAATACAATTAGATCGCGGCGTGTTAGGAATTTTCTTGTAGAGCATGCCAGACTGAGTATAAATCAAGTCTAAATATTGGGCAGGAGAAATGAGCTGCTCTTCAGTGACAACGCCACCCTTAGCCACATCCTCAGTTATAAATGGTAACAGGGACTTAATGAACCACTCAACAAGGAGTTGATCAGGAACAAATGTCTTAACCATTCTACGACGACGACGCCACTCATGAATATGATCAGAAAGGTGAGTAGCATTAGTCTGTTTAAAATTAGTCAAGAGTTCCGTTCCTGTTTCATATTGTATGGGTAATTTGAAGTGAGTCAAAAAGATAGTAGCTAGGGCAGCGACATTATCAAAAGAAGCTCTAGGTAACTCAATGTACCATTTTGTAGCCGGACCAGTGAGCGTGCGCTGGAAAAGACGTATCCGAACAGAGTCATCATTCAGGGAGTTTGATGAACACCACAAATGATAAGTCATAACATGAGTCGATGGGTCTTCCCCAGGGTTTCCATTGAAATTAGGAATATCCGAGGGTAATTTATGGGGTATCATCGGCCACCAAGGAGCATATTTGATTGGATCATTGGTGAGCCGATTTAAATCTGGTAAATCTAAAGTTGCAACAAAGGGCAACTGTCGATTAAGGTCAGGTTGAGCATAGCCAGGGTATGATGGAATTTCTTGGGCAACAGGCCTTTGAGTACTAACATAAGGAATCTGTTGCTGGTAACCCATATAAAGGTTGTTTTGATAAGAAAACACTTGAGGATTCTATTGGCCAAAACCTGGGTACGATACTTGTTGAAATGAAGGTTGTGGTATTTGTGCCCGAGGCTGCCAAGGGGTCTGTAGACCAATGTTATAACCCAAATTATGATAGATTGGATTCGGTTGAGGATAGGTATAACCTGGTTGTGGCTGTGAAATCCCATAATATGGTAATCCAATTTGTGAATAAATGATTCTGGGTAAAGGTTTTTTTAAATTAGCCGAAGGAGTCAGAGTCTGAGGGCCAAATACTTAAGGGTATTGAGATGAAGGACCTGCATGAAACAGTTGTTGTACAATAGTTTGAGCCTGTAACAAGGGTAAAGATGTATTAACAAGTGGAATTGGTGTAGGTGAAACAGGTTGAACCGGTTGATACGAGTGTACAACTGTTTGTGGTTGGATAGGCAGAGTGGGCTACCATTGACAAACATTAATTTCTATATTAGGTTGACCAAAAAATGAAAGAGTACTGTCAAAGTGGGTGACCAAAGGTTTCCCCCCAACATGAGGAGGATAATAAGACGAAAAATATTGTTCTCCAAATGAAGGAAGTCCAGTTGAGATGGTATTGGATGGAATAGACCCAGAAGGACTAGTTTGATATTGCCCTGATGATGGATATAAAGGATCAAGCCGTTCAATACTCACTATAGGTTTACCAGTTAGAATACCGAAAGATGACATTGGTGAAGTCCATGGGTTTGAAGATGCACCAGATAAAATTACAGATAAAGATTTATAACCTGATGGGACCAAAGGGCCACCATGAAAATATGACTCTCGTGAAGTTGTGAACATCGACGGGGTAGCGAGAGCAAGTGCTGACGCAATCAGAACAAATGGTCCAATCGAGGATGTTGGTTCAGGCATGGTTACTTGACCAAATGTATACCCTTTTGAATCGACGAGAATTTTAATAGGAAAATGATCAACAAAAGAAGAGGATGGTGATTGAGGAAAATACTCATACAGGTAAAGATCCTCCCCAAAATGGGTTGGAGTTAAAGGTGTTTCATCTTGTGGGATTTCTTCAATCAAAATTAAACCAGGTGGAAGGATTTCGCCGTCAGGCCCAAATTATATTTCAGGAGGTTGACTGCGCGATATGGGAGACTCAATGACTACAATAGATTGTGGGATGATCGATACAGGAACAACTTCTGGTTGTTCGACTTCGGATGCAGATTTTTTGGCAAAAAAGAGACAGGATCTGGATCAACTTCCAGTTGAACAACGTCGGGTTCGGGAGGTGTGGTCTCATTGATTGGATGGATCGTGACCACGGGTAGCTGTGACGACTCCGTCTCGACAACAGTAGACAAAATAGGATTTGTAGAAACAAATTGTGCCGAATTTGATATATGGGGAGATGATTCTTCACTAGAGGTACTAATGGTGCTAGTTTTGGTAGGGCAGTGTCGCCTTCGCTGCCCAGAAGAGGCTTCTGGTGGTAAAGGTGGTTTCAATGCAAGTCTATGTGAACGATGTGGAAAGTGATTTTCTTCTTCCACGATGAATGATTTATTTTATGACCATAAATAAACGCAAAAAAAAGGGTAATTCTAGGCAAAAGGTTTACCAAGAAACTGTTAACTGCAGAATACCTCCTAGCGAACCAAGAAGTACGGGCAGGCAATCTCCCCGAATGTTGTGTTCGCGTGTATCACAATTTACAAGGCGGTTGACTTGGTTCACTATGGATGGATAGCAACCTAAATTTTTCCTCCCAAATATACTCGAAGGTACGTGGAGGCCCAAGTCCATATTAGTGTTGTCTAATGTGAAACCGCACAGTGAGAGCACCCCTTTATACTTTTCGTACTATAACACCACTCGATATACCCGAAGGTACGTGGACGAGGTATGATATACTTACGTACGTGGAGTGAGGTATCACACTCGGAATGTATTGTAGAGAATTAACGACAACTACTATGTTTTACGACACTGGAACATGTCTCTAGCCTAGACCTTATAAATGTTATCGTTATGGTTCCAATGCTTTTTTTGGTAAATTGATGTAAATTTTAAGTTGATCTTGTTTATCAATTTTCCTTTCAAGGTTCACTGCGATGATGTGATGGAAATTCCTAAAATTCAAACTAAAATGATAAGCAAACTTTTCAATTTTAGCTTTTTCAATGAAAATCTTAGCTACTAAAGGGAAAGAGCAATCAGTTTTGAGAGCAAACAACAAAGAGCACAAACTAATATGCAACTTTCCTAATTTGTTCCTATGAAAAACACACAATCCACTACATGCAAATGCAGGTTTTTATTTTCAGTCCCCTTAATGTGAATGCAAAAAGGAAAATTTATGCATCAAATCAACAAAAACAAATGCTTTCTTCTTTGAGAAATGATGAATTTAACAACAATTTCTCTTTTAGGAAAAATGAATATTGGAACCACAATTTTTCCTACAAGAAACAAAGAATTTGACGACAATTTCCTTTACGAAAACAAATGGATCTAATGCAGAAATAAAAATACTTTGAATTTGATTTGTTAATGATAAATAAAAACACTTAAAGAGGCATTGAACAAACTTACTTTTCAAAGAAGGAAGATTCAGGAAAATTCAATGGTCTCTATGAGGCATCAGAGAGTTGAAAACACAGCAAACAAAAGGCTGAATGTGAAGGAAATGACAAATTCAAAGGGAATTTGGTTGGCTTAGGGGGAAACACAGTCTCTAAGGGGAGACAGTGCATTGCAAAGCACCCCTGAGAGGGAGACAATGCTATGTAAAGCACTGTGTCTTGACCAATGGTGTGTTAAGCACAACAGAGAATAAAATTCTAGCTACTAAACACACTTCTAATGCAATTATTTGTTTCAAAAGCCTAATAATTGAGAGTAGATGCTACTCGGTGGATAACCAGAAGCAAAAACACCAAGGATGAAGGTAAAATCCCCAGTGAAGTCGCGAATTTGTTATTTGGAATTATGAATTACAGATAAAACACATTCCCTAAATGTGGTGCTATGCATTTAGAACAATAGATCAAATACTTTGCATATACTTTTCCTAATAGTAAATAGACACACAGAAAGATGAGGAAACTTACTTGGAGTCCAAGCGCTTCCTATTCTCCTTATGTCGCTCCTGCTGTAGCTTCCAATCCAACTTTGATCGCCAGACTAGTTCCTGCAAGTATAAACACTAAACAACAAAGAGATTGCAATATATAGATGACTATTTATTTAATCAGTCAATTTAATGAAACATGAAACATATACATCAACTAAGAATCCATGATATGAAATATAGAAGGTTATATAGATACATATGTGGGAAAGTAAGCAACAATCTTTATTAGTGGATAGAAGGGGGAGGTTACAACCAACGATTGATTTGATGTCACCAACTCCAACATCATCCCAACCTCATCACAATGAACATCTCTCTAGCACCATATCACTCAAATCAAGCACTCAATTGAGATTCCAACATCATTTCTCTACCAAATTTCTTCCGTCTCAAGCACTAGGATCTGAGCTCAATTTATAAAATAACTGAAGGTAGTTTCAAAATCAATGACTTTCTAATAATAGTCAAGACATGTTTCCCAGCTCAGAGGTGTTGAATGGACACATGAATTCAAATTTTGACACATATGAACTCTTCTAGAAGGCACTGGCCATGTGGAGATTCTGGAATAATGAGATTTTCGCTCCCAATTAACCAACACACTCTTGAATGTCGGGAAGTGCTTTGCATAGCATCCTTGAATGGAGGTAACTACATATGCAAAGCAGTTAGTCCCTTGAGAGGCTACGTTGGTGAGCTCACAGGTGATATAACATGTACTTCAAATCTTGGAAACCTTGCAATGGAAGTCATGGATGATTTGTTCTTATTCTTTGTCTTAGGGCATGTAGCAACTGAAATGATAGGGGATGATAGACCCTATTCATTGGTTCTGGGGATGATGTCAAATTTAACCAGGTCATTGGGAATGGTGCCCAAATTTACCTATAACAACTTCCATATTGTTTTCTGTCGATACTCTCTTCAGAAGATCTTTTTTATTGATAGGCTTATTATAAACTTTGAGTGTATGCCATTAACTAGAAATGAAATGGCTGCTTCATCAATTGTCTTGATCTTACCTGCTCCATTGTCAAAGATTTATTCTATCTCATATGGTCTAAGCCAATGAGTAGTAAACTTAGCTTTGAAATATTTGTACTTGAAGTCGAAAAGAAGTGACCAGTATGCCTTATGAAAAAAATTGTTTTTGATAAATATGTCATGCGATTTGATTTTCTGTTGCTGTACTAGTGATGTATGATCAACTACTTGTTGTATGATTTCATCTAGTTCATTTAGTTGCATAATTCTCCATTGTTGGGCTTCTGACAGGTCCAATCCCAATTTTGCTGCAAGTTTAAAGTATGAATTTGAAATTCGATTGGTAATAGAACTTATTTACCATATACCATTTGATATGGGTTGAATCCAATAGTATTTTTCCATGTAATTTTGTATGCCCATAATGCATATTTTAATTTGTATGACCAATATTTTCTGTTAATTTGTATTGTCTTTGTCATGATGTTTGCCATGACCTTATTAGTAGATTCCACTTGTCCATTTGCTTGAGGATGATACAGAGTAGACTTTCTATGCTTGATTTTGTATTTTTCCATAAGATCTCGGACAAGTTTAGAAGTGAAATATGATCCCTGGTCTGTAACAAACTGTCTTGGAACTCCAAATATTAAAAATATTTATTCAAAGAGGAATGAAACTATTGTTTCTTTCATTGCTTGTGCCACTGCTTTTTCTTCTACCCATTTTGTAACATAGTCTGTACACACTAAGATGTACTGATTTCCATTTGAAAGCGGGTTAATAGGTCCCACAAAGTCAAGATCCCATTGTTCAAATGGTTCTATAATTACTTTTGGTTTTAATGGCATCTCATCTGACCCTACAGGTCTTCCAGTTCTGTGACAACTGTCACATCTTTTGACATAGGTCTTTGATTCCTTGAAAATTGTTGGCCAATATTAGCCAAGTTTGAGCACCTTGTATGATGTTCGTTTATAGACAAAATGGCCACCACATGGCTCACCATGACATGATTTTAGAATATAAATAATCTCATCTTCTCTTATACATTTTCTTATCAAAAGATTAAGACTAGTATAGAAGAGGTCACCATTGACCAAACTATATCTAGCACTCTCTCTGATTAGTTTTATTTTTTGCTTGCTAGTGAAATGATATGGTAATATTCCAAATGATAAATAATTAGCTACATCTGCAAACCATGGGGTTTTAGCTGTTATAGCAAATAAATTTTCATTAGGAAAGTTGTCTGAAACAGGAATATGATCACTAGGAGAATGAAGTCTTGACAAGAAATCTGCCACTTGATTATCTTTTCCTGGTCGATATAAAACAATGAGATTGAATTCTTGCGTTAGTAACGACCATCTAGTAATTATTCCATTGGTAATTGTGTTTTTCATTAAATATTTAATAGCTGAATGATATGTATGAATAAACACTTGATAACCTGTTATATAATGCCTAAATTTATTGACTGCATGCACAACAAATAGCATTTCTTTTTCAGTTACTGTATAGTTTAATTATGTCGGAGTTAGATTTTTTCTAATGAAATATATGGCATAGTTAAATTGATTTTATTTTTGTCCTAGAGATTCTCTTATAGCTGTATCTGATGCATCAATAGATATGTGGAATGGCAATTACCAATTTGGTCCTCTGAGAATGGGTGCTATAGATAATTTTTCTTTCAGTTTTTCAAATGCATTTTGACAATTTGTAGTCCATTGAAACTCAATGTATTTTGCAAGTAATTTGAATAGGGGTAGAGCTATTTTGCTAAAGTTTTCAATGAATCTTCTATAATAGCCTGCATATCCTAAGAAAATTCTTACTTCTTTCTGTGTTTTTGGTGGCATTAAGTTTACAATTACTTGTATCTTTGATGGGTTTACCTTTATTCCAAAAGAAGAAATGTGGTGTCCCAACAATATCCCCACAGTTAACATTGTAAAAAATTTCTCATTGCTGAGGGATAAGTTTGTTTCTATGCATCTCTTCAGATCTTTTTCAAGGTTTTTTAGACAATCATCAAATGTACCTCCACACATTCATGAATTAAATCAGCAAAGGTGGCTAGGACTACTCTTTGCAATGTAGAAGGTGCATTACATAATCCAAAAGGTAAAAAATTATAAGCATATGTTCCCCAAGGACAAGTAAATGTAGTTTTGTCTTGATCCTCTAATGCTATCTTGATCTGATTATAACCGCTAAATCCATTAAAAAAAGAGAAGAAATTATTTCATGCTAGTGAATCTAGTACTTGATCAATGAATGGTAATGGGAAATGATCTTTCAATGTTTCTCTGTTTAGTTCCCTATGGTCTACACATATTCTCCATTTTCCATTTTTCTTTGGTACCACAACTAAGAGAGAAACCCATTGACTATCTAAGATAGGGTAGATGAATCCCACTTGCAATAATTTTTGCAGTTCTTCCTTAACTATCTATTTCATCATTGGATTAATTTTTCTTTGTGGTTGTCTAACTGGTTTTATGTTATCATCAATATAGATATGGTGAATACATGTTTTCGGATGAATTCCTTGCATGTTTGTATTGTCCCAGGCAAAAGCTTTTGAATATTTATGTAACAATGCAATTACCTATTGTTCTTGTGACGATTGTAGATTATTACCACTGTTTAGATTCTTTCCAGGATTGATTTCATAGTTTTTCTTTGAGAATTGGTAATTGAGACGACAGAAAAAATGATTTCAAATGAATTCTGCAATGATTGAATAATACAATTTTCCTGAAAACATTGATTCAAAAGATGATTTGCAGCTTCATATTGTGTTATTCGTAGCTACTCAGAAATACCAAGTTCAGAGATAAAAATGTCTATTAAATCCTCATTTTTTTCTTCTTATCTAAAATTAAAGGCTTGATTAATGCTTAAAACAGGTTGAGTTTCTTCTTGTTGGTCATCAGGCCATGATAGTAAAGAAGGATATTGAGCAAGAGGATAGAGTGTAATATATTTCCTTTCATCTCCATGTGCTATGATCATGCTTCTTGATCTACATCCAATGAAGGCATTTGCTGTCGCTAACCATGGTCTACCAAGAATTAAAGGATGACCTCCTTGATTTGTTTTTGGTTGCAAGATCAGAAAGTCTTCAGGGTACTCCCATGAATCGAAAGAAACAATGATGTCTTCAAGTATTCCTTCCGGTACAACTTTAGATCTATCCGCTAGTTTTAAAATTGTAGTAGTAGGTCGAATATTTGGCAATTTTAAATACTACATAGTTTCTGTTGTCATGACATTTATAATAGCTCCTAGATCAATTAAAGTTTTAGGAGCTAACAAATCATTGATTGAAATGGTAACCATAGGTATCCCAAGATCAATATACTTTTCAATTGCTATTTTTGTAGACATGAGACTAACTAATTTGCCAATGACTTGGATTGTGGGTGGATCTCTTTTATTTCTGCCGATTTTCTTAATACATTATTCCTTTATTGTTTTTGTATAGATTGGAATATCTTTGATAGATTGAAACAAAGGAATTTTGACATAAGAATTATTCAATTCATCTAAGATATCAAATTGAGGAAGAGAAATTGGAGTTTTATGCTCTACTAACCTTTCTGGGAAAGGTGGTGTTTGAGTCATAATAGTTTTACTTTGCTGAATTTGATTCTTTGGATTACATTTTTCAGATTGTTCTCCTTTTTCAATTTGTTCTTCTATGATTGGTGGAGAACTTTTTTGTAGAAATTTTCCAGACCTCAAGTGGATGTCTTGAATAGGAAGAATATAATATATAGCGAATAATGTTGTTTCTTCCACATTATATACTAGCCTTTCCACTTTATTACTCGGATTTGCTACTGGATGAGATGGTAATTGAGTTGGTCTAGGTGGTGGTTGGTTAGATGGCAGTTGAAGTTGTTGTGGTTGAGTTAGTAAGGGTGTAGGATTTTGATGTGGAAGTGGCATTGATTGAGGGGGTTGCTGGAATTGTTGATATGGAAATGGTTGTTGATATGGCTATTGAGGATAAGGTTGGTATTGTTGTTGGGGATAGAATTGTTGAGGAAGCTGGGTTCCACAGCTATATCCTCACCAACTTTGTGCAGGTTGGTTTTGGTATTGTTATGGAGGCCAAACTTGCCATGGCATAGGAGCATTCCATGAAGTTTGAGAAGGATATTGATAATTTTGAGGAATTTGTTGAGGTAAAATTTGGGGAATACCTGGAAACTGTGGTTCCCAAGGTTTTCTTAATGCCAAATAGTAAAGAGAGTCAATCCCTTGTACTTCTTCCATTGAATTTACTTGAAATTCTTTGAGCTTTGGACAATTTTCAGTTAAATGATTTTTTGTATGAAGTCCACACACCTGAATAAAGGACATTCTCTTAGTGGATGCTTCTTTCTACACTTAGGAAAAAAGATTGATACTACCCAATCGTGTTCATATTGCTTTTTCTTGGCTTTGAATACATCAACCTGTGTTCCTAAGGTTCTCAAAATATCAGTTTTAAAGTTTTCTAACTAACTCCCTATTTCTACTCTTGTTACTCCTGTTGTTGATTTAGAAGCTCTTGAGTTTACATCTCTTTTTCCACTATTTTCTCTACCTCTAGAATAATTTTGACACAATTATGCAATTTCATCAAATGGAAAATATTTGATGTCTCCTTTCCCCATTACATTGAGAATATCATGGTATTCATCTCGTATACCTTTGAGAAAAATTGTTCGAATGGTCTTAGGATTTCAAGTGTGTTGTTTGGATTTTTGTAAATTATAAAGAAATCATTCTAAATATTCTTCCAAACTCTCATCTTCTTGTTGAGACATCCTGAAAATATCTTCCTTCGAATCTCTAGGCCTACAATAGGCTTGATACTTCTTAAGAAAAATTTTCCTCATGTCATCCCAAGAAGCAATAGTGTGTTCTCCCAATCCCATAAACCATTTCAATGCAACTGCTTTAAGAGTAGTGGGAAAAAGACGAAGTTTATGTGTATCATATGTATAACCATAAGTAGGACATAAAATATCAAAGTCAAACATGAATGAATCAGGATCTTCTGAAGAAATTCCATAGAATTTGGCAAAATAGAAGGTGGAATATTCTTCATTTTTACCTCCTCTCCAAGGATTGCTCTTGTATCTAGAATTGGGAATGAAAAGGTAGCTTCCTAATCATTGCATGTTTCTACATCATGTCATCTCTTATTGTCATATTCTCTTTTAGCATCTTCTTCTCTTTCTATTTCTGCTTCTATTCTCATTTCTTCCTTTCTTTTTCTTTGCCATTCTCTTTGTTGCCTTTCATACTGAATCATTTGTTCTGGTGTTAAAATTGGGACATTAGGTCCTTGTCCTTCCTCAGGAATTTCTTTCTCAGTTGTTTGTAATGTCTTGATAAGAGGCTGAGTTTGTGTTTCCTCAAACTTTTCTATTTGTTCGAGAATTGGTTGATCTACATGTTTAACAATTTGTTTTCTTGTATCTCTTTTTTTTCCTATGGAAGATGTTTTTGTTTGCGTTTGTGTCCTTTTTACTTCATAGGCTAACAAAGTTTGTCTTTCTGCAAGAGTCAATCTTTGTCCCGAATGTTGTTTTTATTCCAATTCTTCTAAAGTTGGTTTTCCAACAACTGGTGTAATTAGTCCTAATGGTCCTGATCCCACGGATGGTTGAATGGTTGGGGGTTTTGTTTGGAAAATCTACCTTTTCCATCTCTTTCTCTAGGCATGAAGAAACATAACCAAAGAAAAACTCTAATTTTTTGTTGTTGTTGTTGTTTTTTTTTTTTTAACAATCTTCCCAACTGACTATATCTAAGTATGCTTCCCCGAAAAGGGCGCAAAAAATGTCAAGTCAATTTACTAATTAAACTAACGCATGTGTTTTACTTGTCAATCCAGGTTTGTAGACTTGGAAGCATATCCAAAGTATATGGATTTCAGGTAAAGTCAATTTCGGAAGGCAAGGCTCAAAGGTTGAAGGAAATGCATATTACAAATATGTTATAAGTTTAAAGGTTAATGGAAATGCATATTAAAAATATAAGTTGTAACAAAAAAGTCTCTGATTCAAGATGCAGTAAGCGAAGGAAGAGGCTCCTAACTTAGGAGGTCCTGTTTTTCCTTCCCCACAATATTGTCCTCAAGAAGAGAAACTAAAGAGCAACAGTTTGTGATGTGTAGAAAGCAAGAGAAGATGCTCCTAACTTAGGAGGTGCTGGTTGTCCTTCTTCACAGTTTTACTCCAACAACATTACCATTGCATCAAATCATAAACTGGAATTCAAGAAACAATTCAAGAAATGCAAAAGGATGATTTTTAGTTGTGATTCATAACTTGATAGAAATAGAATTTAATTTAAATCCTTGGTTGTCCTTTCATACAAAAAATATATTATAAACCAAAATCATCCAAAAATCATACATAAATTATAACATATCTAAGTAACTAAATCATAAAACTGAAACAAGAAATACTTAATCAAAACTATGCTAATTTGAACAAAATTTAACCAAAGTGTACTTAGCTTGGTATGGGGGCCCTCCAACCTTGCCTTGTACACATGAAGAATTATTCAACTACAAATAGCTTAATAAATCATCCACTATATGAACAACAAATAGAATAGTAGAAATGATTCTTTCAAATTATCTCAAAAGTCTCCAATAGTGTTAATACCAAATTACACATTTGAATGGTTCATAAACTTTGTTTAAATAGG
This sequence comes from Pinus albicaulis, assembly GCA_034641835.2. Classification (NCBI taxonomy): domain Eukaryota; kingdom Viridiplantae; phylum Streptophyta; class Pinopsida; order Pinales; family Pinaceae; genus Pinus; species Pinus albicaulis. Next base: position 1,121,703,431 of record CM076577.1, on the reverse strand, counting down.
CAAATCATAAACAAACTTTGCTATAATGGCTCTAACAACCTTATCAATCCTAATACATCCATAGATGTTGAACTCATCAAGTATGGTTCACAAAATCAGGAAAAATACCACAAAATAATAGATGTGCCTCTTTTTACTAGGGATTCCTGAATGGCATGTCAAGTTTGACCAACATTGATCGGACCTGTTTTTTGCTCATTTTGACTGAACCAATAGGTATTTCTCCATCCGTGGTTCCCAAGATTTCCAAATATGCACTAAGATCTCATGTGGGTGTCCTACACATATGAATTTAATGGAGCTATTACGGGAACTTTTAATGTAGTCCAAAATTACTCTTAAAACCCAATTTTTACAAAAATTTCTAAAAATTGAAAAACTTAATTTAGTTACCCGAATATGAAAAATAGGACTAAAATGAGGTATACATAGGTGAAATAGGATGGAATATGGTGGTAAATAAATGGATTTAAGATAGGAAAAAATGACCAAAATCAAGGGCCAGCACCTTAGGCATATGTGAGCCACAGGACCCTGGAGCATGGCGAAGAGGGCTCTATGGTGGGGATGGGTGGTTAGCCTTGGCCCCCGAACACATTGATGGAAATATGACCTCAACCTAAGGATAAGGGGCCTAAGCTGGCAGGGACGGGCTGTTGGCCCAACCCTTAGCTCCATGATGCGCCACGTGACCACATTTTTCTTCTCACGGGAGTTATTGGGCATTCTAACGGTTCGACATTTTGCACTTTTGGTGGGAAAATTTGTCACCTCACGAGTGGATTTTAGGGCAAAATTTTCACTCTGTTTGCAGGTTTATCTATTTTGTAGGACGGATAACAACAAAACTTGTTAGGATGGTTAGATATCTATGACTTGTTGAGTTTTTGGCCTTTTGGAGCTCAAGAAGAATCACAATAGGGGTTTTTGGAAATTTTGGATGTAACAGAGACCTTTGTTTACTAATTGGAGCACATCTGAAGAGACATTTTACAGGTTTGAGTCCATGGGTGTCATGATCAATCAGTTTTTTGGAGTAGTTATTGAAAGCTTTTGAGCATGGAGAGGACATTGTAGGGGTTTTCTAGCCTTCATGTGTTGAATGCAACAATTGTGACTTATTTGTGAAACTCATGTTTGTCTTTTCTCACTATGTCTTGTTCGGGAAAGCTCTCCTTTTGTACTTCAATGTGGAATTTTAGTACTTGAATGCTCATTTTCAGACAGAGTACAGGGTCTTTGTAGGAGAGCCCTTTCCTTATTTTATGTTTCATGAATGACTGTAGGTTTTCATGCTTTTTAGAGTGAGATTTCTTTGCAAGAGAATGTTTCCTTGAAGGGAAAAATAGCCACTCATATTGTCAACAAAATTTATGTATTATTTTTCACTGAAATACATGGAGCGGTCTAACTGTGTTAGCATGCCCGAAGATGTAGCCTAAGAGGGGTGAACTCCATCGCCAAACTTTGTGTTGTCTCTCTTCTTGAATGCCTTTATGAATTAAATGATGATATGTTTATTTTTTAAAGTGCACATGTAAAAATAACTCATTACCTTGAAGAGACCTTTAAACTTGTGTTTTCATAAGTCCCATTTTTACTTGCAAAGCGTTAGAGGACGATAATTTTTTTAGCAAGGAGAAGTTCCCCAATTTCAGATCACCTACAGCCAAGTACATGATAATTAGAACTCTCATCTCCATTGTAGAGCTAGGTACATGACAATTAGAACTCTCATATCTATTGTAGAGCCAGGTACATGACAATTAGAACTCTCATCTCCATTGCAACTTCAATGGGATGGAATATACATCAAATGGACGTAAAGACAAATTTTCTATATGGCGCAATTGATGAAGAAGTCTACATTGAGAAACCTCAAGTATTTCAAGTGCAAGGAACAGAACCTCATGTTTGCAGGTTAAAAAAGGCTCTATATGGTTTAAAACAAGCCCATAGAGCATGGTATGCACAAATGGATGCTTATCAAATAATACTTGGTTTCGTCAAAAGTATTGCAGATCTAAACCTCTACATCAAGGTAGTAAAGAATGAGCCTATGATCATGTCGCTATATGTGGATGAATTAATGATAACCTGTGTGGAGCATCTTATTCTCCAATGCAAGAAAGAAATAGCAACTGAATTTGGCATGAAATATCTTTTAACTAATGCATTATTACTTAGGACATGAAGTTTGGCAGAAACTTGGAAAAATTTATCTTGGTTAGGGAAAATGTAACGTCGTCTTCCCACATTTACCCAAGTTACTAGCCTACTAGGGTAAACATGAGACAGAGAGTTACTATGATATGATTCAACTCCGTAAGTGTAGTTAAGGAAGTGGAACCGACTAACCAACACTTTACAGACCTCCCTCAGGTGCTACAGGACCCCCAGGAGCTAATCCATAACTCTAGGTGCCCATCCCCTGAGTTAAACTAGCCTTTCAATGACTTTAACCCCCAATCACACCCATAACAAGGCATGCATGCGACTAGAACCCCATAGTCTTTCCCACAATTCATGCAAGGGAGATCCTGCATTCTTTTTTAGCTAGTTCTATGCTATAGTCTGCGAGATTTAAGATACATTTTCAAGGCTATTCTCCAAACTACTGTCCAAAAATTTATGAGACTTTCCAAGGAAATAAATGACACCAAGACAAAGGTTCTAACACAAAACTTGATCAAGTACTTGAAATAACCAAGCCTAACCATGACAAACATTTCTTCGAACACATCATAAACTTCTAATCTACGTGTCATAATAATAGATCTGAGCATAGGGGTCTCATACTTATATGAGAATCACTAAGAATAATTGATGCCTTATCACATTAGTTGCATTATCATATATTAGGTCATATATTCATTGTTCATGTATTTATAAATCAAAACATGATGAGAGCCATACATCATTACTGTCATAAAACATATTCATAACCAGCATATAAGCAATAGAAATAACAAGGATACAACAACCATAAATGCCAAATATGAACCAATACATTTGCACATAAAATACCAAGGAAATGAACTCTTATTAATGAAAGCAAAAGCCAACCAGGTTTGGGACTTCGACGTTCCACCCAACCATAGATTGATTGAACCAAATATCTCTTTAGCCAATCACCCCCATGCCATATTACAAGCAGGAATGTGAGACTCAAAATGAAACAAATCAACCAGGGATTCTCAAGGATAAACCACCTCACCCTCATCAATATAACTAGGCTTTATTGCAATCCTCACCGGATCACTAGGCCATAAACAAGCATAGCTTCCATCAGATTTCTCCACCTATAACACGAGGAAATTTCCTGTCTCCTAGTCTCTAGGCTTTACCGCAATCCACAGTTTGATCTAGGGATTACTAGGCCATAATCGAGACACCACTCCCAAAGATTTATAGTATATCCCACCATTCACCGACAAGGATTCCTAGGCCCGATCAAGGGAAACCACTCCTAAGCTTTACCGTGTATCCTACCATTCACTGGTCGAGGATTCATAGACCCACTGAGGCACACAATATCTGGATTTACCACAACCCACAATCTGGTTATGGGTTACTAGGCCAATTCCTTTACTGCAATCCATAGTTTGGGTCAGGGATCATTATGCCATGTGTTTCTCCTTTCATGGATCCACCTCACTCAGTTTCAAATCCATTCGACAATCCAACTCAACCAAAACATGAGAGACCCATCTCACCATGACTATCCATAAATGGAAAGGCAAGGCTGAAGAACATTGTCACACTTGGCAAAACCCATGCCATTGATAGAAAGAGAACAAGAAACACACATGCATAACCATGCATGCCAAATCTAGCAATTAAATCACACATGCAAATCGATATATGCAAGTAAATCCATTGTAGCCGCTTGATCCTTCTCTTCCTTACTTGATCTTTGCTTCCTATTTTCCTTCTTTTCCTTTCTTGATCCAAATATCACATGCTCCAAGAAAACTCTAATTGTCCAAGAGTGTGTGTGAGAGAGAATAGAGAGAATAGAGATAGAGTTCAAAAATTGATCTGACGAAAGTCCGAGCAAAGTTTGCAAATTAATCCTTAGAAGCCTTTTTATCAATGAGGCCTCTATTTTCTTCATTTTCCATTATTTTCTTTCAATTTCCTCCTCACATGCAACCTGTGACCTTTCACCTTCCGTTTATCCTAATTTCCATTATTTTCATTAATAAAATGCCAATTAATGCCTAATGCCTTTCCAAATCATTTTCCATAAAATTTTTCAACTTAATTAGCCATAATAAATCAAAATGAACATCCACACTAGGATGTTTTTCCCAACATTCAACTTGGAATAAGTGTCCCATAACCGTGGTTAATATTTTGCCTTTATTAACTTTTATTACATGGAATTTTCACTAGGGTTGTTACAGAACCCTCTTCCTTGGGGGAACATCGTCCTCGGTGTTCAATGACACCTACAACTAACAAGATTGTTGAAAGAAAAACATACTTCCCATGGAGCTTTATGACACAACTCTTTGCATTATCTACAATGACCACTGCTGAAAACGTGACAAGCATACCACTTAATGGAGCTTTATAACACAACTGATTACGATATTTACGATAACAACCATATATACAACCATAATGTCTATGGATATTTATAAATCCAACTCGATACAATATTTACAATAATATACCCATATGCACATTTTCTCTACCAACAAATACAAGGATACGATGCCCGTATCAACAACAGGGAATCAAGAGGTTCACACCTCCACCCTCAAAGTAATACTAGGATTCACTTTCTTCCCAACAATTCCAGAATCCATTGCCAAATTCAAAGCTGCATCTAATGTCCAACGCTACAATCCTATGCCACTTGTCCTCTTAGTGAACAATTACCAGCTTATTGTTCCAGGGAACACTACCAATGCGCATTTGATTCCATCTAACAATGCTAATGACAAAAAAAATCCATCCTCAACCTTCCCTTTTTTTCTACACAGTCCCTCTATCAATCTGGTCACCCCCTTCCATGCAGTCACACACCTTCTAAGTTATGCAGGCATCCCCTTCTTAGCTACATAATCCCTCGAGGGACCCTTTCCTTGGCAAGGCTTCCTCGCATCGAAAGGTCAGATAACCAAGGCATATACCTACCTTAAAACCATTGTACCAGTCATATCATGCTCATGGAAATCAATGGACACTATTGGGTACCAGTGTCCCACAATGGCCCTGCTGCTGAAGTGCCTTACCAGCATACTACTGCCTGTTCCAATCCCTTTTATTGTTGTTGTTAATTCTTGTAGCTGGTTTCAACCACCCAACTGAGCATTTCCATGTTTTCCTATGCCAAGCACATAAACTCCATTAGATTCAAAATAAATTCTATTCATACCTCATTGGTGGCTCATCAATAAGGTACACCTGCAATTATGTTCACTTCCTGTCACAACAAGTTAAACTAGTTGTCTGATCAAATCATCATGTATAAACATATCACATTTGATTAGTTCGAAACACAACCATCATAATCAAAATCATAGATCTCATCTTGTTGAGATTCAACAAGATGATGAGCTTAGTGAAAAGAGTCGCCTTCACTAAGTGGGCCCGCAAGCTATTTTTGGCGCAAAGTCTATTTGTAGACTATGTCTATTTTAGACATGTCGATCATATTCTATGAGTTGTAGGATGCTATTTGTGGATGGTGGGTCAAGTTGGAAAAATAGATGGACTTCTATTTTTAGACATTTTGGGTGGAGTCTATTTTTAGACTACCAGTCTAAAAATAGATATGTCGAATATTATTACCTCTTAATAATATTTGGACTCTAAACAACAACTTATTCTCTTGGACCACTTCAGTTTAGTGCACATATGTGGCACAACAACTGACAGAAGGAATTATGCTATTCCTAAGGGTTTACTGGAGCTATTGCATTGAGGACTCAGTTAGAACTCAAGTGGCAGAGTTATGACACAATTGGAAGAAGTAGTTATGGAGTTGTGTTCAGTTTAACTCACTTAGACTCAGTTGAGCTAGTTGTATCTAGTCTAACTGATTAATACACTAGTGAGAGTGGAGTGAATTAATTCACAAATAATAACTCATTAATCAACTGAACAATACATCAGTTAACTATAGTGCATGGTATTTTCAGTGGAGACCAGTGGAGAGATAGGTGAAAGGGCAAGATAGACTATCAGTTGTGACTATAGTGATGCATTGCTTGCATCCAACACTCAGTGGAGATGCCAATGAGGATTACGTGAGCAAGGCTGGAGTAATTCAAACTCATTCAGAGCCATTCTTCAACAGGGATTGCGCAGTAGAGGCAGGCTAGTAGGTGGCAAAGATCGGTGCATGGATTTGCAAGATCAGGCCTGATTAGTGTGTAGCGATTGTATTGTACTGAGAGCTTGATATGATCAGATTTGTATGAGGATTGTTACATGATCTCTATGACATATATTATATACAGATAGTTGGGGGTTTTCAGCTTCAGGCTTTCCCGTTAAATAATTGTGATAAAAATGTGTCTGAATTTTTATTGTTTAATGTGTGCATTGCAATCTTGATTTAATTTCCACAAATGATCAATGGTGGAATAGATTCTGTATATTTCATGAAGTTAAAATAGTGTGAGATCAGGAGAATCTTGGACATATAACACATAAGTTATATAATTTCTACACATCTAACCATCTTAAATCAGAATCATAGATCACATATAATCATCACAAACCAGAATCATATATCACATGCATAATTAAAATTGAAATAAATATTTATACTTATCCTTAAATCAGTTCTTTGTCCTTTCAGTATGCACACCAGATAAGTTTCCACACCCATAAAGCACCTAGTGCTTTCGCTTCTCTTCAACCAAGTACACATACACATAGTTTTCATCTTACAAATACAACCACACACATCATACAAAACCATACAATACATGCACCTACACCCGACATACAACACATACACCCACACCCGACGTATAACACAACAAATACACTTTCATCTGGTGTACGACACAACACAATACATATGCCTACACCTGGTGTACAATACAACACATACATACACCTACATCTGGCATACGAGACAACACATATACATACACATAGTACAACATAACGAATACACGTGTCACGATACCACGACTACACAATGCACATACATAGTACCACATGCTTGCAACACAACATGTACGACATGCACACAATACCACATGTACACCAGTACCATATGTACAACATGTGCACGATACCACCTGTACATAACACCACCTGCACAACGTGGGAACAACATCACATGTACACAAAACCACCTGCACAACATGTACATAGTGTCACATGTACATCGCACCACGTGTACAACGTGTACATAATACCACATGTACACAACACCACATGCACGACATGTACATGACACTACATGTACACAACGCCATATGCACGACATGTACACAACATGACCTGCACATAACACCACATGTACAACATGCACACAACACCGCATGGACAAAACACCACATGTACAATCATGCACAAAACACCATATGTACATAGCACCACATGTACAACATGCACAAAGCACCATATGTACATAACATTGCATATACAACATGTACATAGCATACACAACAAAACATATCCAACATGCGCACAACACCATATGCACACAACACCACATATCCAACATGTACATGATATGATATGTACACAACACCGCATATCCAACATGTACATAATGCCCAACACTGCATATTCAATATACACACAAAAACATATATACACAACACCGTGTTGGGTCAATTTATTGTTGTAAACTAACGCAAGTATTTATTATCAATCCGGGCTAGTGGAACTTAGAAGCATCCCCAAAGTATATGGGTTTCAGTTATGATCAATTTAGAAGATGGTTTATCAATGATTAGGGAAATGCACATTACAAATATAAATATAACTTAAACAATTTCTAAATTCAAGTGTGCAATCAGAATCAGAAGAATCTCCTAACTTAAGAGATTTGTTTGTCCTTCTCTAACAAGATTACCTCATGAATTAGAAATAAAAAAATACTTAATTGAATAATAGATTAAGATACATGAAGCAATAATTGAAGAGGCTCTTCACTGAAGAGGTCTTGGTTGTCCTTCATCATATATTCATTTATCAGTAATGCTATTGTTAGAAATAGGAATTCAGAAAAGCATGTAAAAGCATAAAAAAACGAATTCTAACTGAAGATCTTGATTATATAGAAAGAATTTTTAACTTAAACATTTGTTTGTGCTTTCATATGAAAAATAAGAATGATCATTAGATTCATCAATACTCAGAAATAATCAGCATAAACAAGTTAAGCATAAGCAAACTAATCCAGAAATTGGAACTACAAATAAACTAAGAAGTGCACTTAGCTCGGAGTGGGGGCCCTCCACCCTTGCCTCACACACTGAAGGTGTTTTCAGCTACTTAAAACTTCAATCAATCAACCAACATATAACAATAGCAAATATGATAGAAAAGATCTTTAATTATGTCTCCAAGTCTCAGAAATAATAATGTTAAGTCATACAAATTCTACATATCAATGCCTTCAAAGTTTGAGGCTTAAATAGATAAAGTATCTAAAAAATTCATCTAATATAGCTCCTATAGTCATGAATATCATTATCTTATCCAATCAAGTTGAATTGATCCATCAGATCCTTCAAAATCTAGAAAATCCCACAAAATAAGAATTTTGACCTAGTTTCAGGGATCCTTCATAAAGACAGGTCTTGTTTGATCGCCTTTGACTGAGCCTTTTAGAGCTCGGTTTGACTATATCAATAGGTGTACACTTATTCTTAGTTCCCAAGCCTTCTATAAATATATCCAGCTCGAGCCCAAATGTCCTGAAAATATGCAAACCATGAGGCCATTACAGGAATTTCTGATGCTGTCAAAAAATGCACTTAAATTTCAATTTTTACAAAAAACATTTAATAATTGAAAAAAACAATTAAATACCTGTATATGCATCTTTTGGTCAAAATAAGGTGGATATGATGGTTAATAGATGGATATTATGGCATATAAGATGTATTTCATAAACAAAAAGAGAACAAAAATGAGGGCTAACATCTCCCCCAAATTGATGATCAAGCATGTCCTCATGCTTGCTTTTTCCTTTTTGACCTTCTGAGCTCTGATGCTGATCCCATTCCTGATCCTGAAACTTCCTGTTGTGCTGCATATAGAAGAGAATCCATATCTTTTCACTGTTATTCCTTGTAAACTGAGGTCTTAACCTTTTGTTTCTCATATTTGGCCTTCCAGGAAATTTTCTCATGAAGCCACCTGAAAGATTGTGTATAGAGAAGATTGTTTTTGGTTTTCAACTTTCCCATTTCTTCACTTATCTTCTCATTTTATTTAACCAATTTTTCATTAGTTGTCTTATAGGTTTCATTTTCTTCTTTCAGGTGCCTCTCCATGATTCTGCTTACGTCCAGGCTATCAGTTAATTCTATAACCCTGCTAAGGTTTTGATCTTCTTCCTTAGTATTTTTAGAAACTGAAGTACCTTCAACCTCATTGTTTTCAAAATAAGAATCTCTGTTTACAGGATTTTCATAAACTTCTTGTTGCAACCTCTCAAGGATTTCATTTTCTTGTTTAGTTAAAGGAGATGTCTCTATGACTTGCACTTCTGGTTCTGTTGAATTCTTCTTTTTCTGTCTCCTAGAGATGGTAAAAAATGGTGTTTCTCTCTATATCATCACTGTCTCCTACTGTTTCTTTGACCTGGTTTTAGGATAGAGAGGTGAATGCACAATATTTCTTGTTTCTTGTATTGGTTTAAGTTTGTTTTTAGTGACTTTTTCTACAAACTTATTTTCAATCAGGGAATTTTCCCAAACCATTTCCTTAACTTTCAGCTGGTAATCCACAAGGATTTTTATGAGTCTATGGTGAAGAATTTGGGCTTCTATGGGTTTGGTCTCAGATTTTACACTTTCAATCATCTTCATCAAATTTTATAAAAGAAGTAGGGAAAATTGATCCTAATATCTCCTTTAATATGTTGTAGTAACCTAATATGATATAGGTGTACTACACTATGTCTGTTATCATAGGTGAAAATATTTTGAATTATCAAAACTAGCTCAGCCTAAGGTTCATTGAACCACTCCCTTGGAATCCCCTTTTACCTATCAAAAGAATCCTTTCTATTTTTATCCAAGAAGAATGTCCAACCCTTGTCTTTGAAATTCAATCCCTTGTGGTATAGTTCACTTGATGATGGAAACTCTAAAGCTTTGAAAATAGATTCTGGAGTCAAAGGAATATGTAAAATACCCACCATAGTTTCATCCTGTTTGAAATTGTTTATAAAATATCTTGTGATATCCTCATTGTGCCCTTTGAATTTTTGAATAAATCCTATTAAGCCTAATTGATAAAGTTTCTCAATTGTTTCCCTACTCCAATGTTCAATTTGAAAATCTTTGGGCTCTGTTCTTGAAGTCGTATTGTCTGAAAACCATTTGATGTACCCATCTACTGTCATTAACTTCATTTTTGTAAACAAAAATTCAAGTACTAGATGTTATCACATTAGTAAGGCTTACCTCTTGTTTACTGCTCTTGCCATGTAATTGAAATCAGTCCTCTGTTTTCCTTTGGAAGAATGTGAGCTTACTGCTTCAAACAAACACAAGATTTGATATAGAGAGGTTTAAGAAAACATAAAAAATTCATGTTTCTATTATCCTACTCTCCATTTGATTCTCTGTCTCTTTTTAAAAGAACAATCCTCTGCCTCTGTTTTGTAAAAGAATTTGACTGCATAAAAAAATTGATTTTTTTTATACAACAGTGTCTTGTGACCCTTCGATTTCATACAAAATTATTTTCCAAAGGCATAGCATGATGTATCTAGTACAAAATCACTGTTTATGCAAGAGAATAGCTCAATCATTTCATCAAAAATCTCATAATGAGTTTAATGTTTTCCTTCAAAAATTCACCAGACTCTGCCCTCTGCTATGTAAAAATACAAAAACATGTTTGATTGTGTCTTCTAAACCAATATTTCTCCGCAAATCCTGATTCGATTTTTTCTATTGAGTGTGCAAATAAAATTAATCTACTACACAACTCAATTAAAACGAATTCACTATGCAATTCAAACCAAAACTATCCATTCTATGTTTTCATTCATTTTGAAATAGAAGACTGTGCATGAGGACGTGTTCAAGCTTAACTGTCTTTGCAATGATCCTCGTGATTTCTGCTATGATCCTTGTGATTGTCCTTCTAGTTTAACTGAGGTGTCTGTGTTTCAATCAACGTCAATCTCATCAAAATCCTCACTCAATATTTTATCATTTACTCACTTAATCAACAAAAGATTTAGTGTTGACTGATGGCAGAGTATTTATGAATGGTGTCAAAGCGTTTATGAGTCGTGTCAAAGACAAAATGTAACACAATGAAAAGTTTTAAAGATCAAAATAGAGAACTCCTTTTATAACTCTCAGTTTGTTTTAACAACCCCGAGATTTATTCATGCAAATCATCATTGTTTTGAACAACCAAATTTGAGTTTGATGGGATTTTGCCTCCTGATAACGTGGTTGCTTGACAAATTTTCTGGATTTGTTGGCTTGAAACTTCAGTCAATTCCCATTATCGCTACGTTCCTCTTCACTGCTATATTTCCTGCATTCTTTACTACGTTATATTTCTTCTATTCTCCTTACAGCTTCTTCATTGTCTTCTCTCAGTTTCTGCGTTTATTTGTTTCTCACAAAGTTGCAAAAATGGATGCATGTTTTGATTGCATGCCCTCCTTCTCTCACTGAGCCTTCGAAAGGCGATGATGGTGAAAAACATGGTGTATATCAGTTGATTCAGGTCTTAGTAATGGCGAAAGTGTTTTCAATAGTTTACACAGTGTTGTGATATGGCATTTGAATTTGTTTTGACCGTTCATGAACCACTGCTTGACCGATGCATGTGTGGCTTACCCTTGACTGTCATGCTGACTCTGGTGTACATTTCGTCCTTTGCTTCACTTATTACGCAACTCCTTTCACGTTTTTATTTCATGCTTTGCGTTGATGACTATGTCTGCTTCCATCCTCCATTGAAACATATCATCTCCCATTGCGTATGTGCCATCATATTTTCGTTTCATTGCTTTTATTCACATCACCGTATGCCATCATTTCTTCGTTCCTCCACTGTTGTATGTATTACTGTCTCATCATAGTTTTGTGTATAGCATACATCATTGTCATGCATTGTTTGTCATAGCATCATAATTTAGGTTAGTTTGCATTCCATTGCTTGTATTATGATTGCGCTCTTGCTCCATTTCCTTAGCTTATAACCATTTATGATTGCACTTTTTGCATTTTGTTTTGTTGTTTGAAATAGTTGCGCTATCATATGATTTTATACTTTAGGTTTGCTCTTTTATTTAATTTTTAAAATTGACCAATGAAATGGTCATATTTTTAAAATTAAATATTTATAATGATACTAACCTCTTGTTTGTTTATTGTAGGTCCAACAAAGGTTTAATGTTAAGCCTTTTGTTTATGATTCTTTTGTTTAGAAAAATAGGGTAGGGTATGGTATGGATTGATTATGGAATGTTTTATTGAGTAATTAGGATAATGGTATGGATAAAATAGGGCTAAGAATCATAGGTGATGAAATGTAGGTGATAAAATTGCATAACCAGTACTAAATTAGCTTTATAATTATAGAATATTTTCACAAAAAATTGAAATTTTAAGAGCAATTTTTACTTACTGTACTTGTATTCCCTCAAACCATTTGATGTTCATGATGGTTGACATTGTGTTTGTTGTTACGATGGCTCTTTTAGACTATGTAGAGACTTTATTTCTGCTTTCCATCTGATTTGATTTGCAATGATGTTGTTTAGGTCCCTTCTGTAGGTTAAACTTTGACATTTCAGGTCCCTTCTTATATGATCTTCATTTGATGTAGCTCAGGTCCCTTTTGGTGTAATTTGCAATAATGTTTGAAAATTCCTTCTGTCATAATGATACATGTCGCTTTCTGAATAATTTTCTCAATAATAATTCAGGTACCTTCTGTATATGTTGAATGATGTACTAGGTTCCTTTGTAATTGTAGTTCATATTCTGTCTTCAATTCAGCTGTTGAAACTATTTTCATAGTTTTTTTTTATTAGACACCTTCCCCCAATCTGATGATTAGACTTGTCCTCAAGTCTGGGATGTCTTGGAGGTTATATCTGCAAAAATATTTAGTAAAGTGAAATGAAAACAAAAAGAGAATTCATATTGGCCAAACAAGTTGCTTTTCCGATATGAATTCGAGTTTGTATTGTGCCATTTTCCTGGATTTTCACAACCAAATTGTTTTATTATTTTTTATTATATATGTTATCACAAAATTGCACTGGATTGACTACTGATTAGACAACTCTATGTAACTATTTCAAACCATATTTTGACTGAAGCTTAGCCTCTTCAGTCTGAGAGGGCTCTCTCAAAGGGGTTTATGATATTAGATAATGATAGGATTAGATGGATAACTCTATTTGAAAAGTAACTTGATTTTTGTGTATGTAGGTTGAAAAGAATGCAAGCTTGCAACCATTGGGATTATGGAGTCAAAAAATCAGTAGATTCAGTGGCAAGGTTTCTTGACATGGAAGCTGAGGCAGATAAGAGTCTTTTACAAAGGCAAATTACACATAGAACATAGGGCAACATAATCATTTCATCAATAAAGGGAGTAAGAGCATACACATATGAATTACGAGTAATAAAGATGAAATCTAATGCAAGTAGTACACATATGAGATATAGATCAGAAAGACATTGAAAAATCCATGAGAATCTCAGGTCTTTCAAGAATAAGTCCTCTGTATTACTGATATTAGTCAAATTACATAAAGCAGCATATGGTGCAAAAAATCTCCAAGCCCTTACAACTTCGATAATTTTCCTTTAAATAGACCTTCTTACAATAGGGATGATCTGCCTCTTGGCTAGATTCATCGAACTCTTCCTATGACACCTTACATAATAGAAAAACATGTCTTTTAATCAGAAAACGACAACTATACTCTAAAAAAGACCTTTTCCTATTAGGACTCAAACTCCTTTTTATTACATTAGTCTACCTTATCTTTAAAACAATTACATATCAATGAAAACTAAGCCTCACATGCTCGAATAAGCTATGACATAGCTCATCACTACTTGACATATTAAATATCCTCCTAAACTTATGGAACCAAACCCTATTTTTTAGGAAAACAAGACCCTATCTTCAACGAAAGCTTCAGTTGATGAGTTGCTTCCATTGCATGGTCTTCTAGTCATAGATGTTTGGTGGAAAGGTCCCTTGATTTGTTGGATGTTTCCACCTATCCAAAAATGCTTTTAAACTGCTCAGAAACCTTAAAAAACTGCTCGCTACGAAAATAAGGCAGTTTCGTAGCTTGCTTTCATAGCTTTCGAAAAATGGCTTTTGCACTGAAAATTTCTGCTTCTTTGATGTTCCATAGTGTCCATCATGACATGACACATCTTCACTACCATTTTCCCTCCTTGAAAGATGCAAAAAGAGGTTTTAGAAGCAAAAAGACAGCTACAGAAATTTTCGTACCATTTTCGTGGCTTTAAGCCTAGGAAATGCTACAAAACTGTGAAAAACTGTGAAATTTCCAGATTTTGACCCTGTCTCAAAAAAGTAACCTCCAGCTGTAGAAACTTAGTCTTTAACATGCCATTAACCTCTTAAAACATAATCAAATTCAACTTAAGAGCCTTGAGGTGTTTCCTCTTCATTAATGATAAGTTGAGATATGGGCTCCTCAACTACAATCATCTTTAAACCCTTCTTCTCTAGCACCTCATGGATAAATTATAACTGCTCCTGGAGGTCTTTAACTTGGTCCTTCAGTTTTATGTTCCTATATTTCAAGTGTAGGTTCATTCTTATGATTTGCTTCACCTCTCCTCTCAATGGTTGAGTCCATTTGATTAATTGTTGTGTGTTATCTAAGGTCTTTGACACACTATTAACCTGTTCTTCCCAAACTTCTTTCATTTTCTCAAACTGCACCTTCTAAACATTATGTTTCCTTGCTTCTTTCTTCAAGACTACTATTTTATGATTTTCTAACTTCAACTACTCTTCAAGGACTTTAATCTCTATTTTTTCAATGATTTTATCCTTTCCTTTCTTTTGCTCGATGACTGGATCTTCTTTTGCAGGTGATGAGAAGTCAATGATACTTGGTGGTGGCTGGATAATTTCAGTGACGTTCTGAGCTTCTTTACTACTTTCCAAAACCTTTCTGGCATGCCTTGTCATTGGTTTCCTAGCCCGAAACATGAAACCTGCATCCTCCCCTTCAAATTCTAACTTTTTAGATGATTGGCTTTCTTGAGTTTCTTACCTCCCTCATCTATATCTTCAGCTTGGAATATGGGGGTTTCCTTAATATCAATAGCATGCAAAATGTCTTCTAAATTGCCCTTAGCCACTGTTTTGCTTCTTGTAATCCTTTTTCTGCCATCTTTACTCACATTTGTCTCTTGTTTTGCAGGTTTTCTCACAGTTGGATTTTGTTTTGCAGGTGAAACAACATGTGTATCAAGTTTATGTGATTGCTCTGTTTCCATGATTACTAGTTCACTTTTCTCTGCCCCCATAGGCTCACTTTTCTCTGCCGCTGAAGGTGATGGTATACCTCTAGGTTTAGGAGTTATTTTAGGAGTGATGACATCTACTTCAAAACCACTGACAAATAGAAAAGATGACTAGTCTTTGCCTAATATTTTTAATTCCTCTAAAACTAGCAACTTGATTAAACCATGATGAAATAGTGAGGTTTTATTTCCTTCAGATTTAGCTTGAACTTTATCTGCCATTTTTGCTAAGCTTCTGTATAAGTAAAAAGGTAGATCAAGAGATTTATTACCAACAAAATATAGCAGAAGCTTGAAGTGGTAAGAGTAAACCATATGATACCTCCCTTCACATGTGAAGTACTTCTGAATGATAAGCAATAGCTTTGAGAAGTTCTATTTCATGTAGCTCCTTGGAATGGCATTTGTAAGGTCAATCTCACTATGTTCTGACTTGATAAATTCCTTACAGTCCTGCATGTTGAATTTGAAACCTTTGAACCATTGTTCTCCTCCTCTTGGAATTCCTATTGCTGTTGCAATGGTCTTTGGAGTTATAGTGAGGTTCAACATCCCCACCTTTGAAGCTGTCCCATTGAAATTGATGGCAAACTCTTTAGAAACTTGTACATGGCATCCTTGCAGTCTTTGGAAAAACTGCAAACACCCTAAGCTTCTAAAAAATTCTGAAGCTATTGGGTCTTCATTTATCAAGTTCATGTCTGATGGCTCATATCTGAGACAATTGCCACCTTTTTTGGTCTTCCTCTTTGCAGCCATGATACTTTTATGTCTTCTCTGCCTCGCTTGATCAATGATACCTACAAACTTTTGAAAATTCAAGCCACAACTTGGGCTTAGTGAAATAGCTCTCCAGAGCTCAGTAACATGCAAAGAGGGAGTGAAGAATGAAAAATTACTCAATTGGGAAATATTTTAAAGTTTTGATGACAACTAATGGCATAATCATAACTCATACATGCTTAAAATAGTAATAATGATTTCAGCCATGACCATTGTACCTTGATTTAACCCTAACTGATTCGAATGGCATCTACCCTAACCCTTTCAATCATTGACTGACACCTAGCACCTGTTTTGAAAAGACAGACAAGAATACCTCCTTTTGTAGCGTACTTAGTGTATTTCTGGGCAGTTTCGCTACGAAAGTATTAGTAGTTTGGTAGCAAAAAGTGCGTTTTTTTGTGTAATTCGCTACGAAAGTAGGAAATGACCTTTTCGAAGTTGTAAGCTTGGGAAATGAAATATGTCAGGAAATAATGACTGACGTGACATGAAAAGACTTGAATGGGGGTGGCTTTGGACCTTAGGATAGGCTAATAAGAAAAATTTAAATTTTTCCTTTACCAAGTAATGACAAATGAATTCTATGACCATACCTCTGACACATGAACTTCTAAGACTATGTCAAATGATGTTTTACTTTTTCTGATTGATAAGAGTGGCTCCACTTAGGATGGTGTGCCCTTGTGGTACACCAAATAACCTGTAGTTCCAGTGCTATCCATCTTCTTTGAAAACAAAAACTCTGAAATTTACCAAGATTTCCTTAAAACTCTAATGGCCTTCACCTCGGGCTCAAGCTTGATGATAAACTTGTCTTTATTAGAAAAAAAACATATAAAAATGGAATATATACAATGGAATGAGAAATCAATAGAACTTAAGAGGAATAGCGCTTCAAAAACCTGCCATTGACAGGCCCTCCAGCACAAGGTTGTCTATCCATCTCCTGCAGAATGTAAGTGTTGTTTCCATGGAATGAAGCTACTCTAAATGGACCTTTCTATATGTTCTAAAACTTACCATGTTTCCCCTTTTCTTCAATCCTGGCCTCCCACTTCAAAACCACATCTTGAATTTGAAAGTTTTCCTCTTTGACCTTCATGTCAAATGTCTTCTTGATTCTGTTTTAAGATTGCTAATTACTGTTATAGACTTCCTCCCTTTTCTCCTGCAAGGTTATCAACTGATTTATTCTCCTTTGAATTTTGTTTGGGTCCTCCTCCAATCCTTGCAGCATCTTCATGACAAGCACTCCTAAGGATGCAGGAAAAATGGCTTCAGCTCCATATACCAACTCATAAGGTGAAGTTCTAATTGATCTCTTTGTGCACACTCTATTAGCCCACAGAGGATGCTTCAGCTTCAAATGCCATAAATTCTTATTTTCTTGCAACACCTTCTTAATAATCCTCACAATGCTCTTGTTAGAAGATTCAACAAGACCATTACCTTGTGGATAATATGCAGTAGAATGCCCAAGTGTAATGTGATATTGATGACAAAAACTGATCAACTTCTTGGATTTTAATGCCTGTGCATTGTTAGTAATGATCTTCATAGGGCAGCCAAACCTAGACAATATATTATTTTCCAAAAATGAAATGATAACTGAACCATTTGCTTGCCTAGTTGGGATTGATTCAATCCATTTGGTGAAATAATCAATTGCTGTCAGAATCCAGTGATGCTGACCTGAAGATGATGGATGAATCTCACCAATAAAATCTAGCCCCCATTGCTGAAATGGCGGCTCAACATAGATAGGCATCAAAGGTAAAGGAACAAGCTTCTTCTTACTATAAAAAAATTGGCAGTCATGGCAGGCAACAATATTTTTGTAGACATCTTTGAATACAGTATGCCAATAGTACCCTGCTCTGAGAATATTATTTGATGTGGCCTTCCAATAATTATGACCTCCACAATCCCCTTTGTGAAAATCCTCAATCAATTTTTCAGCCTCCTCTTCCAGCAAAAAATTTGAAAGAATACCACCGGTATCTTTCCAATATAGATTTTTATCAATGATGCAGTACCTCAAGGATTTTAACTTCACAAAACTTGCCTAAGACTTTGTCAATTCAGCAGGCGCTCTATGATGATGTAAGCCAAAAATAATGTCTTTGTACCAGTCATAAAGGATGTAATTATCTTCAATGGGAATCAACTCTTCATCTACATCTGATAATTCTAAAATTTCTACAATTAAATTCAAATCAAGATAGTCAAAATTTCACTGTGCCATCAGCTTTGTTAGGCCCTAAACTTTGACCAATTTTGTGGGTTTGATCTCTATATAATATTCCATAAAATTGGATATCCACTTCCCTCTCTTACCATCAGGATCAAATTGAGTTAAGATTTCCTTCACAACATCATTAGGAACAAAAGCTATAACATGAGAATGCATAATGTAAATTCTGAAATCTTTGATGGCTTTAACCAAGGCATAGGATTTCTCTTATAAGATGTTGTACTTTAGCTCTGAATTAGCTAATGTCCTGCTAAAAAATGAAATGGGTTGCTCAGTACCTTGCTGTCCTTTTTGCAGCAAAACTCAAACAGTTGTATTTTCTGATGCAAATGTAAAAACCAGAAATTCTTTTGAAAAATCTGGGCTGATCAACACTGGTGCTTGAGTAAGTGACTTCTTGATCTCCTCAAATTATTGTTGTTTCTATTGTCCACTTGATGTCAACTCCTTTATTCAACATATTAGTTATGTCTTTTACAATCTCAGCAAAATTAGGAATAAACCTCCTCACAAAATTTACTGTTCCAAGGAAAGACTGAATTTCCTTTCTGCTTCTAGGCAGATCCACTTTCTGAACGAAATTAACCCTGCTTGGATAAATCTTAATCCCATCTTTAGAAATAGTATTCCCAAGTAACTTTCCTGAAGTCAGAGCAAAAATGCTTTTAGTGGGATTGAGAGAAATTCCAAACCTTCTACACTTCAGCAAAATATTTTCTAGGTGCTTCAAGTGATCTTCTTCTCTCCTTGAGAAAACTGTTATGTCATCCAGATAGACAACCACCAAATTATCCTTTTTCTTAGAAAATGCAATGTCCATTGCTCTTTGAAAGGTTTCTCCTGCATTCATCAGACCAAAGAGCGTCTTGGCATACATGAATGTGCCCCATGGTGTGGTAAAGGCTGTTTTCTCCTGATCTTTTGGATTCACAAGTATTTGATTGTATCCTGGAAAACCATGCAGCATAGACATCCTTTGGGAACCAACAATGTTCTGTAGAATTTGGTCCATCTTTGGGAGAGGGTAATTGTACTTCATAAAGGCTTTGTTCAAGTTTCTGAAGTCAATGTAGATTCTTATTTCTCCACTCATTTTCTTGACTGGAACCAAGTTTGAAAACCACTTTGAGAATTTGATTGGAACAATAATTTTGGCATCAAAGAGCTTCTTGATTTCCTTCTCAATTAGAGTCATAAGAAGTGGATTAATCCTCCTCAGCTTCTGCTTGACTGGATTTTCATTTTCCTTAATATGAATGGTATGTTGAATGATAGTAGGATCATACTTCTTCAAATCAGCATAACTCCATGCAAAAACATCTATGAACCTTTTCATCATCTCAATATATTTTTGTTTCATGTCAACTGACAGAAACTTTGAAAGCTTAATCATTTTTGGCATTGCTATTGTACCAAGGTTACAACTCTCTACCTCTTCATCATCTGCTTGTATCCTAGGGGATTTGAACACATCATTCTGGTCAAAAAGCTTTTCAAGGGGTATTAGACCTTTGGGTATAGAGTTATTCTTCAGCTGTAATACTTCAGAATTTCCCTTTGTTTCAACAAGCATGTTTTGCTGATCTACTTGTGTGATTTCAAACTCCTCTTTCAGCTCTATAAAGTTTTTGACTTGCTGGTCATCCTAAAAAACGTGCCAATGGATAATGTTGTTAGGGATAGCAGGTCTATGGAAAAATTTAACCTCATATCTTTCAGTGGAATGTACAGGGATAATAAACAGACTTGCAGAGACAGCTAGGGAGTTAGCTATTGATTTTTGGTCCCTCGTCTTCACAATAAATGAATATTCTTGAAAATTCTTTAACATCTCCATGATCAAATTTTTTTATTCCCTCATTCTCACATCCTTAGTTTGATATACACCCTCAACTTGCTTAATAACTAATTCAGAATCTCCACAAACGGAAATCTTTTGGGCACCCATTCTTTTCAAAATTCTAAACCCAAAAATAAAGATTCATACTCAGCCATGTTATTTGTGAAATCAAAGTTCAGTTTGTAAGAAAATAACTTACTTTCATCCTCTGGAGTTGTGATCCAAATTCATGCTCCATCCCCCTCTCTTCCTGCTGATCCATCAAAGTGTAACAACCACCAACCTTATGCCTTCTCTTCACTGATTTGCTGATTTTATGTTTCTTGAATTATAGTTTGCTTATTTTCTGCTTTCTTTTCATTTTCAGCTTCATCAGTCAATTCATTGAAAAGAATAGCAGATCCTAATTCAGTATCAACAACATATATTGGAAAATTCTTAGGTTTTTCTTTAATACTTACCATATAAGCCATCCTTGTTTCTCTGTATAGTATTCTTTGCTCACCCAAAATAGGAATGGTGGCATAAGTTAGGTCCATCTGCATGGTGCGTTTGATATTTGCTGCCCATGACCTTGATAACAGCATGCCAAACTTAGGTGGAATGTCTATTACCACAATGTCCATTACCACTGTCTTGGCAGGGACTTGTGTAAGACCAAAAACAACATATTTTATTAAACAAATGCATTGAACTCTTTTTGAATAAAAAGAAAACAAGTCCTTATATGGCCTAGTAATTTCTAATCCCATCCTTTCCATGATTACTTTGGGCATAAGATTGTGAGAGGCCCCTGAATCCAACAGGGCATTATGCAATGTCATGTCATGAATGCTAAGGCTGACATAAAAAAGAGGCACCTCTTCATTATGCTCATTCTCTAATCTTGGTCCCAAGTATATGGTTGGATGATCTTCTTGAACATTAAGGATATCAATAGCTCCTGGTTGGGAATTCAAAATTTTTACAATCTTACTTTTGTATTCATTCACCTTAAGAATTTCTCCAAAAGGCACTGGGATTTTGATCTTAGAGATATCACTCTCCAAACTGAAAACATAAGCATATTTTTCAGTCTCTTTGATAGGAGGAGGAGGTGGTGTATCTTTCCTAACCTCGGAAGCTTTAGGGGCATCTTTCTTGTGCTGTGTTTTGTTTGCAGTAATTGGAACATTTTTGTTTCTGAGGGTGTATTGTTTCTACATCTCAAAGGTTGCATGTTGATACCCTTTAAGATAATCATATGGTTCCTCACCCTTGTTTACATCATGATCTGACTCATCATGTTCCTCCTTAGTCAAAGAAATTTCTGACATGTTTTCATCCAAGCAATGAATTGAGTCTTCTTGTATTTTAGGCTAATCTTCTTCATCAACTAAGTTTTGTTGAAAAGGAGGCCTTACTTGAGGGTTAGGTTGATTTCTGTTTTCCCTTGGTCTCCGCTGGTTTTGAGGTCTTCTGAACTGAGGATTTCTAAACTGAGGTTCATGTTGTGCAGGAGGAGCAGAGGCATTCCCAAGGGCAAGCCTATCCCTCAGTTTTTCCATTGTCTTCATCATGGAGTCAAATTTATCCTCTGAGGTGGAAGGATTATCTTCTTCTTTCAATTTAGTCTTTCCCATCTGGGACTTTTTTGCTTCTATCATATTGACTTCCACCTGCACTGCATCCTTTTTCATTTCAGCTAATGAAGGGGATTTTCTTTCTCAGTAGAATAGAAAAGTCATAATCAAAGGCCTCAACATATCTTAGCTGAGATGCTCCTGGAGGAGGCTTTAGATGGGTAGGGATAGAGTCATAAACTTTATTAAATCTTTTGGAAAAGTTTTGGACAGTTTCATCAACAACTATTTTCAAACTATTATACTCAGTGAGGGCTTGTACAAGATTGGTTCTATTCCCCCACTTTCTCAAGAATCTATCTTCAAATTCATTCCAATTATGTAGGCTTCCCGGTGTAAGGGCTTTGAACCACTTTCTAACCTCACCAGTAAGACTCTGAGCAAACAATCTCATCTTGACATCCTCATGGTCAACCTCCTCCCTATATATGAAGTCATTAAAATGGTCTACATGCTCTTCCGTTGTAATCTCTTCATCACTTACCCAAGTTTTGATTCTAGTAGAATATTTACTAGGAAGGGCATTCAGGATAATTGGAAGAAGAAGAGGAGCATACCTAGCAGGTGCAACAGTAGGTGGAGGTGGCACATTTCCTGCCATGATAACTAGAACTGTGGTAGTTTTAGGGACAACAACAGTAGAGGAAGAGGAACTGTTAGGAGGAGGGCTGGTTGGTCTTTTTTTTCCAGTCACAATTGAACTCCAATCAGGAAGAGGGACACCAAATTTATTTCTTAACAAAATTTCAAATGGGTCTAGTTCCTTCAACCTATCTAAATATTCCTTTTCTAACAATAGCTTAGATGTGACTGCTTCCCAAAAGTCTTCTTTATCTTTTTTTGTCACTAAGGCTGAGGTATCAATACCTCTTTTATGTAGGTCTAAGACAATTTCAGTCAATTATTTTTCATTTTCAGACCTAAACAAGACTTGCTGAATTTTATCATCAAACTTTTTATCTTCAAGACTTCTTGAAACTTCAGAGAAAAAGGCTTTTGTATGTAATGGAGTACCTGATATTGCAGAACTGCCTTGAATGCCTCTGGAAATTGTGTTTGGATTATCCACAATTGTAGGTGGATCTGGATTAGGATTAATCCTCGTGTATCTCCTTTTCGAAGCCACCTTTGAACATGAGAATTTTGAATGGAGTCACCAAGGTAGATGCAGCCTCGTACAACTTCTGAGCTCCTGCTACCTTCAAGAGTTCAGCTTCAAAATTTCGGGAAAAGTATATCTTTAGGCTCCCGGAAGACACACCAAAATGTTATCACAAAATTGCATTTGATTGGCTGCTGATCAGACAACTCTATGTAACTATTTCAAACTAGCTTTTGACTGAAGCTTAGCCTCTTCAGTCTGAGAGGGCTCTCTCAAAGGGGTTTATGATATTAGATAATGATAGGATTAGATGGCTAACTCTATTTGAAAAGTAACATGATTTTTTGTATGTAGGTTGAAAAGAATGCAGGCTTGCAACCATTGGGCTTATGGAGTCAATAAATTATTAGATTCAGTGGCAAGGTTTCTTGACATGGAAGCTGAGGCAGATAAGAGTATTTTATGAAGGCAAATTACACATATAACATAGGGCAACACAGTTATTTCATCAATAAAGGAAGTAAGAGCATACACATATGAATTATGAGTAATAAAGATGAAATCTAATGCAAGTAGTACACATAAAGATATAGATCATAAAGACATTGAAAATTCCATGAGAATCTCAGGTCCGTTAAGAAGAAGCCCTCTGTATTACTGATATCAATCAAATTACATAAAGCAACATATGGTGCAGAAAATCTCCAACCCCTTACAACTTTGATAATTTGCCTTGAAATAGACCTTCTTACAATAGGGATGATCTGCCTCTTGGCTAGATTCATTGAAATCTTCCTATGACACCTTACATAATAGAAAAAAATGTCTTTTAATAAGAAAATGACAGCTATACTCTAAAAAAGACCTTTTCCTAATAGGTCTCAAACTCCTATTTATTACATTCGTCTACCTTATCTTTAAAACAATTACATATCAGTGACAACTAAGCCTCACATGTTCGAATAGGCTATGACATACCTCATCACTACTTGACGTATTAAATATCCTCCTAAACATATGGAACCAAACCCTATTTTTCAGGAAAACAGAACCCTATCTTCAATGAAAGCTTCAGCTGATGAGATGTTTCCATTGCATGGTCTTCAAGTCATAGATGTTTGGTGGCAAGGTCCCTTAATATGTTGGATGTGTCCACCTATCCAAAAATGCTTTTAAACTACTCAGAAACCTTCAAAAACAACTCGCTACGAAAACATGGCAGTTTCGTAGCGTGCTTTTGTAACATCCAAAAAATGGCTTTTGCACTCAAAATTTCTGCTTCTTTGATGTTCCATAGTGTCCATCATGACATGACACATCATCACTATGATTTTACCTCCTTGAAATCTGCAAAAAGTTGTTTTAGAAGCAAAAAGACAACTACATATATTTTCGTAGCTTTTTCCTGGCTTTAAGCCTAGGAAATGCTACGAAACTGTGAAAAACTATGAAATTTCTAGATTTTGACCCTGTCTCAAAAAAGTAACCTCCAACTGTAGAAACTTGGTCTTAAACATGCCATTAACCTCTTAAAACATAATCAAATTCAACTTAAGAGCCTTGAGGTGTTTCCTCTTCATTAATGATAAGTTGACCTATGGGCTCCTCAACTACAGTCATCTTTAAACCCTTCTTCTCCAGCTCCTCATGGATCAATTATAACTGCTCTTGGAGGTATTTGACTTGGTCCTTTAGTTTTATGTTCCTAGATTTCAAGTGCAGGTTCATTCTTATGATATGCTTCAACTCTCCTCTCAATGGCTGAGTCCATTCGATTAATTGCTGTGTGTTATCTAAGGTCTTCGACACACACTATTAACCTGTTCTTCCCAAAATTCTTTCATTTTCTCAAATTGCACCTTCTGAGCATTATGTTTCCTTGCTTCTTTCTTCAAGACTGCTATTTCATGATTTTCTAACTTCAACTACTCCTCAAGGACTTCAATCTCTGTTTTTTCAATGATTTTCTCCTTTCCTTTATTTTGCTTGATGTCTGGATCTTCTTTTGCAGGTGATGAGAGGTCAATGATACTTGGTGGTGGTTGGACAGTTTCAGTGACCTTCTGAGCTTCTTTACTACTTTCCAAAACCTTTCTGGCATGCCTTGTCATTGGTTTCCTAGCCTGAAAAATGAAACCTGCATCCTCACCTTCAAATTATAACTTCTTAGCTGAACTGGCTTTCTTGAGTTTCTTACCTCCCTCATCTATATCTTCAGCTTGGACTATGGAGGTTTCCTCAATATCAATAGCATGCAGAATGTCTTCTAAATTTCCCTTAGCCACTGTTTATCTTCTTGTAATCCTTTTGTTGCCATGTTTACTCACAGTTGGCTCTTGTTTTACAAGTTTGCTCACAATTGGATTTTGTTTTGCAGGTGAAACAATAGGTGTATCAAGTTTCTGCAATTGCTCTATTTCCATGATTACTGGTTCACTTTTCTCTGCCACTATAGGCTTACTTTTCTATGCCACTGAAGGTGATGGCATACCTCTAGGTTTAGGAGTTCTTTTAGGAGTGGTGGCATCTACTTCAAAACCACTGAAAAATAGAAAAGATGACCAGTCTCTACCTAATCTTTTTTATTCCTCTAAAACCAAAAACTTGATTAAACCATGATGAAAGAGTGATGTTTCATTTCCTTCAAATTTAGCTTGAAATTTATCTGCCATTTTTTCTAAGCTTCTGTATAAGTAGAAAGGTAGATCAAGAGATTTCTTACCAACAAAATGTAGTAGAAGCCTGAAGTGGTAAGAGTAAACCATATGATACCTCCCTTCACAAGTGAAGTACTTTTGAATTATAAGCAGTAGCTTTGAGAAGTTATCTTTCATGTAGCTCCTTGGAATGGCATTTGTAAGGTCAATCTCACTATGTTCTGACTTGATAAATTACTTACAGTCCTGCATGTTGAATTTGAAACCTTTGAACCATTGTTCTCCTCCTCTTGGAATTCATGTTGTTGTTGCAATGGTCTCTGGAGTTATAGTGAGGTTCAACATCCCCACCTTTGAAGCTGTCCCATTGAAATTGATGGAAAACTCTTTAGAAACCTGTACATGGCATCCTTGCAGTCTTTGGAAAAATTGCAAACACCCTATGCTTCTGAAAACTTCTGAAGCTATTGGGTCTTCATTTATCAAGTTCATGTTTGATGGCTCATATATGAGACAATTGCCACCTTTTTTGGCCTTCCTCTTTGCAGCCATGGTACTTTTATGTCTTCTCTGCCTCTCTTGATCAGTGATACCTACAAACTTTTGAAAATGCAAGCCACAACTTGGGCTTAGCGAAATAGCTGTCCAGAGCTCAGTAACATGCAAAGAGGGAGCGAAGAATGACAAATTACTCAATTGGGAAAGATTTTAAAGTTTTGATGACAACTCATGGCATAATCATAACTCATACATGCTTAAAATAGTAATAATGACTTCAGCCATGACCATTGTACCTTGATTTAACCCTAACTGACTCGAATGGCATCTACCCTAACCCTTTAAATCATTGACTGACACCTAGCACCTTTTTTGAAAAGAAAGAAAATAATACCTCCTTTCGTAGCGTACTTAGTGTATTTTTGGGCAGTTTCACTATGAAAATAGTAGTAGTTTGGTAGCGAAAAGTGCATTTTTCTGTGTAATTCGCTACGAAAGTAGGAAATCTTGGCTAAAATGACCTTTATAAAGTTGTAAGCTTGGGAAATGAAATATTTCAAGAAATAATGACTGATGTGACATGAAAAGACTTGAATGGGGGTGGGTTTGGACCTTAGGATAGGCTAAAAAGAAAAATTTAAAATTTTCCTTTACCAAGTAATGACAAATGAATTCTATGACCATACCTTTGACACATGAACCTCTAAGACTATGTCAAATGATGTTTCACTTTTTCTAAGTGATAACAATATATATATATATATATATTATCATTCTTCTTCCTCTTCTGGAATTATGGGAGGCATATTGCTACGCTGCCCCATTAGTTCCAGATTTGAATCCATCGAATTTTTTCTCAGAAAATCCTCTTTATTTATAGGCTTATTGTAAACTTAAGCCTATGTCCATTAATGAAAAACGGAACAGATGCTTCGTCAATTGTTTTTATCTTGACAACTCCATTGTCAAATATTTCTTCAATGTCATATGGCCCAAGCCAATGAGTCGTAAATTTTGCTTTGAAATATTTGAACTTGAAGTCAAACAAGAGTTCCCAATCTCCTTTCTGAAACAATTTATTCTTTATGAATCGATCATGCCATTGGATCCTTTGTTCTTGGACAAGAGATGTTCTACTGCCTGTTGTCGTATCTCATCCAGTTGATTTAATTCCATAATTCTTTGTTGTTGTGCCTTAGACAATTCCATCCCCAATTCTACTGTTAGCTTGAATGTATGTGTTTGAAATTCTATGGGTAAGAGGACTTCTTTTCCATACGCTAACTGATATTGACTAAAACCTGTTGTGTTTTTCCAAGTTATCCTATATTCCCACAGTGCATCTCTCAATTTCTCTGACCACTCCTTTCTGTTCATTTGTACAGTCTTTGTCATGATGTTCTCTAGGAGTTTGTTTGTTGATTCCACTTGTCCGTTTGCTTGAGGATGATACGGAGTTGATTTTCTGTGTTTGATCTTATATTTCTCCGTAAGATCTCAAACAAGCTTTGAAGTGAACTGTGTGCCTTGGTCAGTTAATATCTGTCTCGGAACTCCATACCTTACAAATATCTCTTCAAATATAAATGACACAATGGTATCTTCTGTTTCCCGTGCTACTGCCTTTGCCTCCACCCACTTAGTTACATAATTTGTACATACTAGGATGTACTTCTTTCCATTGGATGGAGGGTTGATTGGTCCAATGAAATCTAAAGCCCACTGCTCAAATGTTTCCATCAATACTTGTGGCTTTAATGGAATTTCATCTCATGCCACCAGTCTACCAATTCTTTGGCAGCTATCACATCTCTTCACATAAGCCCTGAAGACTTTGAAGATGGCTAGCCAGTAGTAGCCAAGTTTCAGCACTTTATATGTTGTCCGCTTATCTGCAAAACGACCACCACATGGTTCGTCATGAGATGCTTTCAAAATTTCAATAATCTCATCTTCTCTAACACATTTTCTAATCATTAGATCAGCACCAGTATAAAATAGATCTCCATTGACCCAACTATGTCTAGCACTTTCTCTAATTATTCTTCTTTTCTGTTTGTTTGTGTAATGAGATGGTAGGATGCTGGATGATAAATAGTTAGCTATATCTGAAAACCATGGAGTTTTGACATTTATAGCAAATAGATTTTCATCTGGAAAATTATTTGATACTGGATTTGGATCACTAGGTGAAAGTAGTCTTGATAGAAAGTCTGCAACTTGATTATCTTTGCCTTGTCGATATTGTACAATAATGTTAAATTCTTGCATTAATAATAGCCATCTAGTTATTCTGCCATTTGTAATTGATTTTTTCATTAAATATTTTATGCCCGAATGATCTGTGTGGATATAAACTTGATAACTGTTATATAATGTCAAAATTTATTAACTACATGTACTACAACTAACATTTATTTTTTTGTAACAGTGTACTTCAATTCTGCCGGTGTTAATTTTTTTCTTATGAAATATATGGCATAATTAAACTGATTCTCTTTTTGTCCAAGTGATGCTCCAATAGGTGTATCAGATGCATCATTTGAAATGTGAAATGGAAAAGACCAATTAGGTCCTCTAAGAATGGGTGCAATTGACAATTTTTCTTTTAATTTTTGGAATGCATTTTGACAATTATTTGTCCATTGGAATTCCACATATTTCGCAAGTAAATTGAATAATGGAAAAGCTATTTTACTGAAATTTTCAATAAATCTCCTATAGTAGTCTACATCACCCAAGAAACTTCTAACTTCTTTTTGTGTTGTGGGTGGTGTTAAATTCACAACGACTTTAATTTTTGTTGGGTCCACCTTAATTCCCAAAGAAAAAATATGGTGTCCCAACACTATCCCCTCAGTTAACATCATAAAACATCTTTCATTACTGAGTGATAGATTTGTCTCTATGCATATTTTTAATACTTTTTCAAGATTTTGTAAGCAATCATCGTATGTTGTACCATACACAGTGAAATCATCCATGCAAACTTCTACACACTCATGAATCAAATCAACAACGATTGTAAGAACTACTATCTAAAATGTAGCAGGTGCACTACATAAACTAAAGGGTAATGCATTGTATGCATATGTTCCCCATGGGCATGTTAATGTTGTATTATCTTGATCTTTTAATGCTATCTTTATCTGATTGTATCTGCTAAATCCATCAAGAAATGAAAATAATTTCTTTCCAGCTAATGAATGTAACACTTGATCAATAAATGGTAAAGGAAAGTGATATTTTAATGTAGCTTTATTGAGTTCTCTGTAATCCACACAAATTCTCCATTTCCCATTTTTCTTAGGTACTACAACTAAGGGTGAAACCCATTGACTATCTGAAATAGGATAGATAATTCCGACTTGTAATAGTTTCTGTAATTCTTCTTTCACTATTTCCTTCATCATGGAGTTCATCCTTCTTTGTGGTTTCCTTACAGGTTTAGTTTGATAATCAATGTAAATGTGATGGATACATGTTTTCGGATGGATTCCCTACATGTCTGTGTAATCCCAGGTAAAAGCTTTTGAATATTTTTGTAACAATGTTATTAGCTTTTCCTCTTGTGATGATTGTAAGTATTACCAATATTCAAATGTCTCTCAGGACTGATCTCAATAATTTTGTTGTTTGAATTGATAATTGAATTTGTAGGAAAAATGCTTTCGAATGTGTTTTGCAATGATTGTATAGTGCAATTTTCCTGAAAACATTCATTTAAAAGATAACTAGCAGCTTCTTATTGAGTTAGTCTAAGCTTCTCCGAAATATTTGGTTCTGAGATGAATAGATCTAATAAGTCCTCATTTTCTTCCTCCTCTCTAAAATTATAAACTTGATTAAGACTAAGAACAAATTGAAGCTCTTTTGGTTCCTCTCCATCAAGCCATGATAATAAAGAAGGAGATTAAGCAGGAGGATATAATGTTACATGTTTTCTTTCATCTCCATGTGCAATAATCATACTTCCTGACCTACATCCAATGTAAGCATCTGCAGTGGCTAACCATGGTCTACCTAAAATTAAGGGATGCCCTCCTAAATTTGTTCTTGGCTGCAAAATCAAGAAGTCTACAGGATACTCCCATGAATCCAATGAGACAATGGTATCTTCCAATATACCTTCTGGTACAACTTTAGATCTATTTGCAAGTTCTAAAAATGTAGTAGTAGGTCTAATGTTGTTCAGATTCAAATGTTTCATAGTCTCTGTAGTCATAACATTGATAGCTGCTCCCAAGTCTATTAAAGTATTTGGCATTTAAAATTTGTTAATCGAAATGGTAACCATAGGAATCCCTGGATCAACATACCTTTCAATGGCTATGTTTGTAGACATGAGACTTGATAGACTTCCAATTACCTGAATTGTAGGTGGATCCCTCTTTCTTCTGCCAGATTTCTTAATGCATAATTTCTTTATTGTTTTTGCATATATCAGAATATCTTTAATTTCCCGCAACAAATGAATTTTGACATATGTGTTCTTCAATTCATCTAGAATATTAAATTCAGGCAAAGATATTGGAATATTATGTTGTATCAATCTCTTTGGATATGGTGGAGTCTGTGTCATAATAGATTTACCTTTTTGAATTTGATTTTCTGGTTGGGATTGTTGACTTTGTTCTCCTTGTTCAATTTGTTCTTCAATTACTTGAGGAGAATCTTTTTGTAACACCTTCCCAGACCTTAGGTGGACATCTTGTATGGGAAGAATTGAATAAGTAGGATAAGATGTTGCCTCTTCCACATGATATGCTGGTCTATTCACCTTTTTACTTGTATTAGCTATTGGCTGAGCTGGAAATTGTGTTGGTCTAGGAGGTGGTTGGTTAGTGGGTAGCTGAAGTTGCCACGGTTGAGTTATCATTGGTTGGTTTTGAGGTGGATATGGCATTGTTTGATGTTGCTGGAATTGTTGATATTGAGTAAATGGTTGTGGAGGGTATGGTTGTTGATATTGATACTGCTGGGGATACATATGCTGTGGTGGTTGGTTTCCATAACCATGTCCCCTCCAACCTTGTGCAGGTTGGTTTTGATATTGTTGTGGTGGCCAAGCCTGCCCTGGCATTGGTGTATTCCATGTATTTTGAGGATATTGAAAATTTTGGGGGTTTTGTTGAGGGAATTGTTGAGGCATCCTTGGTTGCCAAGGTCTCCTTAGTGTCACATAATAGAGAGAATCTACTCCTTGCACTTATTCTCCTTGCATTTCTTTTAATTTGGGACATTTTTCTATTGCATGATTTTCTATGCAAAGTCCACACACTTGTATACCTTGCAAAGGACATTCCCTGAGTGGATGTTTTTGCCTACAATTTGGACAGAAAATTGCTAAGATTTCATCTTTCTCTTATTTCTTTTTCTTAGATTTCAAGACATCTACTTGTGTTCCCAAAGTGCTTAAGAGATATGTTTTGAAATTTTCTAGTAGGTTTCCTATCTCTGCTCTTGTTACTGCACTTGCTGCAGAGTTGGAAGCTTTTGATGAAATATCTCTCTTTCCACTCTTTGCTCTTCCCCTAGAGTATTTCTGACAAAGTTCAGCAATTTCTTCAAATGGTAAATTGGAGATATCTTTTTTTCCCATCACATTAAAAATCTCTAAATACTCACCTCTGATACCCTCAAGAAAAATGGTGCATATGGTATCATGACTAAGAGAATGATGTTTGGATTTCTGTAAATTGTAAAGAAATATTTCCAAATATTCTTCCAAACTTTCGTCTTCTTGTTGTGTCATTCTGAAAATGTCTTCTTTTGAGTCTCTAGCCCTGTAGTAAGCTTGATACTTTTTGAGAAAAAAATTCTTCATATCCTCCCAAGAAGCAATTGTATGTTCTCCTAATGCCATGAACCATTTCAAGGCTGCTGCTTTCAGAGTAGTGAGAAAAAGTCGAAGCTTGTGTGTGTCATCAGTATATCCATAAGTTCTACACAAGATATCAAACTCGAACATGAATGCATCAGGATCTTCTGTTGAAATTTCATAGAAATTAGGCAATACAGAAGGTGGAATGTTTTTCATTTTTATTTCTTCTCCTAATATTGCTCTTGCATCTAAGGTTGGAAAGCCAAAAGTAGTTTCCTGATAATTTTTAATTTTATGCTCATTTTCTTGTGTTCTTCTATTTTGATTTTCTCTTCTTGCTTCTTCCTCTACCTTTCTAAGTGCTTCTGCTCTTCTGTCTTCCTCTGCCTTTCTTTTTGCCTCAATTATTCTTTCTTCCTCTCGTTGTCTTCGCCATTCCCTTTGTTGTCTTTCATATTCAAGTCTTTGTTTAGGAGTCATGTTTATTCTAGTTGATCCTTCTCCTTCTTCAACCATTTCTTGTTCAGAGATATGTAGTGTTTCAATATGAGGTTGATTTTGTATTTCTTCAACTAATTTTATTTCCTCAAGGACAGGTTGCTCTAGTTGTTCAATAGTTGGTTTTCTTGTATCTTTTTGTTTCCATACGGAAGGAGGTTCTTTAGGTGATTGATTTCTTTTTACCTTTAAGGCTAACAAGATTTGTATTTCAACTAAAGTTAATCTCTGTCATGATCTTTGTTTTTCCTCTAACTCTTCTATAGTAGGTTTTCCAACAACTGGTGTTGTTAGTCCTATAGATGAATGAGTTGTTCCGGGATTTTGTTTTACAAATATACCCTTCTGATCTCTATTTCTAGGCATAAGAAAACATTTCTTGAAAGAAAAACAATGTTTTTGTTGTTTTTGGTGAATTTATATATTTTTTTAATCTTTTTGTCTTCCTATTTGACCGTTTTGAAATATGCTTCCCCGACAACGATGCCGAAATGCTGGGTCAATTTATTGTTGTAAATTAACGCAAGTATTTATTATCAATCCAGGCTAGTGGAACTTAGAAGCATCCCCAAAGTATATGGGTTTCAGTTATGATCAATTTAGAAGATGGTTTATCAATGATTAGGGAAATGCACATTACAAATATAAATCTAACTTAAACAATTTCTAAATTCAAGTGTGCAATCGGAAGTAGAAGAATCTCCTAACTTAAGAGATTTGTCTGTCCTTCTCTAACAAGATTACTTCCTGAATTAGAAATAAAAAACTACTTAATTGAACAATAGATTAAGATACATGAAGCAATAATTGAAGAGGATCTTCACTGAAGAGGTCCTGGTTGTCCTTCATCATATAGTCATTTATCAGTAATGCTATTGTTAGAAACAAGAATTCATAAATGCATGTAAAAGCATAAAAATATGAATTCTAACTGAAGATCTTGATTAGATAGAAAAAATGTTTAACTTAAAAATTTGTTTTTCCTTTCATATGAAAAATAAGGATGATCATTAGATTCATCAATACTCAGAAATAACCAGCATAAACAAGTTAAACATTAGCAAACTAATTCAGAAATTGTAACTACAAATAAACTAAGAAGTGCACTTAGCTCGGTGTGGGGGCCCTCCACCCTTGCCTTGCACACTGAAGGTGTTTTTAGCTACTTAAAACTTCAATCAATCAACCAGCATATAACATTAGAAAATAGAATAGAACAAATCTTCAATTATGTCTCCAAGTCTCATAAATAATAGTGTTAAGTCATTCAAATTATACATATCAATGCCTTCAAAGTTTGAGGCTTATATAGATAAAGTATCTAACAAATTCCTCTAAAATAGCTCCTATAGTCATGACTATCCTTATCTTATCCAATCAAGTCTAATTCATCCATCAGATCCATCAAAATCTAGAAAATCCCACAAAATAAGAATTTTGACCTAGTTTCTCGGGATCCTCCATAAAGACAGGTCATGTTTGACCAGACCTTTTAAAGCTCGGTTTGACTGTATCAATAGGTGTACACTTATTCTTAGCTCCCAAGCCTTCTAGAAATATATCCAGCTCGAGCCCAAGTGTCCTGCAAATATGAAACCATGAGGCCATTACGGGAATTTCTGATGCTGTCCAAAAATGCACTTACATTTCAATTTTTACAAAAACATTTAATAATTGAAATACCTATATATGCATATTTTGGTCAAAATAGGGTGGATATGATGGTGAATAGATGGATAGTATGGAAAATAAGATGTATTTCATAAACAAAAAGAGATAAAAAACGAGGGCCAGTACACCGTATGCACAAAACATCACAAGTGCAACATGTACAACATATATACAACCGTAGTAATACACATCCATAGACCACACACTAAATCTACAAATCAATATTACTTCTAGTGTCTCTCCACTATTCATGCATGCTTCAGCATACTGCAGATCACACTGCTTTCATTCCGTTGATGTACCCCTCAACATTACCTGCCATAACATAGACATATACATAGTATAATCACATAATATCAATTCATACCCACATGATACCAACCTTGTAGACTGTCAGGGTTATTCTTCCCACTTGGTTCCTCATACTCCAAGAACCTCTTCATTCCATTCGCTTGCATAAGCAATCATTCCTCCACGAGAATGATTCTTGATGACCCTGTCACACGACTACTTACATACATACATATATATACATATAAACATCGACATTAAACAATCATGATCCCTGAACAACCAGTCAGACAAATGCATATATATACACACATGTGAACACTAGTACAAAACAATCCTACGACCTTGTCAATCAGCGACATACATACATACATATATGCATATATAAACATCAACATAATCATAATCAAAACATAATTACCAGATAGCATAAGGTCAAGGTTAAGAGAACTCCCTTTATCCATGCAACACATGCACAACATCAAGAACAACAGTTCCCAACATAGCCAAGGCATATGACATCTCAATTCCATTTACTTTATCTTTCCACTTACCTTTCTCATGTCTGTAATGCCACCATCTATTTACCACAATGGACCTAACTAGTCCAACTGACTATCATATTCTTACCTTCCGCTGCCATTATACATGCACAGAGCTTCATCCGAGTCTTACATTACCTAGCAAGTTCCTTTCAACCCTTCTTGAACTCCGTTGAATTTCTCTAGTTCCCAACCAATTCCCAAGACCCCAAAACATAAAAGGCAAGAACAAGAAACAAACAAGAAGAAGACCATGAAAAACAAAAATCAATACGACACTGCAACAAAGTGGCATGATCATGCACTAGATGCAACCAAGACTGAAAATCAAGCACAAACAAATCACAAAAGTCAAAAATAAAAATACTAGCAAAAAACACCGCGACTCAATCCCTATGACTTCCCAATACTTCCAAAGGAAAGCTCAACCTGAGGCTTCTTCAAGATTTCATGGCAGTCCCTCTTCCATGCAATCCCCTGCATCATCTCTCCATAAACATATAATTGTTAGTGCATAAGTAAATATAACAATATACTAGTTACCTTACCTTATTATGCCAAGCACGCTAATCTGTAACTGAACACATCCATACCATCTCTCAAGGGACTCCAATTCCCTTGATGAACCTAGATATAACTAGAAAATAACTAATATACCTGTCAAATACATGTTCATGAATATGGAATATATCCACGTAATGCCAGAAAAAATCAAGGTTTAGAAGACTTCCTGTATGCAAAGCACTCATTCATTTGGAATTAGGGTTTCCAAACATAACCAAAGGAATTTTCACCCAATTCCTTTCTTTTACCTTTTTCCTTGCTGCAATTGAGTCTTACTATGTACCGTCACATCAACCAACTGTTAACTATATAAATAATTCAATGGTTACCTTGTCATGCTAATACCAAGCATATTTCCATGGAACTTTTCACACATGTCAACCACATGTTCCAAAGATCAAAACATCATGTCTATTAATTGAAATCCACCTTTACCAAGAATAACAACGATTTCATGATCAACAATCAACTCACAATCATAGATAATAATATTACAACTAACACCTACTTACACTCAAGTACATATCAATTGTCTCAACACATACGTGTTAGTAAAACCATCTTAAAACATGATCATTCCTTCATGCAATCGTACAGACACATACTCATATAATGCAATTAATCAAACATTCAAACAAATTGCAAACACACTATGTTAAATAAATCAACTAGATAACATAATCGAACACTCAAAGACCAAATAGACGACATAATCAAACCCATACCTTGATGTATCTCAGGGGAGGATATCTTGTCTGCACAATCAATCTAGTTTAGCATGATATGACTTCACAACATATCAACTTAAACATAAATAAGGTCATGATAGCCATAACAATAACTAGCTAACATGTTCACATCATAAGCTCATAAACAATTGTCATTCATGCATAACAATCACATATGCACATTTCTTCCAAATTATTATGACACAATATCACAAATATGTCGGCTCATACATGAATATCGTAACTATAACCATTTTCACAGGCCAATCTAGATTAACATGATACATATAACATCAAGATCTTAATGCAATAACCCTAATCATAAAGTTAACTAACATATAACAACAACAATTTAACATATAACATACCCATCAACAACATATAACATAATAATCAAGTTGATTATCATATAAAAATAAAAAAGTTAACATATAACATAATTATCAACAACATATATCATAATCATCAAGTTAAATAACATAAAACAACAACAACAATGCATATAACAACAAGTTACTATCATTCATGACTATTCGACACATGTGCATATGACCACACTGATTCACTAGCATCTACCATGCAAGCAACCACAACACCAATAAAATGAGAAACATGTATATAACCCTAATGCATATAATAATCCATTAACTAACATACCTGCATGCCAAACATACAATACACGTATGATGATTTGCTCTTACCCCAAACTCTAGTGCTGTAACCTCTCTCTAATAGTATGCATCTCTTGCTCTATCTTAGCCAACATATCCAGATCATATCTTATCAACAACATCATGATGACATAACTACATACAATGACCTCACAATGCATATCAAACCTTTTGTGCATGCATAACCATAACCATAACAATGCATGCACAACAACATATAGACACTGACATGCATAAAAAATGCATGTGAAACCGGCATGCTTTCATGACGAACACATTTTGAAAACAACACCATCAACTTCCATATGGTGACACAACAATAACAATGACCACTGCCATTCATACTTTACAAGCACACAATCCACAAACATAAAGAACACATATGCGACTGAAATGTATGCATGAAAAATACATTTCGCCCATCCATTCCAAGTGTTGAACCATGTTTTGATACCACTTTGTGGTATCATATATCACCCAAAGAGAACATAAACCAGACATCTCCCAAAGATAACATAATTCGCTCTGATACCACTATGTAATTATCTCCTCCCGCATTTACCCCAGTTATCAGCCTATCGGGGTAAACATGTGACGAAGAGTTACTATGATATGATTCAACTCCCT
Organism: Pinus albicaulis; assembly: GCA_034641835.2. Taxonomy (NCBI): domain Eukaryota; kingdom Viridiplantae; phylum Streptophyta; class Pinopsida; order Pinales; family Pinaceae; genus Pinus; species Pinus albicaulis. The sequence goes on along the minus strand of CM076577.1, from coordinate 1,121,665,534 downwards.
AAGCGCAGTTAAGGAAGTGGAACCGACTAACCAACACTTTACAGACCTCCCTCAGGTGCTACAACGCCCCCAAGAGCTAATCCACCACTCCAGGTGCCCATCCCCTGAGTTAACTTATCATTTCAATGAATTTAACCCCCATTCACTCCCATAACATGGCATGCATGTGATTGGAACCCTATAGTCTCTCCCACAATGCATGCAAGGGAGAGACTACAATATTTTTCAGCCAGTTTTGTGTCAGAGATTGCAATATTTAAGCCACTTTTTTAGGGCTAGTCTCCAAACCACTGCCCAGAACTTGATGAAACTTTCCAAGACAATCAATGGCACCAAGACAAAGGCTCTAACACAAAACTTTATCAAGGAATTGACCTAACCAAGCCTAACCATGACAAAAATTTCGTCGAACACATCATGAACATGTAATCTACAGGTCATAATAACAGATTTGAGCATTAAGGGGTCTCATACATATCTGAGAATCATTAAGAAGCATTGACGCCTTATCACATTAGTTGCATTATCATATATTAGGTCATATATTCATTGTTCAATCATTTATAAATCAAAACATGATGAGAGCCATACATCATTACTGTCATAAAACATACTCATAACCAACATATAAACAACATAAATAACAAGGACACAAAAACCATAAATGCCACATATGAACCAACACATTTTCACATAAAATACCTAGGAAAGGAACTATAATTAATGAATGCAAAATCTAACTAGGTTTGTGACTTCCATGGTCCACCCGACCATAGATTAGCTGAACAAAATCTCTCTTTAGCCAATCACCCATGCGCCATATTCCAAGCACGAATGTGGGACTTAAAACCAATCAAATCAACCAAGGCTTCTCGAGGCTAAACCACCTCACCCTCATCAATAGAACCAAGCTTTACCGCAATCCTCACGAAATCACTAGGCCATAAACAAGCATGGATGCCACCGGATTTCTCCACCTACATCGTGAGTAATTTTCTTGTCTCCTAGTCTCTAGGCCTTACCCCAATCCACAGTCTGATCCAGGGATCACTAGGTCATAATCGAGACACCACCCTCCAAGATTTACATATATCTTGCCATTCATTGAAAAGGATTCGTAGGCCCGATCAAGGGGAGCCACCTCTAGGCTTTACCGTATATCCTGCCATTCACTGGTCAAGGATTCCTAGGCCCACCGAGTCACCCAATACCTGGATTTATCACAACACATATTCTGGTTCGCAGGTTACTAGGCTAGTGGCTTTAGTGCGATCCACAGTCCAGTTCAGGGATCACTAGGCCATGTGTTTTTCCTTTCAGAGATCCCCCTCACTCAGTTTCAAATCCATTCGAAAATCCAGCTCAACCAAAACATGAGAACCCCGTCACACCATGGCTATCTGCAAATGGCAAGGCAAGGCTGAAGAACACTTTCACACCTGAAAAAACCCATGCCCATGATAATAAGAGAACCAAGAAAACACATGCATAACCTTGCATTCCAAATCTAGCAAGGAAATCACACATGCAAATCGATACATGCAAGTAAACCCGTTGTAGCTGCTTGATTTTTGCTTCCTCTTTAAATTATTTTAATTTCTTGATCCAAAGTTTAAATACTCCAAGAAAAATCTAAGTGTCCAAGAGTGAGAGCGAGAGAGAATAGAGAGAGAGCTCCAAAACTGAAATGACAAAAGTCTTAGCAAAAGCTCGCCAACTGATCCTTATAAGCCTTTTTATTAATGAGGCCTCTATTTTATTCATTTTCCATTATTTTCCTTCAATCTCCTCCTCACATGCAAACCTCGACCTTTCACCTTCCTTTTCTCCTAATTTCCATTATTCTCATTAATAAGATGCCAATTAATGCCTCATGCCTTTCCAAAGACTTTTCCATTTCCTTTGCCAATTTCATTAGCCATAATAAAACGAAATGAACACCCACACTAGGATGTTTTACCCAACATTCAACTTGGAATAAGTGTCCCATAACCGTGGTTATTAGTTTGCATTTATTAACTTTTATTACATGAAATTTTCACCAGGGATGTTACAGAAAATATGTGATCAAGATTCCATAGAATTTTGAGATGATGGATAGTAGATCCATGAAAACACCTATGATTACCAATTTGAAGAAACTAAGGAGTTTAAATTCAATTTTTGCTGATCCGTCATCTTACCAACAACAGATTGGTTCTATGATGTATCTTGTGAATACCCGGTTGGATATATGTTTTGCAGGAAATACTCTTATCCAGTGTCAGATGGAGCCTAGACATGATCATTGAATAGCAACAAAACACATATTAACATATCTCCTTGGGACCATACATTAATTTTTGAGATATGTTATAGGAAATGAGATTCAGTTATTGGGTTACACTGATTTAGAGTAGGCAGACAGTGCTAAACATGGAAGAAGTACTACCGATGGTTGTTTTTGTTTGGGAAGTGCTATGGTTTCATGGATGAGTAGAAAACACGAGTCAATTGCATTAAGTATTGTTGAAGTTGAATACATGAAAACCAACGAAGTTAGTCGTGAAGCAGTTTGGCTATGTAAATTTCTTACTAATTTGTTTGAAGGACCTTTGGATTCAACCATAATATGTTGTGACAATCAAAGTTGCATAAAGTTGTAAGAGAACCCAATTTTTCACGAGACATCAAAGCACATTAATATCAAGTATCACTACATTCAAAGCATGGTACATGATGGAGTCGTGAAGCTACAGTATATCTCCACTGATGAATAAGTAGCAGATGTACTGACGAAGTCTCTTCCTAACATGAAACGCGAGTATCTTCGAGACAAGATTGGACTTGTGGATATCTCCTCCCTGGTTGAGAGAGAGTGAATATGGACACTGTGTTCTCATGTGTCACATACTATGGCACAAACTAACAAATTTATTCCTAGTTCATGAGCATTGGTAGGGAGAATGGTGGATTGGATAAGCATCGGGGACGTACATTCTTGAGTCATGTATTATGGTTGATTAAGATTAACATCCTAAGTTATATACATGTACTTGGAAAATAATGGTCTAGAGGACATCCTTTTCTTTGGATTAGGAAATGGTCATGTGAGGTCATACCTTTGGAACACGCTGGTGGGGTATGTGCCTTGAGAGGTGGTGGTGTCCAAATTTATGCCTCCCAGCATTGTGCTTTGATCTAGTAGAGAGATAGAGCCTACTTGTCAAGCCCTTGGTAGTTTGGCAATGTTGGTTATGATGATGTAATCATCATTGATGCTTATCAATCTAGATCCTTTCTTATATGAATATTCAAACTTGAGAATATTTGTTGAGTCATTATGAATACCTCCCCAATTAAGAGGGAGTGTTGAAATTGTCGATATACATAATGTAATGCAATTTTATCATTTATGTATTTATCATATTCATTATTATTATTATTTTATTTTGGTCAAAGCATGTTCTTCATGCTCAAAGAGTAAAAAAGAGTCAAAATACTTTATTACGAGTCAAAAGAAATTGTACTTGAGTCATATCCCATTTAGACAATTGAAAGAAAACAAATTGAATTTTATTTTTGAGTCAAGGAGTAAATGTTAGACTCAACCATGTCAAGGATAGAATATGAAGGATACTCATGAGTTTCCTTCTATTAACAATATTCATATATAAATACAATTCCTTGTGAACCTTGGTCTTCATATACAAAGTGGTCCCTTGGACTCTGGTGACTGTTCACATTCCACACCAACCCTTAGCAGAATAGGTGTCCAACATTCCCCCCCTTAAAATGAAGGGTTAGGTATGAGTCCAAGAAGAGAGATATAATACAAAATACAATAATACATCACAACAATAGGCTGAATGTTCTCTATGATATGTTGTAATAAGGTGGGAGAACTCGAGGTCTCAACTGAAAATGGTTGAAGGATGGCCAACAACATTGGAACACTTAGTGAAGTTCCCAGAAATCTTCAAAATATGGAAAGAAGCTGAGGCCTTATGTTAGAGGAAGTGTTCCTAATGCTTTGAAGAGGGAGACCTTCAACCTAGAAAAGGGATGTCTACAACCTGCAGTGGTTTAAGGATGAGCACCAACTATGGAATGCTTAATGCAATTCTTAGAACTCTTCCAAAATTGGCAAGAAGCTGAAGTCTTCTACTAGAGGATTTTTCCCCAATTCTTTGAAGAGGGAGAAGCTCATATTAAAAAGGGAGGTTTCAACCACACATAGATGGTTTAAGGCTAACCACCAACCAAAGGCATGCTCAAGCGAATCTTCATTTCTGGCTACAACTCTGAATCTGGTATGGCAGGTTGTGGCTCAGGCTTGCTTGAACTTTTATGTCTCTAGCTACAACTCTGAATCCGGTATGGCAGGTTCTGTCTCAAGCTTGCTTGATGTGAAATTGAAGCTTGTATATGACCATCACTTCCTCCTTGCCAGATACAAGGTGATAATATGGAGAGAACACAACTACTAGACTGTTCAATACTCTAGAGCAAGTTCGGACATATGATTGAAATATATTCTTGGTTGTTGAAGCCCATTGCTAAGAAGCGATCCATCCAAGATGAATCTTTGTTTTTGCAGGAGGCTTATTTTGAAGAAATTTTTTGAAGAATGAGTGGTTCTATTATAATTCTCACATGGATGAATATCAAAACAATGATCTTTCATATGGCCAACTCGGTCACAATGTAGGCATATAACATTCTGTTGTTGTTGTTGTGGAAGATGAGCAGAATCTGGAACATCTGAAGTTGAACTGTCATGAAAGAATTCAACACTCTGAAACTGGATGGGATTTGAGTAATATGGAATATGAAAGGACACATCCTTGTCATATCCAAGACTAGTTCTGTGCCTGTTATGGACAAGCTCTTCCGAAGTTTTGATGATGGGCTTGGGAAGTGCAGGCTTAGTTTCTGCATCTTTCTACAAATATGCTCCTTCATTGGGACTAGATCAATATTATTGATTTGTTTCTTATGGCAGTCTGTCTCAATGTTCTGAACAAAAACAAGTTCATAATCATGACTCAACTGTTGTAATTCTTCTTGTTGTAGCTTTGTCTCAAGCTACAAAAAGGCAATCTTTTCGTGTGCATCTTGTAAACATGTTCTAATGTCAGCAATAGAATCTTTGTTGAATCTTACTGTGTCTTCAAGAATAGATGAAATTAGAGTGCTTAATAATTCTAACAACTCATCTAGTCTGGCCATCTTTCAATCTCAAGAATCAGACTCAATAAATAAAGAGTATAAGCTTCAAGATTTCAACTAATGTTTGAAATATATATCCTCCTTTCAAGGCTAAGGAACATAAAAGCCTAACACAAATTTGTAAATCATAGTGCACTCAAAATATCAATAGCTGCTACAAACAGACATAAAAATTCCAAATGACCAAAATTTGTTCTTAATGGAATATCCTTTTATTCACAGTTTAGACTCTTTGAATGGCATAAATTTGTCTTCAATGCAGGGAAACATTCCAATGAAAAAACATGCTACAATAGATTTGAAAGGAGTATAACAATACTTGTTTATCTCAACACTTAAATTCTAAGTAGCTAGTTAGAGAAGGGAACTAAGATTATAGTTTGGAACTCAAATTGTTATAGAAGGATAGTACCCAATTGAGCCTTCGTATATCGTCCCCTCCACAAGTTATTTTACAACCCACGAACAGAAGCAGCACAACAATTAACTCAACCCAGGAATCAGTCATAAGTTCAACAATATACTTAGAAATTCATCCCACACACAGAGCCAAGTTTAACTCCATAAATTACAGGGAACTCGTGCTCACTTTCCCAAGATATCTCAGTCAGTATGAAGAGAATAAGCTCAAATTTCTTACAGAAGAATCTCGACCCAAAAGGCGGAGGGATAGACGGAGAACTGGTGGAGAGACGTAGAGTCTGTTATATTGAAAATGAACTTCTTGTTCCAAATAAGATTAAGGTCCTTTGTTTTGCATGGGTTCGAAAACTCTGGTTGTCAAAGTTTACTTCACCAAAGGGACTTACAGAACCTTGGCCATGAGGTTGTGGGCATCCACCACTTCGATCACAAAATTCCTCACTTTCTATTCACTTCTCCCACAAAAGGAAAAACTTTACAAAGTGAAAATTGTAGGCCTATTACCGTACAAAGAAAGCTTACCTTTGGGCTTTATCGCTAGTGAATGCGTCGAATCTTTATGCTGGTAATGAATATCAAAACGTTGCGGTGACTGGAGGCACTCGTTTTATCTGAAGCCACACCGCCTTGTAGCTCCACGAGGATGGCTACGAGGTTTATATCATAAAAAATTTAGATAACTTTATTGAAGAAGCAACTAATAGATTGAGGGATTTGGTTAATTAGCGATTCCGCCAAAATCTTCACTTTTTTTCTTGGAGATCTAGTTCTCCGAAGGCAAAGCTCATTTTTGTTTTCGAGTTATGAATTTTGATCTTTGGCAGTGGAAATCCAAGCTCTACGCTATCGTTTTGGGCCTCCTCTTTGTAAAATAAAACACTTACGAGGTAAGTGTAAGAGTTGCATGATATGAATAACCATTATTTTGAATTCACTACACCTCTTAACTTTCTGCACTGAGATCCACGCTCTCCAACCAGTGCACACAACGTTTACTCCAGATGTAATTCAATGTTTTGTATAGTGCGACTACACCAATGCTAAGCTACCATATTCATGTCGATTTCATGCTCTCCAAACAACGCATGATCAAATACAATTCTTCATCGTAGGGATTCAACACATTGTTTCAACAACATACTTCATTCAATGCAAATATTACACTTGATTCACTGCATTGTTTCGACATTTAGGTGCTCTTCATTCAACACAAATATTGTATTAACCATCCCACGACATATATAATTCAATTGTTCACGACATATGTGATTCACCGAGCATTAAAGAGTATATAATATGCATAAAATTCAACACAGAGGAATGTAATCAAGAAACTAATGCGCTCTCCAACCAACATATAAAACTTCACCATCACATATAATGTATACCATGGCTCCAACGCACGACATATGGCCAAACCAATGCACAACATAACAGGAAAGTTTAAAAACTAATTCAACACACCATAATATTCAATTCAACCATATAACGTTAACTGGCGTACATACCAGGTTTGAAAAATTCCCAAGGCAACAAAGAGTACACTAACATGTGGATTTCAAGAGTTACGCACACTAGCTAGGATGGCTCACCATTCCAACACATATGAACCATGAGTAGGAATGAATAACACACATTTAAAGGGTTTGAACGCACAACGAACCGTCGAAGACCATCAAAAAACATGTATTTAATACTCAAGTTTTATAGAGGATGAAGCTAGCAATATTCCTCTCTGCAGTTACAGGGGCAGGTATGCTCACAACAGAGAAATGGTAGAGCTCAGAGACCGTTCATATGACAATGAGGGCAAAAGTGTATATTTACTGTCACACAAAGAAATGATATGTGAGGGACGACATAACAATGGATCAAATTGGAGCATGAACAAAATTCACCTGCTCTGATACCATCTTAAACTCAACCTTGGCGGGGATATAATATGAAGGATAATCGTGAGTTGCCTTCAATTAACAATATTCACATATAAATACAATTCCTTGTGACCTTGGTCTTCCTATACCAATTGTCTCTTTGATTTCAGTGACTTTTCACATTCCACACCCACCCTTAGCGAATTAGGTGTCCAACAATAAACACAAAGACCAAGTCCGCCCAATGGCACCTATTTAACCCTCCTGGACAACTATATATAAGAGGCAAGTTCAATCTCTTAGATTCATCCAATCACTCATCACATATTTTATCTATTTCTACACCTCGATAGCAAGAAGAAGGTCTAAGTCAAAGGAGAGAGAAGGAAGTAAAATTAAAGAGGAATAGAAAAGGTTTATTTCCCTAATCCAACTCACATGAGCAGATTTTCTGAGGCAATTAGGGCCAAAATTCGACCTCTATTGTAGGGCTGAAATATGAAGTTTGACCAGGTTTGGAGAGGGTTCACTAGCGTTGACTTTGACTATTGGAGGGGACTTGGAGGAGGGTTTGACTTGGAATATTTGTGGTTGTTTTGGTCTTGGTCTTGGGTCTTGGATATCCCATTTTTATATGATTCTATAAGAGAAAGATTGTTGGGATTTTCCTTGGCTTGGAGCCTAATTTCTAGCGTTATTTTCCTTTCTATGATCTTTATGCTTTGAACATTTGTATAAATTATTGATGAAGAGAACATAAAATTAATAAGAAGATAACTAATATTCACAAATAATTATCAAGAAAGGTAAATAAAGCATTAAAATACATAGCACTTAGTTTCTCAATAATATACAACATGCTTATCAGTCATATAATTTTGAGAGATCAATTTTAATGATGACACCTTTTATTCTAAGGGTTTTGATACCGTGAAGACCCTCCCGGGCCACCCCAATGGCTTCATGGATCTACCTTCTTTCCAGAAAGCCAAAATGCTCTTTCAATCTAAAAATGCTACTACAATGATTGATTTATTTCACCTACTTATTTATGATAAGTTATTTACATATGCTTCAGTAAATTTTGAAATAAATATAGCTATAGCATTCACTTTAATCTAAAAAAGAAGAACAAATAGAACATGTATGCCACAATAGAAAAAACCACATGAACACAGTTATTTTTGGACAATTGTCTCCGTAAAAACCCAATGTGGGAAAACTGGTGCAGAAAATGAGGGTTTATATTAATCTTCAGCAGTGAAAAGATCGTTTACAAAATATATGACAAGCATATCTTTAGCATACACCTGAGAAGAATTTTATGAACACCTCGGAAGAATTCCCGACACACAGTAGGCACTTCTCCTCCCTTTGTGTCACTCTATGTGGCCCCTCTACGTAGTCACTGCGCTGGACTGCGTCACTCTGCGTGGAGGGCCAGTGCTACTGTTCAGCGTTGCCTCCTCTTCATCTTCTGCCTGCCTTCTCTTCGTTGTTGACTTCTCCCTCCTCCTTTTGTCTGTTCAACCTAGCCTCTACAACCTAACCCTCTAAAATCAAATTATCTTACTTCAGAATCGATTTCCTTCGGGTATTGAGAATGTGCCCGACTTGCTTTCCAAATGACCCTCAATTCTTCTCTTATAGTCTTCTCATTGATGAACCAAGGACCCAGATTATATACTTAATCAATGGCTCAGATTAAAACATGAATTGATCTTCATTTTATAGAAGATTCACAATCTGCTTTATTAATACCCTTTAATTATTTAATTTCCCTAAGTTTAGACTTAGGGATCACTTTAAAATAATTGACTCACTACCGGGCCTCTCCTCGACCTCGTAACCTCGGCCGAGTCCCTTTCAGGCCTTTGTCGAGAGTTCGGCAAGCTCACCCTCACCCTACCGGGCCTACCGGGCCTCTCCCTACCGGTCGAGCGGCCTTACGGCACCTCTCCCTTAAACAATCGAGCCCTGCCTTCCTTGATTGCTTATTGGGTGGGGCGTTGGTCGAGCTATGCTTCGCATCCTCTCCCCTCGGGGATTGGGGTGGGTGGGTAAATAGTGGTCGAGCCTTAAAGCGCATCCTCACCATATGAATAGTGAGCCCCTAACCGGACGTTGGTCGAGACTGAAAAAAGGGGCATGATGGTGTCCTTATCAGTCGAGCCTTAAAAGTGCATCCTCTCCTTAACAGTCGAGCCCTCTCCTTTAGTTCTTCAAGTTCCTCTCTTTTGGGGCCCCTCCCCCTTCTTTGGTTGGGAGAGTGGGTTCGTAACCTCTCCGGTTGTCGAGAGTTCGGCAGGCTCACCCTCACCCCCTACCCCAAAAGAGAGTTGTTCGTCTCCTCACACGTTACCTCACCCTGCCGGGGGCATGATGGCGGCCTTATCAGTCGAGCCTGCTTACGCATCCTTGGGTGGAGTGGTTGAAAGCGAGCGATATCATACTGTCAAGCAAGCAATCTGTTGGAGGTTTTCTACTTGAGGGAATAAATGTAAGATGGGGAAGAAATACAAGGGCCTGCCTCTCCCACACCAGAGAAGCACATGTTTCTCTACTGCTGCTATAATATGTTATTGATTGTTGGGTTGGTTTCAGGGAGGGTGTATAGCTCAGTTGGTGGAGCATCGGGCTTTTAACCTAATGGTCGCAGGTTCGAGTCCTGCTATACCCACGCCTGCTTGACTGATAGAGGTTATTAATACAGTGACCCAAAGTGAGGTCCCGTTCGGAACCAGAACGGACAGTGATAGGAAGGTTAACAAGGTCCGAAAAGGATGGACTTTCTTTATAACGTAATAAAAGGTGGGAATGGTATCGAAATAAAAGGACCCGCCATGAAGTGGCCAACCAAACCAATAGGTATCACCTTGAAAACCTCTCCTACCCCGAATCCAATCCCGAATAATATTACCGAATAATCTATATTAGGTATAGCCTGGAATGAAGAAAGATTAGTCAGATTATTATTACGAAATTACATATAGTTATTGGTCTTGTAGTGATTGGTCTTTAAAGGTGAATCAAGTAAGGTCCTGGTCCCGCTTGAAATGATGCGTCCTGTGTCGGCCTTCATTTTGTGCCGGCCTTATCAGTGTTTGAGGGGAAGAAATGAAAGGGTCCTGCCCATATTTAGCCAAACTACTGAATGTCAGGCCCCTTAATTGAAAGCCAGGTCAATAGTTCGGAAAGGAAGGGTCATTTATAGTCAATTAGGAATGGAGGCGCTCAATAGGGACCGGAGGGGGGCGGAGCCACTCACCCGAGTTTTGCACAAACGATGAGGAAGAAATTCTCCGTTCACGAAAGAAACTATATTGATAACTAATAAAGATGCCAACCGACCAATAAAGTAATAGTGTGTTTCATAAGACCAAGACCCAACCTGAGGGATCAGAGAAGAACAAGCTAAGATCAGAGAATCAGACATATTTTAATAAAGCATGATCCGAGTGGAATTTCCACAAACAATTTCTGGGTTCTTTGGAATACTGAAGTCCAAGCCGCTTCCCAAAGTATGAGACTTGGAACACTTTCCAATGCTACAAAATCAACACTCCCTCTTAGCGAGAAAAGTGTTTCAACAAGGTACTAACTGTATCTACTCTGACCTGAAGCATTTGCTGTTGATGTCTTGGCTACTGCTCCTCATCTCTGCATTGCTGTCCTCTGTACTTTTGCCTATGAAACCACCTCTACCACTGCCTCATCCATAGTGCAACTCCCTCTGAATGTGAAGACCACCCATTCCTCTACCAGAAAGGGTTCTCGATCATCCCCAACTTTTCCCTGAAGCATGTAAACTTAATCTTTCCCAGAGCCTTTGTGAGGATGTCTGCCACCTGTTCTCATGTACGAATGTACTTCAAGTGTACAACTCCTCGTTGGACATAGTCTCTAATGAAGTGGCACCTAATGTCAATGCGCTTCGACCGGTCATGAAACAAAGGATTCTCAAAGAGTTTGATGCAACTTTGTCACACAAAATTTTGGTCAGTTCCATCCTCTTCTTGAGCAAGTTCAAGAGCAGTTTACGAAGCCATATGGCCTCGCACGAAGTTGTGCTTTCTGCCATATATTTAGCCTCGACTAAGCTCAGTGCCACGGATTTCTATTTCCTACTGCACCAGGAAGTCATTCATGATCCGAGACTGAAACAATACCCACTGGTACTTTTTCGATCAATTGGGCTTCCAGCCCAATCCGTGTCAGTGAACCCACTCAACTGGATTTCATTACCTTTGGTGTACTTCAACCCATACTCAACTGTCCCCTTCAAATATCTGAGAATATGTTTGGCTACTGCCCAGTGAGCCCTGCTTGGTTCTACCATGAACTGCATGAGGGCATTCATTGCATAATAGATGTATGGTCTAGTGTTGATTAGCTACAACAATGATCCTATGAGCTGCCTATACAAGGTGGGGTCAGCCTCATCATCCTCGAACATGTCTATCTTCTTCCAGTTTGCAATCATTGGCTTATCCATCGGTCTATAGTCCTCCATCTAAAACTTCTTCAAGATCTCTGTAGTATATCTTCCTCGCCCAAGGAAGATTTCTCCCTTCTGCTGCCAGACCTCCAAACCAAGAAAATAGTGCATCTTCGCTAGATCCTTCATGTCGAATTTGGTAGCCAGATTCTCCTTGCAGCCTTTGATGAGCTTAGATGATTCAGTCGAGAACATATCATCTACATATAATACCATAATTATCGGCTCATCCCCTACTCTCAGATAGTATAGGTTGGGATATGTTTCTCTTTTGACAAATCCCATCTTCTGCAGGTAGCTATCAATTCGTCCATACCATGCTCTGGGGGATTGCTTCAGTCTGTACAAGGCTTTATTAAGCTTGCATACATGAGTCTTCTGCTCATGTGTCTCAAAGCCCTCTAGCTGTTCTATGTATGCTTCTTCTTTTATCACCCCATTCAAGAACGTTGTCTTGACATCCATCTGGTGAATCTCCCATCCCATCTGAACTACAAGAGAGATGACAGATCTGATCGAAGTGTACCGAGCTATAGGGGTGAAGGTTTCTTCATAATCAATCCCTTCCTTCTGTGTATACCCCTTAGCCAAAAATCTGGCCTTGAACTTCTCTATGTTTCCATATGCAACATACTTGATCTTGTATATCCACCTTGATCCTACAATTGATTTTTTCTGCAGTATGGGAACTACTTCCCACACATCGTTTGTCATGATGGAGCTGTATTCATCCACCATGGAATCTACCCACACCTGATGTTGAGCTACCTCCAGAAAACTAGAGGGTTCTCCGACCTGTGCTACCAGTTCCTGGTACCTGTCAGGTTGTCTGCGTTCCATCTTCTCATATCTAGGGGCTCCAAAAAATTCCTCTGCATCCCTTAGAGTCTGTTGGAGTTCTCTACTCGTTCTTCCACTGGTGGTTGGTGGGTTTAACTTCTCTCCTGCTTGCTCTTTTTCAGAAGAACTTTCCTCAGAATCATTGTGTCGTGGAGAGGCACTCGAGCCATATTCTGTAGGCCGTTGTGGCTGTACTAGCAGATCCTGCTCAACCTGTGTATCTATAGCCATTTCCCAGGATATCCTAAAGGCTTTCTCCTCCATGAATTTCACATCCCGCCTTACTATGATCTTCTTGTTTTTTGGAATATAGATGTGATATGTCTTCGCATTTTCACTATATCCCACAAGATAACCCTTCTCCACAGTCCGATCCAATTTCTTATCTTCTCATCAGGAACATGGAAATACACCATACTGCCAAATATCTTGAAGTGGCTCACCTCAGGCTTGATGCCAATGAACACACTCTCAGGAGTTAGTTTTCTTAATGCTTTATGAGGCACCCTATTTTTCACATACACTGCTATATTTCAGGCTTCTCCGCACATAAATTTGGGCATGTCTTGTTCATATAGCATCGCCCTCGCAGCTTCCACAATGGTCATGTTCTTCCTTTATGCTACTCCATTCTGCTTTGGATTGTATGGAGCTGTCCATTCTCACTTGATGCCTTCCTTTGCACAGAAACTTGTGAAGTATTTATCAATATACTCTCCACCATTATCTAATCGCAACTTCTTGATCTTCTTTCTTGTTAAATTTTCTACCAAAGCCTTGAATTCTTTGAATCACTCAAATACTTTATCTTTGGTTTTGAGAAAGTAGATCCATGTTTTCCGGGAATGGTCATCAATAAAGGTAGGAAAATAAATTGCACCATTGAGAGGAGTCGTGGACATTGGTCTGTAGATGTTTGAGTGTATAAACTCCAATACACTCTTGGCCCTACTGCTGCTTCTTGGAAATGTTGCCTTGGCATACTTCCCTAGTACGCACCCCCTGTAGACATCAAATTTCCTTGTGCTGAGTTCTGGAACTCCCATGACAGTCTTCTTGACTATCTTCAAGGCTCCGTGATGTAAATTCCCCATTATTTTGTGCCATAATTCATTCAGGTCTATTTCATTCGTACTACTGATTAGTGCCATTAGAGACTCGAGCTGTAGCTTATACAATTTATGGCTCCTCACTCCAACTTGTGCCTTCCTTTTCCAGCTAGGATGTTTGACATAATCTTTATTTCCAATAAAGTATACATCGTAACCCTTGTTCTGGAGATGCGAAACCTAGAGTAAGTTCATCCCAAATCCTGGTACATGCAGTACGTTTGTGGCTCGAATCTTGTTACCAGCTTCTGTCTGAAATATTATGGTTCCTCTACCAACGGGGGTACACTTGGCCTTCTTTCCCATCGTGATCTAAAAGTTCATCTATTCTTCCTGGTAGCTCGAAAAACATTCTCGAACTCCCATCATGTGAGCAGATGCTCCAATGTCAATATACCAAACTCCTGGAGAGGTCGTGCTTGGCACACAAGCGAAATCCTCTTCTAGTTTGGATGCCAGAACTGATATGTCATGATCCCTCTGTTTATCCATGTGTTTTGGAGGACTGCGTGAACCCTTCTGAGCTACTACTTCATCTATGTCAGATCTTAGTTCCATTGCATAATCCCCTCTTCTGTCTTTTTCCTTTAGCTCTAGTACCATGTGAAATTTTCAATCTAAAAATTCTATTGTAGTGTTTGATTTATTTCGCCTACTGATTATGATAAGTTATTTACAGATGCTTCAATAAATTTTGAAATAAATACAACTACAACATTCAATTTAATCTAAAGTAGAAGAAAAAATAGAACATGTATAACACAATAGAAACAGCCACATGAACATAGTTATTTTTGGACAATTGTCCCCGGAAAAACCCAATGTGGGAAAACCGGTGTAGCAGATGAGGGTTTATATTAATCTTCAACGGTGAAAAGCTCGTTTACAGAATATATGACGAGCAAATACTTAGCATACACCTGAGATGAATTTTACGAACACCTTGGAATAATTACTGACACACGGTAGGCACTTCTCCTCCCTCTGCATCACTCTGCGTGGCCCCTCTGTGCAGTCACTGTGATGGACTGCATTACTCTGCGTGGAGGGCTAGTGCTGCGGCTCAATGCTGCCGCCTCTTCATCTTCTGTCTGCCTTCTCTTCATTGCTGACTTCTCCCTCCTCCTTCTGTCTCTACAACCCAGCCTCTACAACCTCACCCTTTGAAATCAAATTCTCTTACTTCATAATTGATTTCCTTCAGGTACTGAGAATGTGCCCGACTTGCTTTCCAAATGACCCTCAAGCCTTCTCTTATAGTATTCTCATTGATGAATCAACGACCCAAATTATATCCTTAATCAATGGCTCAGATTAAAAGATGACTTGATCTTCATTTTCTAGAAGATTCACACTCTGCTTTATTAATACCCTTTAATTATTTAATTTCCCTAAGTTTAGACTTAAGGATCACTTTAAAATAATTAATTATTTTAATAAAGCATGATCCGAGTGGAATTTCCACAAAATATTTCTGGGTTCTTGGAATACTGATGTCCAATGCTCTTCCCAAAATATGAGACTTGGAACACTTTCCAATGCTACAAAATCAACAATAACATGAGATAGAACCGAATTTAACCGATAGCAAATAACCTTGGAGAAGAACTTATAAACATATTTGCATAAGGAGATTGGGTGAAAATCCTCAAAAGTAGAAGGCTTATTAATTTTGGGAATGAGGGAAATAAAGGTTGAGTTGAAGGCCGCTAGAACTTTAGCTTCCCTTTTGGACACATTTACCACTTCAAGAAAATCCTTCTCGATAATATCAAAGAAACCCACAAAAAACTCCACTCCATACCCGTCAGGACTTAGACATTTGTATTTTTGTAAGTCGGCTATAACAACTTTCAATTCTTCTTTGTTTAAAATTGGTAGTTGAGGGAGAAATTTCCCCATTAGGGAAGCCCAACAAACCCTAAGGAGACCCCACTTGCACTTGGAAAAATTAATTTTTGCACATGTATAAATATTATTTTTATTGTTGGACCAAGTCAACTTTAAAAGTACAAGTCAACCTAGAGGAGAAATTTGACACGCGTGATCACATATAAATAGACCTAACTTGACATCATTTGGATATGTCACATCACACATCAAATCTTCTTCTATTTGGTTCGTACACCTTTGAAATTGTAGGACCAAGTTCACACATGTGAAAGGATAGAGAGATACGTCTGTTGACCAACCTTGACTTTAATTTTTTTTGGCGTCTTTGACTAACGTTGACTTTCTATTTTTTTGGTATCTTTGACCAACATTGACTTGGGAATTTTGACCATCTTTGACTGTAGATCTGAAGCTACAATTTCCTTAGGTTGACTGTTGACTTTGATCAATTTTGGAGGCCAATTTGAGGACTGCTTTGACTGGGTTTGACTGAGAAGAAGAGGCTGAATTTATTGTTTCCTTGAAAATTTTTTTTTGAGCACTTTGGACCATTGAATTTGATTAGTTAGGGCTGCATTTTGTTGTTTTTTGAACTTTGACAAGGCCGAAATTTTTCAAAATTGATACTTTGACAAGATTTGGCTTTTATGCTTATCTTTGATTAGATATTGTTTTGTTGACTTGGTTGGTCAAGGATTTGACATTTGACTAGTTGTTGGATGTACTTGGGTTATGTATCTTTGCTGAACATTTGATTAACATGTAATATAATAAGAATATGGTTGGGTTCCCCCTTATGAGGTTTTTCCCTGGTCTTTGACCTTTAAATCTATGTCTCTCATTGATATTGGTTGTCTTCTATTGTGCATATTGTTTACTGTTTTATCTACAATTTCTTATTGTTATTGGGTGATTGAAATAAATTGGAAAGAGTAGTTGCTACTGAAAGAAGAAAATTTTAAAGTGATTGTTACAACATAAAACATTGAAAAATTAACATGGTGTCAGAGGTGAGGTGAAGACAAGCCCAAGGAGATAAGAGAAATCACCCCTTTGAAGAGATCATATATATTGTTGAATTCATTTGACTTGGCCAAGATGTCTACCCCATACTTCAAGATTGAGGAGAAGCTGAATGAATCCTCCAACTTTGATCCATGGAGGGCTATGCTAGATTTGACTTTGGAAGAGAATGATGTCATGGGATATGTTGAAGGGAAGGGACCTAAGCCTCTAGAAAGTGTAACTGTTTCTGCCAAGTCCAAGTACAAGAAAGGTGAGATAAAAGCTAAGAAAATCATTATTGATTCTTTAAGAGATCATTTGATCACTTATGTTTCAAAATTAAACAAGTCAAAGGAAATGTATGATAAGTTGATTGGGATGTATGAAGTCAACAACTTGAGCCAAATTCTTGCTTTAAAGAATCAACTCAAGGATCAAATTTTTATTGCTAGAGAGATTGTATCTGATAAAGAGTTGGATTTTATCACTCTTGGAGGTCTTCCTATGATTTGGGAGACATTTATCACAACCATTAGCAACAATGAAAAGTTTCCCACATTTGATGAGCTCTTAGGCAAGTGCACTCAAGAAGAGACCAGGATGATCTCTAGAGGAAGAATTAAAAAGCATGAAGAAGGATAACCTACTAAATTTTTTTCTCAAGCCAAGAAGAAGAAAGAGAAAGGGAGGCCCTAAAATTGGAATTAAAGGAAGCAAGGTCAAGGATCTACAAACAACAATCAAGGATTCAATAACAACAATAGAGGATTCAAGAAGGACATGTCCAACATCCAATGCTACAATTGTCACAAGCATGGTCACTATGCCCGAGATTTTCAGGAAGAAATAAGTACTTCCAGGAACAACTACAATCTAAGAAGGAAGAGAGGAAGACCCCTGCTCGAGAAGAAACTCATTGTCCTTCCAAAGATATCAAGGAACCCAAGGTATGATAATAATGCAGTTGAAACAAAATCATAATCATTTGTTGTTTCTATCCTTCATATTCATTTGATAGTTGGTTGGTAGATAGTGGGGCTTCTAAAAATTTCATTAGTTATAGAAAAGTTCTTTCAAACTTGGTTACGAGGGAGTTTTATTTGAGGATAATAATCGGAGACAATTCTACCTATCCCGTGAAGGGGTTTGGATATGTTTATTTTCATTTGAACAATGGTCAAATCATACATCTATAATATGTCTTATATGTTTCAGGATTTAAGAAGAACCCTTTCTCAATTTATAACATGGAAGACAAGGGTTTTAAGGTCACATTCATTAATGGAAATGTCCTTTCTTAGACAAGGAGAAATAGCATGAGAGATGCCTTCACACTTGGGATAAAAAATGAAGGCCTATATAATGTCTATGGGAGCCTTATTTGAGCCTTTGTTCATGATGCTTCTCATTAATGTGAGTTGTGGCACCAAAGATTCACTCAAATTCACTATGAAGCCTTGCGTATGGTGATAAATATGGTTTTTGGAATGCCTAAGATTTAAGTAGACCGTAATGGAGTTTGTCAAGGATGTGCAAGTGGAAAACATGTGAAGGGACCATTCTGTTCAAATAGAAGTAGGATCGATGGAATACTTCAACTTATACATTCTAATCTGTGTGGATCCATGCCAGTGACCTCTCTTGGTGGCTACTTGTACTATATAATATTTGTGGATGATTTCTCTTGAAAGGAATGGATTGAATTCTTAAAGAATAAGGACCAAGAATTTGATATGTTTAGGGACTTTAAGGCACTGGTCAAAATTCAAACCAAAAATAAGATCAAAATTTCAGGTCTGACAATGGAGGAGAATTTAATTTAAATGAATTCATTGAGGTTTTCAAGAAATTTGGAATCAACAAGGAGACCATTGTACCTTATAACCCAAAAAAAAATGGTGTAGCTGAAAGGAAGAACGAGACTATCATGGAAGAAACTAGAGCCATGTTACGCGATCAAAAGTTTCCAAATTTTCTATGGGGAGAAGCTGCTAACACTAATGTCTATGTTCAAAATAGAACTCCTCACCACGTCTTGGGTGAAAAGAATCTTGAAGAAGCGTTCATATGTGCAAAGCCTGAAGTTTTACACTTAAGGATCTTTGGCTACCCCATCTACTTTCATGTGTCGAAGGAGAAGAGGAGCAAGTTGGAAGCTTCACGAAGGAAAGGTACTTTGTTTGTTATTGTGAAAATTCTAAATCTTATAGAATATATGTACCTGGTCAAAGGAATATATATTTTAGCAATGATGTGACATTTGATGAAGATGATGCTCTTAAAAAAGAAAGGGACACTCCCCCCTGCCAATGTTGAGAGAAAGGATGATTCCATAGATGTACAAGAAGAATATCTTATGATTGAACCTGATCTTGTTGATGATCCCATAGAACCCATGGACCCCTTGGATCCTCCTATGTGTGATCCTCCTGCTAAGAAGAGACCATTATCTCTTTGTGAGACCTTTAGGAAAAAAAGAAGCCATGACGATGTCAGGGATAGGTTTTAGCTATGAGAAACATCATATATGATGAACCATGTACTTTTGAAGAAGCAACACAAGAAAAAGTATGGAATGATGTTATAGATGAAGAATATGATTCCATAATCAAGAGTGATGTGTGGGAAGTGTTTTTGAGACCCAAAGGGAAATATGTCGTGACATCTAAATGGATATGCAAAATTAAACATGGTGCAGATGGAAGTATATAAAGTGAGGTTTGTGGCTAGAAGGCTCTCCCAAAAAGAGGGAGAGGACTATGATGAGATTTTTGCACATGTTGCCTGATATACTACCATCTGATCTATCGTTGCTCTTGTTGCTTGCCAGGGATGGACACTTCATCATATGGATGTGAAGACCACATTTCTACATGGTGTTGGACAAAACGAACTGTCATAATAAAACAAATCAATTCGCTCAAACAAAAATTATCAATCTGGGTGTTATCACTCCGCCAGATCTGCAAGGTTGAAGAAGAGATCCCAACAAAGGTAACCACAGACCAACCTTTTAACTTGGTATCTAGCCCTACCAAATCAGAGAGGGCTCTCTCCAAAAAAATCACAACCAAGAGGGCTGGATGAAAAGGTTTTAGGCTAGCTAATAAGTGCATAAGGATTTGATTTTGATTTGATTGGGTTGGGTTTGCTGGATGAGGAATAGGTTAGGGAAAATGAGATGGAATTGCAGTCCATTCGATGGGGAAAGGTGGGTAGAAGGCTTAGCACTTAAAGGTGATCTGGTGAGATGGTTTTAGACTGATGAGGAGCAAGGAAGATCATAGGGTATGTATTCTTCCTAAACTAAAGAAAATGGACAAATTATGAAAAATTTCTGAAAACAGAGCATGAAAAACATGTATTTTTCCTATCAACTTGAAATTTATCATATAATAGACATGAAATTTTTATAAGCTTACAAAACATACAAATGATCACAAAGAAAAAACAATGCCGAACATTCATACCACATGAATCCCAAGGAAATAACTGTAATTCTTCATTAGTTTCAGGCCAAACTGATTACACTTGATCAATACAATAGCATCCAACTGATTCCAACCTTTGAAAATGAGTCAAAAAGTATAATATATAGACCTAAAACAACCTCTCCTAACCTCAGGGGTTGAATCCATGAGTTGGGGATGAGATCCACAAAAATCTGAACTGAAATTTGGAGTGTAGGGAGCTCTAAGTGATTCCTCCCTAATTACATTGAAACTGATTCATTTGACTTTGATGATTACATTTACATCATGAATCTACCCCTAGGTAACTTATCCATATCATAATTACATTTACCATGCTCAATTACATAGGTGAAATCATCAATTTCAAAGAAAAAATCAAATTTCAAAAATATCAGTAAATTTTCAAACACGCCCTCCCTTTGTCAAACACGCCATCCATGTTGCAACTTGATTTTGGGTGCCTTCTCAGTGTCCAAATCGGGCGAGGATAGCTCGTTGGAAAGCTTATCCTGTCTAATTTCCAAATATGCCTTTAGTTTGCAGAATGGTATTGATTTTACATGTAAAAAAGTGATTCTCCCAAGACTTCTAAAGGCGCAACGCCAAACTAAAAAATGAGCTAGAAACATGATTTTTTGGTGGTTTTTTGACATTTTTACTTGCTTGTTTTGCAAACCAATGCTTGAAAAGTGGTTTTCTGAGATGTATTGACCATTTTTCATCCAATGGTGGTGACCTTTTTCTCAAATGATAGCTAAAAAAAGAGCACAATGCTAAGGGCATTGCACGTTTGACACTTTCTCTCTAACTTGACTGTCCCAAAAACTTAATAAAAACAAAAAAATTGCAAAAGTGATCCAAAAATCCTAATTTTTTTTGAAATTACGGCTAATGATGTGGCTAGGCTTGAGTGAAGCCTCTGCAAGTATATCTAACGTCCTTTTCTCTTCTAGCATGGTCAAAGCCTTAATCTTTGCATTGGCTCTTTTGAGCTTACCCTTTGCAATTTTTTCTTTTTGGCCATAATTCTTGAATTTCCTCCTTAGTATGTCATTGTGTCTATTTTCCCTCCTCCTCCAATTTGTCTTCCTCCTCTTGCCCATACTCCTCTTGCATGTAGTTTTTTTTTCTTCCATTGTGTCTAGGTCTAGAAACTCTAGGGAGATAAATTGGGAGTGAATTGTAGGTTTAGGGAGTGGGGAATGGGATAGGGTATTTGAGGGAGATGGGGGTAGGGATCTAGGATTTAAGGGATATGACAAGGATTAGGGATAAATAGGAGTTTGGAATGGGGAATTTATTACATGTGTAGGGAATTAGGAGCCTAGGAAAATAATATACCTAGGGCTTAGGGTTTTAACGAAATGAAGGCTTAGGGAAAGGGAATGTCATTGTAGGGATTTGGGAAAGGGAATATGGAAATGTGGGAAGGTTTGTCAATTTTTAGGGAGTGAAAATGAAGTGTAATTGGGTATTTTAGGAATATTAGGTTTTTTTTTCCCAGGAAAAATTCGTAATTTTATTAATGAAAACAAAATTACATGCTGCACTTGCAGGTAATTGTCAAAAGATAGGCTAGTAAGTTACATCATAGAACCTATAAAATACATGGGGAGAAAATTAAACTTTTCTCCCTTTCTTCTTTTCCACCTTGCGCCACGACCCTTGTGTTGGCGTGGCAGAAATAAGGGCGAGCTAATTTTATACTGTGGTTGCTCCATTGTCCTTATCTGAATCTAAAGTATCTGAGTTGTGTTGTCTTTTGTTTCCTCCACTGTCTAGTGCCCCATGGTCCATTGTCGACTGGGCCGTAGTGGCAAGTTCAGAAAGATCTTGCATTTATTGTTCTTGTGTCTTTGGTTCAGTTGATGTCTGGTTGTTTTCATTTGGGATGGGTGCGTCCTCTTCTTCTTTCATCTCCTGCTCTGGTTCTTTTGAGGGGAATTTCCAGCCCTTGGTAGCTTTCCCTGTCTTTTTATTTTTTCCGTTGTCTCTTTTTTCTTCTGGACATGTGTTTTGAAAATGCCTGGTGTTCCTACATATTCTGCATATGAATGCAGTGTTTTCATAGTCAAGATGCTGTGTCCATTTTTGCTGTTTGTGATTCAGTTGTATGCACTCAGGAATCCCTTTACTGAGGTCCACTTCCACACAAATGTGTGCAAAGGTGTAGATCCTCTCCTCCAAGCGTTGGGTGTCAGTTTTTATGTATCTCCCAATGATGTTTCCTATGCCTGCAAGAACAACTTCATTTCAAAAATCAAGTGGGAGGTTGTATAACTGAACTAGACCGACATTCGAGTGACCTCCATAGTATTTGCGTCAAAATATGGAAACCATGGTATGGTGAAAGCCCTGTAGATCCCCGGAACCATGGTCCATCCCTAAGAATGTTGTCTTTGGCCTCCGAGGATAGAAACTTGACAATGAAGAAACCCTTTGAACAAAGATGGATTTCAGAGTCCACAGTCCAGTTAGTGAAAATCCAATGAAAGAGCTCCATTGGTTTGGGCCAGAAGCAATTAAATCTGAAGATTATTGCTTGAGATTAAAATTTGGATCGATGTTCATCAATATTTAGAATATCTATTTGCAGTTCATGATTTATTTGTTCTACAATGTAAGGTTTGGGCCATTCACTGTTGGTACTGTTGGAGCTGCTATTTTATTTTTCCCCTATAATATGTTTCTGTAAGAGGGACTTTTTGGGAAATCATTTTTGTATGTGCTGGGTCCTTTGGGACCCTGAGATCTGTTCTGCATAGCTGAAACACCTCTCAGTCGCAGATTGAGATAAATGGTGGAGCCAGGGCGAATGGACTATTCTTTGAGTGTGCTGGAATCTTGTAAATATTTCCCACAATATATTAGGGACTGTAAATGGCATGGGTATCCGGAGGATATCGAGATGTTTTTCTTCAGGTCTGTAACTTCATTAATGTCCTGTATCCAAACCAATAAACTATTCCCCACAGGGGGTTTTATAAAAATATGAAAATGATTTACACTTACCCGATTCACCTTTGCTGTGTCGCAACCGTCAACTCTTATTTGTTTTTGTTCTGTCTGCAAAGGTAGGGGCCAACACGAGTTCGGTTCCAAAGCACGACAACGAACAAGGTTTGATACTAGGGTTGCACACACCAACGAAAAATGTTGAGGTTCGGGCACTCTGCTGCCAATAAACCCTGGAGCAGCACTGTACCCAGTCCCGTCTGGTGTCCGTCGGCGTTAGCTGTATGCCCCTGCCACCGAGTTGTAGAACCCGTGATCTGGTGCAGAAATATCGTAGAGAAGATGAAATCGGGTGTGATACCATAAGAGCAGTCCTTGGCCGCATCGATGTGAGGTGCTGTCGATGTAGGTCAAGGTGTTCAATGGGGTGTCAAAAGTCGGCCGCAGTAGGGTGTGAGAAACCCCCAATCCGTTCATGTTTCCCACAACCATTGTTGCAGTGTGTGCAGGTCTGTCTCCAGACTGTAGGGCCGCCATGAGGGGCAGTGGAAGAACAAGATCAGAACCCAAATCACGAAACCCTATTCCATCCTTTTTCCGCCATTGCTCTCCAGTTCCTTTAGGTTTGATGCAACTTTTTTGAATACTAGGGTTTTAAATTACGAAATACACCAAATTTGTTTAAACAAACTTCACACATCAAAATGACTTTGATGAAGAGGAGTGAGGAAATTTGTAACTTACTTTCTTGTTGAAGGTGTGAAAAACCACTGCTAAAATATTGAAGGTGAGTTTGTGAAGTTTTAGGCCCTCCTGGAAATTTCTGAAGAAGATGGCCAAACGCGCAGTGCCAAGAGGAAACCCGCATTGCCAGAAGGAAACACACAATGCCATCTTGCAGGCCACTTTTGGAGGCCTTCCTGAGCTCCAAATTGAGCTCATGATAGTTATTTGGAAATATATCTCTCTTGGCTACACAATGGACCTACCAAAAAATGAAAATGATGAAGTATAACCCCTAAAAAATCAATTCTCCCAAGAATGGTAAAAAAATGCAGAATGAGGGTGCAAAAATGAAGTGTGATCTTGCAGGAAACTTTTGGAGGCCTTCCGCAACTCCAAATTGAGCTCATGATAACTCATTGGAGATATATTCCAGTATATTTGTCATTTGATTCATTAAGCAAGTCATTTCGACACTCCATCTAGGAGAAAACTCGATTTTACCAAGGTCACTCCAGAAGTGCATCAACCCTCCTATGGCACCTGTATTTTTGACATTTCTCCAAAACCATGACACCTGTGTAAAAAATGAAGGAGGGTTTTCTTCCTTGACCTATGATGGTAAAAAAAAATTCTCAATTTTGTCAAATTCATCTCTTCTTTGTCAGAAACATAGTTTGAAGAAAAATTGGCCCTATGTGTGGCAAATGATTTGTCCCTTGGAATGAATTCTTGAAAAATGATGGAGACATGATGTTTATGAGTTGGAATGGCCTCATACTTGCTGAAATGACCTCCCTTATGGCTACTATCCTCATATGTCTCTAATTCCATAACAAACCCTAGCTCAGTGGGAGAGGAAATTAGGGTTTGGTGCTTGTGGAAAATGATGATTTTGAGGGCTAAGAGTGATGGGAAGTGTTTAGGAACACTGATGACTTTTGGAAATTGAATAATTTGGCTGATGGAACTTTAAGAACTATTTGAATTTGAAATTTTTGATGCTTTTGGAACTCTGAGTTAGCAGCTTGGGAACCATGAAATTATTACATTTGAATTACATAAAATTACATAGTGAAAATAAAAATTATTACATTGTGAAATCAAAATTACATGCTGAAATGAGAATTTTTATTTACAAGTCATCTTCATATGGTGAAGAGATGTTATTGGATCACCCTTTACTTGCTGGTCTTATGGAGTGGAAATGAATTTTTATTAGAAATGGAAACCCTAATGACCTAGTGAAACCTTGAAAAACCCTAAAAGACCTAATGAGACCTTGAAGGGATGAATTTCAAGATGACATGACTGACATTATGGCATGATGAAATTAACTTTACAAATGATGTACAATCAACAAGGTATGAAACTATGCTAGCAAGTAATAAGATTTGAGGAAGAGTGATGTTTTTGTGCTAGAGCTACCATCACTGACTAAATTTTTGCATGACCTAGTGGAATGATAAAAAAATTCTGAGTGGGACTCCTAAAATGATATGAAAATAGTATTTTTGATCACTGATGGTAGGATGAAAATACTGACACTAAAACCGGGTAAGTATTTTGGTTATCATGAAAAATATACGCAGGAAACAATAGTTAACTAGCATTGGATAATTCCTAATTCCAAGATTTCTCCTACGAAGAAAAAGTTGTCACTCTTCACACTTGCAGAAATGAAAATCAATCTCACTGTTAAATCCTCACTTGTATAAAAATAAATCACTACACACAACACTAGAAATGAAATCACACTTGAAAAATGAAATAACACTCCATAAAATCAATCCTCACAAAACCGTTCAATCACAACCACTCAACCATCAAGCCACTCATTCATTAATTGTGTAACATAAACCAACTAACATTCCGTCTCAACAAAAAATTATAAATCTGCAGTAGTAATTGAACATTAGCACACAATTAGTAAGGATCTATCCCGGAGTAGATATGATGACACACAATCAATCTACACTAATATCCTGCAAGCTAAATTAACCAACAGTAGCAACATCATATTAGCAAGAATTTGTAATAGTGATATAATAATAAAAGAATTAACATAGCCTGCAAATAAATTAATTTGTAACAATTATCTACCTCTACTGACACAACAACCCCTTCTAAAGAGGAGGTCCCTTCCTCCTCAGCAGGGGGCTGGTGATTCACATCTCACAAATCAACAATTCAGAGATAACCCACAACTTGTAGAGATTGCATTAGCCTTAGAAATGATGTTACAAGATGCGTTGTTACATAGATGATGGTGCCTCCCCTTCCTAGGTTAAATTATTCATTTTGTTACTTACTACCCTCTATCTCTCTCTATCCTCCAGCCTTCTCTTTGTCCATACATTTATACAAGAAAAGAGAAGGGGGGAAATTGGAACAATTCCCCCAAATCTGGGTTGTCACAATTATGGACAGATTTCAAAATATTGACTCTATTTTTTTTGGAAGATATTAGTTGGAAAATAACTCAAGGTTTGATTACAATATATTTATTTTTCATATAATAATTTGAGAATAGGTTGGAGCTGTTGCAGTTGCCAACTGATCGCTTTGTTTGGGACATAATTTGTTAACAACCATAACATGAAATATGTGCTTAAAAAAACTGCTCATAGCTTCCAATCCACAAAATTTCTAGAGAAACCATTTATGGATTACCTAATTGGGGATGTTCTAAGAAAAATCCATGTCGCGGATTTCTCATATTCATCTTCATTTTCCCAAAAAATGTGTATGAAGTTAGTTAGTTGATTCTGTGTGCGTGACTTGTCTGAGTTGTAGATAACGATATATAACCTAATATATTTGACCTAGGTATGAGTTAGGTAACAAAAATCCATGTCAACATACCTAGGAATAAAATCCATGTTATATAATTACTTTTTGAGATATGTAGATATGTTACCCATGGGGGTTATTACTGTTACTGCATAGGAAAAACTACAACATCACTAGGAAAACCATCACTAGCAAAACCAACAATAATACTTTCCAATTCATCAAAAATAAAGGAAAATAATGATAATTAACTACTTTAATATTTGTAAGCCTAATGTGGCACACTCATAAAGAAAATAAGATGGGTAATAGATGGAAAAATAAGTGCAGTAAAGTGAAGAAAATGGGTGTTTAAAATGGTGAAAAATGGGACAATTCGACGACCCAACATCTCCTGGCACCTACCCTTTTGCATGTCCTCATGTAAACTTGGTATAGTAGACAACAAAGATTCACTCAAAATTTTCAAATGCACCACACCACTGTCCTTTCAAAAATTATTCCACCTTTGTTATTGTTGAAATTTGCAACAAGAAACAATGAAATTGGTAACCAGAAAAGACAAAAAGTACACACACATTGGTGAGGAAATTCAGTGAGGAATTTCGGTTACACACTGGTGAGGAATGTGGGTGTCTAATTTATATTTCCCTTAAATAATTTGGACAATAAATTGTAATTTCATCTCATAACAACTTGTATCAGTTAACTAAGTCATGATGACTGAGTTAGCTCAATAAATTTGAGTTGAGGGTCTAAGATGAGGCATGTAGACTGATTCTAATATTTTGGGGGTCCAGTTGCAATTAATGCACTAGTGGGGTGCAGGTGTAATAAGTTAACTTAATTAATTGGGTTAAAATCAGTTTAACTAGTTCTAACTGAGTGATTAATTAGTGAGAGGTCCAGTGAATTAAATTAGATAAAACTCAAAAGTAGTGATCAATCAGATAACTGATGATTCTGTATTATTAGTTGGATGCGTGGAAGTTATGAGGATGACCCAATTATGATAGAGATTAAAGGGAACATAACTATCATTTGTATTATTAAAGAATTTCCCATGTGCAATTATAAAGCCATGAGGAAGCCATGATGGATTGCGTAATCAAGGAAGGCTGATTTTCCTATTTAATAGGAGCCTAATTATTTAGGAATTGCGTGAGCAAGGCAGGCTGAAGGAAGGCTGAGTTTCCTATTTAATAGGGGCCTAATTATTTAGGAATTGCGTGAGCAAGGCAGGCTGAAGGAAGGCTGAGTTTCCTATTTAATAGGGGCCTAATTATTTAGGAATTGCGTGAGCAAGGCAGGCTGAAGGAAGGCTGAGAATTGACTATGTGTTTGTCCACTTTTTCCTAGATCAACTAGAGAAATTTGGCAGAGTGTTGGAGAATATCATGAGAGATTAAGCATTGTATTGTTTCATGATTCCTTTAATTTATAAAATATATGATAGCGGGGTTTTAAGAAGTTTCTTTCCCCAAGAACATATTGTGTTGTGTGATTGATTTAATTCTTTCTCTTACTTGCATGTGATTGATCGATCATGTTTTTTATTCTACAAATATTGTAGAAGGATTCATGCGTATCTTGTTTTAGTATATCACAAGATTGAATTGAATCCATTGGTATAGAATGAGTATCTTGTTTTAGTATATCACAATATTGAATTGAATCCATTGGTATATAATTTATATAATTTATACATGGTATTAGAGCGATATTTCTACATGGTATTAGAGCACCAATAATCAAAATAGAAGAGAAGAAATTGAGTTTGTCTTGAACAGGTTCAAAATTGAAGATTTATTCTTTAGGATCCAGCAGCAGATCAAGATGTCTTTCAATGGCTTGAGAATTGAATATGCACTCGAGGGAAATTCGAATTATATTGCATGGAAGGACATGATGGAGGCGGTGTTGGAGGAAAATGGGTTGAAGGAAATCATAATACTGATATTCCCAATCCCACAGAAGCAGATGCCCAAATTCTTGATTCATGGCTGAAGAAGGTAGCTAAGGCGAGAAGGATCTTGTTAAAGGGAGTTCAAGATCATATTGTCTCGAGTCTCCATGGGAAGATGACTCCATATGCTATGTGGAAGGCCTTGATAGATTTGTTTCAGAATAACAGTGACCACAGGAAGTTGGTGGTGAAGGAAAAGCTCAGAAAGATCAAGATGGAGGAGGGCGAGACGGTACCAACATACTTGGAAAAGTTCACTCAATGTCGAGATGAGAATGGAAGTGTTGGTGTGACAATATCCCATGATGATTTGGTGAGCCTAGCACTTCTAGGCCTTCCCAAGAGCTGACATAGTTACTAGGAATTTGTTAATGGGAGGGAGAAGTTACCAGACTAGGAGCGTTTTTGGTCCGAATTGGTAATAGAAGAGATAAGGCGGAGCACGAGAGATGGGACCTCCATCACCAACAAAGAAGAAGATTATGTATTAGTCAGAAGATGAAAGAAAGCCAAGGGAAAGAAGTTTCAAGGTAAATAGGGCAAGAGAGACTTGTCCAAGATCAAGTGTTTTCACTGTCATGAGCATGGGACCATGCCTTGAATTGTCCACAGAAGAAGGCAAATAAGAAGGAGCTTGCAGTTGCAGTGGGTGAGCGCTAGCTTCAGACTTCAAGCTTGATTTTACTCTCATTGCATGCATGGCCATCACTGTAATGGGATGCATGTGGTATATAGAAAGTGGTGCCTCATTCCATATGACGGGGAATAAAGATCTCTTCAGTGACTTGGAGGAGAAGGACCTTCAACAGAACATAGAGTTTGGAGATGATGAGAGGTATAGTGCGACCGACATAGGTATAGTTACCTTTCAGAGTGAGTCTGGCTCCCCTCTCAGACTGGTATATGTTTTGTATGTTCCATGCCTAAGGAATAATATTGTCTCCATAGCGATATTGGAAGACCGTGGTTATGATATGCTGTTTAGAAAAGGAAAGTTTTTCCTCAACACATAGCCACATGACGAGTGAAACAAATCAATTTAAGAGTTAAGAACCTGCATGCCCTCAAGGTCGACGATGCATGAAAATATTTGAGGATCAAAGTAATGGTTACTGACTTAGAGGTAGAGGGAGCAATTATCTCTCAACATGCAACCTCAGAAGAAATCTCAGAAATTTGTGGAGAAACCACAATTAGAGAAGCAAAGAGGAGACCGAGTGGAATATTCCACTCAAGCAAAGACCTATAGGAGGGAGAAATTTCAAGCCAGATGGGCAGATGGAGTACATGCAGCTATACCTCCAGGTGAAAGGTGGGGCAATGTGTAGATATAATCCCAAGAAGAATTTTGGGCAGGGTCCATTGAGATGGTGTGTCTCATGGATCGAACTTGGCTACAAGGATCCCACAGTACAATAGCAGAAGGAAGGATCTTTTGGAGTGAAGCAGTCAGATGTCAGGAAGACAGAAATCAGAGTGACATATGTTGGATACTAGAGTGCAGATTAGAGTTGGCATCAGTGCAAGGGGCACAAATTCAGATGTCAGCAGCAACAGAGAGAGTCCAAAATACAAGTGCAATAACTAGCAGCAATCAGAATACTCCGATGACATATGCATTATACTGATTCAATTGTTTGGAGGCTATTCAGTTTCAGGAGTTGCAGGTGCAAACAAAACTTGAGAAGTGTTGCAAGCAGAACATTCCAAAGGTACTAGATCATGATAGATTTAATTCCTTTCTTGTTGAGAGGGAGTGTTGAAATTTGCAACAAGAAACAGTGAAATTAGCAACCAGAAAGAAAAAAAGTACACACACATTGGTGAGGAAATTCAATGAGGAAGTGACGACTTTCGGTTACACCTTGGTGAGGAATGTGGGTGTCTAATTTATTTTTCCCTTAAATAATTTGGAAAATAAATTGTAATTTCATCTCATAACAACTTGTATCAGTTAACTAAGTCATGATGATTGAGTTAGCTCAATAAATTCGAGTTGAGGGTCTAAGATGAGGCATATAGAGTGATTCTAATATTTTTGGGGTCCAATTGCAGTTAATGCACTAGTGGGGTGCAGGTGTAATCAATTAACTCAATTAATTGAGTTAAAATTAGTTTAAGTAGTTCTAACTGAGTGATGAATTAGTGAGAGGTCCGGTGAATGAAATTAGATTTAATTCACAAGTAGTGATCAATTAGATAATTGATGATTCACTATTATTAACTGCATGCATGTCAATTCTAAGGATGTCCCAGTTGAGACAAAGGTTAAAGGGAACATAACTATCGGTTGTATTATTAGATAATTGCCTATGTGCAATTATAAATCCATGAGGAAGCCATGATGGATTACGAAATCAAGGAAGGATGATTTTTCTATTTAATAGGGGCCTAATTCTTTAGGAATTACGTGAGCAAGGCAGGCTGAAGGAAGGCTTAGAATTGGCTATGTATTTGTCCAATTTTGCCTAGATCAGCTGGAGACAATTAGCAGAGTGCTGGAGAATCTCATGAGAGATTAAGCATTGTATTTTTTCATGGTTCCTTGAATTTATACAATATATGATAGCAGGGTTTTGAGCGGTTGCTTTCCCCAAGAACATCTTGTGTTGTGTGATTGATTTAATTCTTTCTCTTACTTGCATGTGATTGAGCGATCATGTTTTGTATTCCGCAAATATTGTTGAAGGATTCAGTATCTTGTTTTAGTACATCACAAGATTGGATTGAATCCATTGTTATAGAATTTCTATAAATTTCTACATGGTATCAGAGTGATAATTCATTCCCACAACATGTCCTTATGTAGCAATGCTTCCTTCCATATCCAACGTTGTTTCTTGTGTGGTAGTGCTGATGTTGTCTTAGAAATTTGTTTCATCTACTGGGTATACATACATGCTACCATTCTGCAATAATCCTACCCAAAAACCTTTTTTAAATGATGGCTGTCCCTTTTTATAAAAGTTGCATTTATCATAACACTCATGTTTCTATTAGCCAATCACGAACAAAACCAAGTGGTCTAACTTATGATATTTAATCCAAGGTTTCCTAGATTAAATTATTAGTTTTGTCTTCAATTCCCCCAACCAAAATACCTTCAAAGATAATATTTCAACAATTATGGTGGAGTTGAAGCAATATTTACATGGAGTTGCAACAATTTCAAGGACATTAACATTTCATGCAAAAAACACTTCAGATTGAGATAATTTTCAGTGGGTGTGTTCATCACCATATAATGCCTTCAACAAACCATTTCCCAAATCCTAAAATATAACAAATAATTTTCTAGAGAAATTTTAACAAACTGTTACAGGTGTATCAGCAAACTGTTATCGGTATAACAACAAACTTTATTAAGCAATTTCTCCCATAGTACACACTAGATTTCGATGAAATTTTGTAAGCAAGTTTCTACTATTTTAATGCTTCTCCACACCAAATATTAGAGACATTCGATACAAGGATATTAATATATAATAAAATAGTTGTAGGTGATGATTCTTAATTTCTTGAAAAGTATAAAATGGTTTTTCTTGAAACTTCATGGGTTTGTTTGTATAATCATAATGTTTTCATACTCTTTGTATAATCATAATGTTTTCATCCTCCAAGTTTCACAACAATGCAATGCATGGGTTGGGAGATATCATTAGATGAATTTTCTACATTTTTTAGTGGAAAAATAGTCTAAATAAATGAGAAATTACCACCATGTTTTGCAAGCATTTCTTCTCCCCGACACTTGCGCTTTTGCATGTCCTCATGCAAAAAAGGTATATTTGTAAACATATGACCAATAACACCAAAGTTAACAATATAGTTTGAATTTGAGGTTGTTGTTACATCAATTTCAACTTGTGGGGATGCTAAAACAAGTCATGAATCAAGCGAGCCTTTAGAAGGCACTTGTTAGAAATGTGTTTGTAGAGTTGTAGTTAAAATTCCCAGAAAATAACAAATTATTGATATTAAGAAAGAATTGAAAATAATTGAATCTTTTTGTTGAATGATGTAGACCAATGGGTTAGTAAAATATGAGGGCTGAAACATATATGAAAAATAAAGGCAAGATAAAAAATAATGAAATGCCAAGACTACAATAGTCTCTTACCATTATCCCTTAAATTTTTAACAAATCAAAAAGTTTCAAGCTTATTTTTACCTCAAGTTTTACCTCAAAATTTTGATCTTTCCAAGTGTGTTGATAAAGGAAATCTGATTTTGAAACAGAGCACAAATGTATGTTGAATTTTGTTGATAAATACATCTTGTAACAACACATATAAAGTAACAACACATGAGGAGTAACAACACCTATGGAGTAACATGCAATCACTGTAACATGGCTATTAATGCTTTTGAAGGTGGTGATATGTTAGTTTCCTGGATGTCCATTAGTATATTTTCTTCTTTTTATTTGTAAAAATGAAAGGCTACAACTACTGGAAAACAATTGAAAGAGTGTTGTTGAACTGTTGTAAAATTCGTTTCTACCATCCCACAAACTGTAGCAGTACTTCCTCTAATTTAGATAGTTTCCCTACCATAAAAAATTCTACAAAACATCTCATGATCACCCTATGTCAATAATTCATCACCTAAATAACCTCATTATAAATAAAAGTGACATAATTTGTTGAATGTTAGTGCTTTAAATATGGATACAAAGAGAATATAAATAGGGCAAAAAGGATGAAAAAAAGTTACATTCCTAGGATGAACTAATTATCTCTGTCTTTGTCTCTCAAATTCTTACGATTACCCATCATACAATTGAGACTTCTCTTGTTCGGGTAAAGAGAACCACCTACACTAAGGGTCCTACGTCCATGAAAACCTTCTTGTTTTTGAAATGTAGAACTCCAAAGCACATTGCTAGAAGGATCTTACAACCATTCTTAGAGAGATATGATAATGAGTTAATGGAAACATAAAGACGACCAAGTAAACCATAGTGTAATATTAACTTTAATACCAAATGCATGACCGCTTCTACCAACAAGCATCTGAAGCCTTGAAAATGATGCCTTTTATCCCAATGAAATGTTTGTGTACCAACTATTAGATATAGATTCAGAGTCATTTAAAAAAATTTACATTGGTTTGAAAATTAACTGAAGGGCGCCATCCTAGATTGGTAACTAGCTAACACAAATTCCATTCACAAGAACTAACAAGAATGAACAAGCCAACTCGTGATGAGACCTCTTGTCTTCCAACTTTCAACTGAAAGCCATTACCCTAGCTTGGTGACCGGTAGCGGTAATGTCATTCTTGTTAGGACCCATGATCATGGTAAGTTGGCTCATAATGAGACTTCTTATCCCTCAATTAATTATTTTAAAATAAAATATAATTATGATTAAACTTAAATAGGTTACTTATAGGCAGGGAGGTAAATCTTCTCCTTAGGAGCACAGGATGGCGTGAAATTTTTTTAATGACTAATCTTTACTAGTTGGTCTTGTTACCCTAAAGACTCATTTTAAGAAAAACATCTCAGATAATGAATAAAAGATTCCTTAAGTTAATCATGCTAGGGTTATCATGAAATTTTACTGAGTTTTTATAGGATCGGTCCACCATAAGAGGTTTTTCAACAATACCCCTTAGAGGAACTTGGAAGGATTTATTGGATAATGAATTTTAGAGCAAATAGACTTATATGATTTATTCGCTTGGTAGTACATTTTTGTTTGTTACACCCCTAACCTACCCAAATTATTTTAAGCTTTTGGACATGAAGTATCAAACATGACTATGACAACACCCCCCCACCCCCCTCCCCCCCACTCTCCCCCCCAATACTGACCGAGTGACGATCTTGTCATGGTGACATGGAGAAGGATTAGCAAATCAAAAATCATAGTCACTTTAAAAAATAATGAGAAACTAAGAGTGAATCATCTCTAATAATACTTACCACAAGAGTTTTTGATATTGAATTTTAGGAAACCGTAAACTTGATAAAACTGTGGAGCAAGTGGACTGATATGGAGCAACAACATAAAACTCAAGAACTTCCTTTTCTTATTTTGATGACCATCGACAATGAATTTGAGGGAATAACACTTGAAACACAAGCTTGTATCAGAATAAGAGAAATAAAAAACATGTTGCTAACAATGGTATGGGTGATTGGGTGGTGGAAAATATTGGGTCTTCAAATTGAAATCAATTCTTCATTTCTCTTGTTATAGATCTATCTAGTAACGAAAAAGACTTGATGGTGTTTTCTTCTTGTAATGAAAAAGTATTGAAGTGGAGGGAAATATTTATAGCAAGATCTTATGATATATCATGACACTAATCATCATTAAATTTCTTAATATATGCTTGGATGAAATTTCTTTATTTAATTAACATTGCCTTTAAGAATCACCACATTTATTGTCTTGGGATCTGAAAAAAAAACGAGCATCCACCTGGAATAAAACATGAAATCATGGAGGAAGAGAGGTGATAAAGATCTCCTCATCTAAGACATATGAAAAAAATAACACGTCATTACTCTGTAAAACATATCCATAGAAAGATAAACAAAGCAAAATTAATTTGTTACCTGCTCGAAAGCAATGGTTGACCATACTAACCAACAATGTTTTAATAATAACTACTTTGTTTTTTATCTGATTTGAGTGATTCGAAAGAAAAATGAAAGTGAATTCAGAGGGATATCTCCAGTAGAAACACGTTTTAAAAATTCCATAAGATGATATGTCAAATATGTTCAAAATAACATGAATAATAGAGATTTTTTTTTTTTTTTTTTTTTTTTTAATTTTTTAATTTTTGTTTTGTTTTGTTTTTCAGCTGAACCCTGCAATCAATATTTGAATTAGAGGAGGACTAGGAGTTTTCCATGGAACTATATGATTCTAAATTTTCTAATAATCATATATGTTAGTCCTTGTATTGAAGAATGATGAAGGTTTTTGAGCTATACCTAGTGGTGGAACTTGCCATGGATTTTTAGAGCCACTAAAATATCTCTGCTTTGTCTCCTCACTCGATTCCTTGAATACTTATTTTAATCTTGGAAACGATGGGAAATGATTTATTGAGTGATCCCCCTCGAAAGTACTACAAACTTCCAAACTGTTGAGTGGCTATTATCTAAAGGAGTGCCTCTTAATAGATTTGGAGTATAATATTGGAAGTGATTTTCCAACTTCAACCTGCTTCTGTTTCTCTTGCAAAACATCCACTTGTGAAGACAAACATCTAATGATATAAATTTTAAAATTTTCAAACAAAATACCAATTTATTCCCTTGTGGTTTCACCATTAGCTTCGAATTTCTCATTGAATGTTTCCTTGAAGCACCATTTCCTTGAATGGCTCAACAAGCTTCTTCAAATAGGTGATAGAGTATGTCAGCACATGGATTAGCACACAGGGAAAAAAAAATCCTACTTTGAATGAGATTTTCTGGAACAAAACCTAATTTTAGGAAATGAAACCTATGTGTCCTAACTCTTTATGAGGCTGAGGTTGATTCAGTTTGTTGAAGCGATGCACAGGTTCTTAAGTCTCGTCTTACCACCTGATATCCTGTAGAGTCAATAAAACCTAATCACACTCATGAACAATGCATCTATAAAAATAAAACAATGCCAATTATTCTCTTGCGCCCTTAATAACCTCCTTGACAACGACACCAAAATTTTCAGCAATCGAATTGTCTTAATAAAACAAATAAATTTGCTCAAACATAAATTATCAATCCAGGTAGATATTTTTATTTCAAGGTTATTGTGAAAAATATATGTAGGAAACAATATTTAACTGACATTAGCTAATTCCTAATGCTAATATTTTTCTTACAAGAACAAAGTTTCACTCTTCACACATCGAGGAATGAAAATCAATCTCATTGTCAAACCGTCACTTGCATAAAAATAACTCACTAGACACAATGCTGTAAATGAAATTACACTTGCAGAAATGAAATAACACTCCTTAAAATAAATCCTCACAAAACCATTCGATCCCAATCACTCAACCATCAAACCAACTGAAATCAAATCATTCATTGACTGTGTAAATAAAACTAGCTAACATCTTTTTTTAGCAAAAAATGATAAATATGTAGTAGTAATTGAACATCAACACACAATTAGTAAGGATCGATCTGGGAGTACCTATGCTGACACACAATTAATGTACACTAATATTATGCAATCTAAATTAACCGATGATAGCAACATCATATTAACAATAATGTGTAGCAGTGATATAATAATAAAAGAATTAACATAACCCACAAATAAATTAATATGTAACAATTATCTACCTCTACTGACTCAAAAACCCCTGTTAAAGAGGAGGGCCCTTCCTCCTCAGTAGGGGGCTAGTGATTCACATCTCCCAAATCAATAATTTAGAGATAAGCCACAAATTGAAGAGATTACACTGGATTTAGAAATGAATTTACAAGATGCGTTGTTACATGGATGATGGTGCCTCCTCTTACTAAGCTAAATTATTCATTTTCCTACTACCACTCCCTCTCTGTCTTTCTAGCCTCCAACCTGCTCTATGTCCATACATTTATACAAGAAAAGAGAATGGGGAAAATAGGAACAATTCCCCCAAATTTGGGTTGTCACAGTTATGGACAGATTACAAAATATTGAATCTATTTATTTTTGGAAGATATTAGGTGGAAAATAACTCAAGACCTAATTACAATAGATTTATTTTTCTTGGAATCAACTGAGAATAGGATGGAGTTGTTGCAGTTTCCAATTGATTGCTCTGTTTGGGATGTAGTCTGTCAATTGCTGCAACATGCAATTTGTTCCTGAAAGAACCACAAGTAACTTCCGATCCACAAACATTCTCAAGAAACCATTTTTGGGTTAGTTATTTGGGGATGTTTTGAGAAAAACCCATGTCTATATTTCTCATATTCATCTTCATTTTCTCAAAAATCGCATTTGGAGTTAGTCAATGATTTTGTCTGCATGATTTGCCTTAGTTGTAGATCATGAGATGGAGCATAATATATTTGACCTGGGTATGAGTTTGGTAACACAAATCCATGTCAAAATCCCTAGCAATAAAATCAATGTTCCATAATTCCTTTTGGAGATATGTAAATATGACAACCATAGGGGTTGTTACTGGTACTGCATAGGAACCACTACAACAACACTAGGAAAACCATCATTAGCAAAACCAACAATAATACTTTCTAATTCGTAAAAAATATAAGAAAATAATGATAATTAACTACTTTAATATTCGTAAGCTTAATGTGCCACATTCACAAAGAAACACAAAAAGATGGGTAATAGATGGGTAAATGGGTGCAGTAAAGTGACCAGAATGGGTGTTTATAATGGTGAAAAATGGGACAATTTGGCGGCCCAACACATGACATACTCAAGGAAGAGGCATATTTGGAGCAACCACTAGGCTTTTAATAATATGACAAGAAGAATCATGTGTTCATGCTAAATAAATCTCTTTATGGATTGAAGCAATCCCCTAGGAATTTGTAGTTCCACATTGATAACTATCTGATGAAACTTGGATTCATGAGAAACAATGTTAATATGAATCTCTACTTCAAAGTCATCTAAGGTATGTTATTGATTTTAGTATTATTTTTTGATGACTTATTCTTGACAGGTGGAGAGCCTCTTATTATCTAATGTAAGAGGGAGCTTGCTTATGAGTTTGAGATGAAATACCTTGGCTTGATGCACTACTTCCTAGGCTTAGAGTTGTGGTAGATACCTAGTGAGATTTTCCTTTCTCAAGGGAAATATGTTGTCAAGATATTGCATATATTTGGAACGGTGGAATGCAATTCCATGGCCACACTAATGGAGATGAATTTTAAAAAGCTATGTGGTGAATTCACGAGTCTTGATATGGAAAATCCTTTTGAGTACCGGCAACTGATTGGGGTATTGATGTTCTTAGACCACACATATGTTTTTTTGTGAACACTCTATGTCAATTTATGGTGGAGCCACTACATGCACATTGGGTTGATGCTAAACATATGCTGAGATATCTGCATGTGACTATTAATCATGGGCTGAGATAAACTGCCAAAGACATGAGACTTCATGGATACACTGATGTTGATTGGGCTGGAAATGTTGTTGACAAGAAGAGCACATTTGGGTGTTACTTTAGCTTGGGTTTTGCCATGATATCTTGGATGAGCAGGGAACAAAAGTTTGTTTCCCTTAACATGGCTGAGGTTGAGTACAATGTTGCTTGCATGGGTAGTTGTGAGGTAGTATGGTTGAGGAAGCTCTTTGGAGAGATTTTTGAGCAGGTAGTAGATATGAGTGTGATATATTGTGACAACAAGAGTGGGATACGACTCTTAGAGAATCTCGTGTTCCATGATAGGTGAAAGCACATTAAGATTAGATATCACTATATCCAGGATATGGTGCAGAGGGGAGCAGTAAGCCTCCATCACATTTCGATTGATGAGCCGATAACTGACATTCTTACCAAGCCTTTGTTGAAAGGGAGGTTCTTGGTCTTCAGAGA
Source organism: Pinus albicaulis (assembly GCA_034641835.2). Lineage (NCBI taxonomy): Eukaryota > Viridiplantae > Streptophyta > Pinopsida > Pinales > Pinaceae > Pinus > Pinus albicaulis. Next base: position 1,121,626,238 of record CM076577.1, on the reverse strand, counting down.
GAAGCTTGGACTGATGGATGTGATATTTTTGGGAAGGGGTCATGGTTGATCATGAACATTGAGCTCTCAGGAGCTCCTAGGGGTATGGGGTAATCCTTTGGACCTATAGGGTTGGAGGATCCTTGTAATTTTGATAAGTTTATCTCCCCTTTTCAAGTCTATGACCTGAAAAAGTACATACGCTAACATGCATCCTACCCACAAGCCGAGCTTGTTGGGATTTCCACTCAAATGGTGAAGGAGTGATGAGACTTAGGTTTGTAGGATCATTTCCCATGGCAGACACATTTGGTAAATTGATCTCCCTAAGTTCGGGATGCATGGTGTTCAACCACTTGATCACTAAGGATCAAGTTGGGTGACATAGGGTTTGGAGGATCTTTGTCACTTGTGGAAAATCAATCTCCCCTATTGTCGAAGGTATAGGATTTGGAGGATATTTACCCCAAAGGTAAATTGATCTCCCCTATTGTCATTGGATATGGGTTTGGAGGATCTTTACCCCAGTGGTAAATTGATATCCACTATTGTCATTGGATATAGGGTTTGAAGGATCTTTACCCTAGTTGTAAATTGATCTCCTCTATGATCATTCTTCTTCTTTAGATCGAGACATCATTGTTCAACAAATGAGTAGAGATGAGCATATATGAGATATGGTATGATGCAATGATGACAATGAGACATGTACATCCTAGTTGTACATTGATGTCCATTATGATGATTCTTCTTCTTTATATCTAGACATCATTGTTCAAAAAATAAGTAGAGATGAGCATAGATGAGATATGATATGATGTAGTGATGACAATGAGACATGTACATCCAAGATAAGACATATGATGTTGATGAAAAATCCTCCCTAGCTGAGAGGGAGTGTTGAAAATTGGCAGCCGAGGAAGAAATTTCCCCATTATGGAGGCCCAATAAACCCTAAGGAGACCCCACTTGCACTTTGGAAAAAATATTTTTTGCAAATGGAAAAATATTATTTTTATTACTGGACAATGTCAACTTGAAAGTACAAGTTGACCTATGGGAGAAATTCAGCCCAAAGATCACATATAAATAAATCTAACTTGACATCACTTGGAGGCATCACATCACATGCCACACCTTCTTCTATTTGGTTCATACACCTCTAAAATTGTAGGGCCGAGTTCACATGTGCGAAAGGACAAAGAGAGAAGTTCGTTGACCGATGTTGACTTGGGGCTGATTTGACCTAGTTGACCGAATTTCGGATTTGGTTTGGAAGGTCGAATTTAGGGAGACCTTGATTGATTTGACCATATTTGATTGCAGATCTAAAGCTAGGGTTTCAAGAGGTTAACTATTGACTTTGACCAATTTTGGAGGCATATTTAATTTTGACTGGGTTTGATTGAGTAGAAGAGGCCAAATTTATTGCTGCCTTGATCAAAATTTTCTCAGCACTTTGGACCATTGACTTGGAATGGTTAGGGCTACATTGACTATTGTTGACTAAACTTTGATAGGGCCAATTTTTTTGTAGAACTAGTACTTTGACTAGATCTAACTTTTATGCTCATCTTTGATTGAATTGTGATTTTTTGACTTGGTTGGTCAAGGATTTTACCTTTTACTAGTTGTTGGATGTACTTGTATTATCTTCATTGAAAAATTGATGAAAATCTAATAGAAGAAGAATCAGGTTGGGTTTCCCCCCTTGTGGGGTTTTCCCTTGGTATTTGACCTAAATATTTGTGTCTCATTGATCTTGGCTATCTTCTATTGTGCATATTGTTTATTGTTCTATCTAAAATTTCTTACTGTTATCGAGTGATTGAAATAAATTGGAAAGATTGGTTGTTACCAAAAGAAGAAACTGTTAAAGTGATTGCTTGAACACAAAACATTGAAAAATTAACATTATTTAGAGACCTCCTCCCCCATATTGTTGTTGTCTTCCTCATTTACAAAATTAGGAAAATATTGAGCCACTCTGATTAATTTTGTGATGTTTATCCTAGCAGGGTCATGAAAAAGAGACTGAAAGTGGTCTTTTTCCATAGAGGCAAGGCCCTCAAAAGTTGTAACCTCTCTACCATTTACATCCTGGAGTTTCTATATTGTGTTAGCCAGCTTCCAACCCTTTGCAAAATCCTGAAAGAAAATTTTGTGTTTTCGCCCCCACTTTCGAGCCACAAAGCTCTAATTTTTAAACTCTAGGAAGCATCTTGTGCCTCAAGGATGGCCTTTTTTTCTAGCTTCTAGCTAGATGTAATGTCCTTGATTTTGTGAGTGTGGAATTTACTAAGGAATTTTCCCAATTTTGATGATATTAATAAAAGTGGGAAAATATTATTTTGTTAGGAAAGGGCGAAAATTATCATTTTATTAAAAAAGGGCGGCGAATAATTTTTTTATTAGAAAAGAGGCGACACATATTATTTTATTAAAAAAGGGTGGCAAAAAGTCACTCAGTAGAAAGTGGCCCCCACCAATAAAATAATATTAAAAATGAGTCTAGAAGCTTGGGGAGAAATCGTTGGCATCTTATAAAAGATATTTGGGATCATTTTCTAATCATTTCTCATTTTTATTGAAGGGAAACTCAAGCGAGTTTCAAATCGAGGGTTTCAAGGGAAATTCCTCATCCTAGTTTTGGTGGATCTCATTGCCACTCTAGCTATTTTTCTCCAATTTTGGTGGATGAACTTGCCACCGTAGTTGGATTATTCCCATAGGTTATATCGAAGATCTAATTGAGTTTATTTGCAGGAAAAATTTGACATCCTTGTGATTTGAAGGAACTCTTCAGTATTTTGGATACTTGTAGGGGTTCGTGGCCTATCCTCCCAAGGCCGAGCTTATCTAGTGTAAATGATGAGTTCCTTAAAGGATTCCTATTTATTTTGGGTTGTATATTGGATATTGTTTTTTCCTTAAACCAATGGGTTGAATTCACTGGTACTGGTGAAAATACATATCAATTCCTTGAGGTTTAATTTTTGGCATTGGCTTGAAAATAATCTTTGATAAAATAGTAATTTTCTCTATCAGAACATAGTTTTGTAGTAGATCTTGATTGAGAACCAAAGGACACTGCTAAAGAGGCCGAATCCCTTCAATAAACAATGTTGAGTACTTTTGTAGCTTCCTAGTTGAAGATTTAGTTAATGAAGGATTATTTTTCCTTGCCTTCCATAGAATTAACCATTATCTATAATCTAGACTATGTTATGGGAATTTAAGGGTTGAATTTTCTGGTATACTAGGTCAAATTCCCTTCTCTTATTTTGTTGGTTTTGCACACACCCTAAGGGACTGCTTTCAACAGATTTGTGGGGTTGAATTGGGTACATTTCATTACCGAAATCATTGAAAACTTCAGGCAGACGTGGATATTATCTTTTTGATTGTGAAATTTGGTACTCCATTCCCTGTGATGGGACACCAAAGTTTAGTCTCCATCAAGTAAAAGTGTTGTTCATCTACTAATATTGGTTCTAGGTCGTATTGATGGAAGGTACAACTGAAGAGGGGACTGATATACATTAATATGTCCACTAGTGTTTATATTGAGAAGGTCTAATATTCAGGTTGAATTGTGAGAAGAACACTCCAGGTTCTATCATCCCCGTGCTCACTGTGTATGTTAAAGACCACGTAAATTACCAGCTTGTTCATTTTCAATTTGTTTATCATTTACTCTCATTTCAACCATGAATATACATCTATATATATTTATGTGTTCAATATATATCAGTTGTGATTGTGGAGGAATGTTTTTAGGGTACAAAATTTCCATTGTGCATTTTATTTGAAATCAATAAAACTAAAGCTTCACCTACAATAGTGTACTCTCAATGTGTTTGATGAAATATATCACTAAAAATCTTCATTATAACTCAGGAAAAATTCAGTGGCTATTTGGGTATTTCCTAGTGGGAATATTACAGTGGTATTAGAGCATGATCTTGGCAAATTGCGTGGAAGCCAACAAGATCATGGAATAGTTGGGAATGCATGCATAGAAACCAGTGGAATGATATGCATTCTGAGACTAAAGGAAGGAGGATTTACCACAAGGGATCATGGACGAGATCCTCATGAATAATGAGAAGATAATAGAAAAGTTGGTCTAGTTGAGTAGTGGTAAGATGATAGACCATAATAAAAACACTAAAGGTAACAAGGAAAAATTCTTCCAATACAATTGTAGCAAGAAAAAAATTCGCAAAACTGGTCCAAAAATTTGAAGATCTTAGCTAACATTTTATAAAAACAATAGAGAAAATGGAAGCATGGCTAATATCTAAGAAAGAAAAGAAAAATTGCAAACTTAAGACTCAATACCATGGAGAAGAATATGAAAAAGAAGTTAAAGGATAAGATTCAGAGGGTGAAACAAGCCTTAAGACAACCCTTGAAACACCATTATATCCATCACACGAGGCTGCAAAAATTGAAGAGCAAGAAACAACTAGGAACTCCGATTGGCAAAGTGTAAAGGAGGTAAAAGGGACCATGGTTGGGAAGGAGATACATGAGGCGCCCATTGACTCACATGGCCATGATGAGTATCATGGCTTGAATCCACACCATAAGGAATATAAGCTTCCACCTTTGGAGAGGCCTTCCAAGGCTCAAGAGATAGATATAGTTAAGACGACTGAGCATTCATCCTTGGGACCAACCATCGATGAAGTGAAAGTGGGTACTAAAAAATATAGTGTGGGTCCAAAGGTCTTGGATGAGAGTCACCAAAGGATATTTTAGAACTTAAGGGAAGATATTCAATAAGTGAATAAGAATGTCCAAGCACTTTGAGGTACCATTTTGCAACATATTAGTGAACTAGAAGGCCTCATATCATTATGTGTCGAGTCAACAGTCATGATATCTTGCGTTGAGGAATGGTTAAAGTCCTTAGCGAAGTAGCGAGGATAGCATATGTTGGTACGTCAACACAACTCACTTCATATTAACATTGATGTGGCGTACAAAATTATTAGCCCACCTCTATGCATTGGATAAAGAGAGGAAAAGTTACCTAGACAGATCATATGGGATGACTAGGTCAGCGGGATAGAGCGACGTGAGCTGAGTATGGCACAACATCGGTATGGAGGGCTTGTTATATGTATAATAATTTGTGCATTTGATCCCTCCTTTAGGATGGGATGGCAGGAGATCTTGAGTTGGTACCCAGTGGTGTGGGCTACACCTGTGGAGATAGTTGTAGTTTGAGGGATAACCCGACAGGAGCCTTCAGGCATCGAGGATGTTGGAAGCTCAAGATGACATTAGGATATAAGTGAGGCTCTCCATCATTTACCAGGCATGTAATATGGCTATAGAATTGATAGGATGATTGACCCAGTGAAAAATCACACACATCCCTTCATACTCCCATAAGAGTATTGATCAGTGCTAGAGGCGATTTGATATGACATAGGAGTGTGACAACTTCAGGAGATGACTTAGCACATCATTCATGTAGGGCGCTGGAGGGTGGTCAAAATGCCCTATTAGGAGATATTCATATGGAATGGTATGTTTCCAGACAAAGCATTGTATGGAGACAATGTCCTTCCATTGGTGAATTGGGTACAAGGATCGTTGAGTATTAATATAACAGTGGAATTTCTATTGGCCAGTGAGGAGATATGAATTTCATATCTTTAAGCGAGTATCAGGAGGGGAGGTCCACACATCAAGGGTTATGATAGTGAGATAGGGGATATGGTGATACATAAAATATGCAGGATGACGCATACTGACTCGATTCTTAAACCATGGCATCTAGTGGTGTATAAGGATATGCAACAATGAGCAGTTGTATGCAGAGGAGCACAAAGGTGAATGGTGGTGTGTAGTAGTGTATGAGGCTGCACAATGGATTAAGGGAGTACCGCTAGTAGGGAGATTTCTTGACAAGGATGTTAGACATAACATTGGGGTGGGCATACCCAGGTTTGGAGAGCGGGTAAGTCACATGGCTAGCCATGAGCGTCCATACAGGTTCTTGGACATACCCATCAAATTCCACACACCTATAAATCTCCAACATCACGTACAATCGAAGGGAGCCATGTTGCGTCCGTTTGGTGCTCCCATTATGGGTGGCAAGACTTAAGGGATTTGCTTAATATTTCTCTTTGAGATTTAATGCATTAGGGAAACGATAGAGATTCTTTAGTGGAGGAGCAGAACCAGTGCACAAGTTGGCAACCATAGGTTGGGGGATGAGATGTTATTTAACAGATGTGGCATACATTTCATCCCTAATCCTACACTTAGGGAGATGATCACGGGGTAGACACATGCCCTTCCTTCCATAAAACATGTCGAAATTCTGCATGAGAAAAGGATACCATGTATGATTGACGCAATTTTCCAATGGGTGTTTAGACACTAGACACTGTATGGATACATTGTCGAGAGTGGGGATGGAAAACTTCGTGGTGATGGCTAGCAGGAGCAAGACAAATCCACATGCACTGACTCAAATGTGGGAATCATATATCCTTATATTGGTGGCATTTAGGGAGAATCTATACGACATATTTTGGTTCCAAAAACTCTCCATACTACACAAAAATAATCAGTAGGTATTGGGAGTTGTGAACTCTCAGTTTATCTAGGGGATATAGGGATCCAGTTGACTGGTGGGTCACTCCACTTCTTGGTGAGTGCGGTTATGATAATGGGTGATCTAGTTCATTCTTGGGTTGACAGGTGGGGGATCATTGAGGCATTCATCCTATAGTGAGGCAGGTCTTCCTTGTTGCTACTCAGGATCAAGATTAGCCATGGATGGATAGGCTCTAAAATCATGGAGATGCCTTAGGAGGATATGTTCGACCCTTACAAATATTTTCCATCGGGTTCCAGGAGAGGATTCCGTATGAGCACAATGGGTAGTCAATCATAATAAGAGTGGAAAGTGTCAGCATGGTGGTTTCTTTTTGATATTAGCATGGTACCTTGGAATTACAGGGCTTGGTAGCTAAACTAAAATTAGGGATGAACTGGTTTTTATAAGGGGATATCACACAAATATTCCATTGGATCTTACTTTGGTGGAGGGATTTTCACTTCTAGGTGACTCGTTGATATTATGGAGTACCTTTTAACTTGGTAGTGCAATCAACAACATGAGGTTGTGGTTAGTTCAAGTGGACGAGGAGGATTGTACCTTAAGGAGTTCACCCTTGAGGTACATGTAGTTGATTTGCGGGTAGAGCATCTCTCTAAGGATTTGAATGGGATTTTGAATTATCGATATGCTCTATTTATGGGAAATAGGAAGTGTATGTAGCAAATGGAGCGAGGGCTACTTCATATTAATGAGGATGGTTTGGGACCCCGGTACCATGGGAATTATTCATGTTGAGATGGCACAATGACAGGGAAAGGTTCAGTGGCACATTTGGGACACTTGCATTAGGTAGGCCAGCTTGTGGAGTAGCAACATATAGTGAAATTTATTGAGAACAAACAATTTTTGGCAAGGAGTGTTGTAATGTACATTATTGTGAGTGCGAAAGTTACTAAGGAGTTTTCCAAATTTTGATGATATTAATAAAAAGGGGAAAATATTGTTTTATTAGGAAAGGGAAGAAATTGTTATTTTATTAGAAAATGGGGGAAAACATTATTTTATTAGAAAAGGGGTGACAAAATTATTTTATAAAAAAGTGCAACAAAAAGTCACTTAGTGGAAAGTGCCCCCCACCAATAAAATAATATTAAAAAGGAGTCTAGAAGCATGGGAGAACTCATTGGAATCTTATAAAAGGAGGTTGGGGATCATTTATAATCATTCTATCTAATCATTTATCATTTTTATTGAAGGGAAAATCAAGTGATTTTCAGATCGAGGGTTTTAAGTGAAATTCCTCATCCTAGTTTTGGTGGATCTCATTGCCACCCTAGCTATTTTTCTCCAGTTTTGGTGGATAAACTTGCCACCCCATTTCAATTATTCCCAAAGGCTATATCGAAGATCTAACTGATTTTATTTGCAATAACACTTCAACATCCTTGTGATTTGAAGGAACTCTTCAATATTTTGGATATTTGCAGGGGTTTGTGGTCTATCCTCCCAAGGCCAAACTTATGTAGTGTGAAGGCTAAGTTCCTTAAAGTATTCATATTTATTTTTGGCTTCCTATTCAATATTTTTTTTTCCTTAAACCAATGCTTTAAATTCACCCGTACTAGAGAAAATCCATATCAATTCCCCAAGGTTTATTTTTTGGCATTGGATGGAAATTAATCTTTGATAAATCAATCATTTTCTGGAGCAGAACAAAATGTTGTAGCAGATCTTGTTTGGGAACAAAAGGACACTACTCAAGAGGTTAAATACCTTCAATAAACAATGTTGAGTACTTTTGTGGCTACCTGGTTGAAGTTTTAGTTAATGAAGGACGATATTTCCTTGCCTTCATAGACTTAACCATTTTCTATCATCTGGACCAAGTTATGGGAATTTTAGGGTTGAATTTGCTGGTATACTATGCCACATTCTGTTCTCTTATTTTTCTAGTTGTGCGTACACCCCAAGGGATTTATTTCAAAGTATTTGTGGGGCTGAATTGGGTGCATTTCATTGTCAAAATCATTGACACCTTTAGGAAAACGTGGATACTATCTGGTTGATTGGGATAATTGATACTCCATTCCCTTTGCATGTTGGGACACCATAGTTCAATATCCATCAAGGGAAAGTGTCGTTTATCTACTGATATTGGTTCTAGGTCGTATTGTTGGAAGGTAAAACTAAAGAGGAGACTAATATGCATTAATATGTGCACCACTAATTGTATTGAGAAGGTCTGATATTCAAGTTGAATTATGAGAAGAACAATCCATGTTCTATCATCCCTGTGCTCAATGTATATGTTAATGGCCAATTAAATTACCAACTTTTTCATGTTCATTTTATTTATCATTTACTCTCATATCAACTTTGAATATACATCTGTATGCATTTTTGAGTACAATATATATCAATTGTGATTATGGAGGAATGTTTCTATTGTATAAATTTCCATTGCGCATATTATTTGAAATCAATAAAACTGAAGCTTCACCCACAATAGTGTACTCTCAATGTGTTTGAAGAAATATCTCACTGAAAATATTCATTAAAACTCGAAAAAAAAATCAATGGCTATTAGGGTATTTCCTAGTGGGAATATTACACCGGAAAAGATTCTCCCTAGAAACTTTATTCAAAAAACCACAACCTTCGATTTAGAAGCATCAAGGATCGCTCCTTCAATCTCCAAAACATCCTCCTCCTCTTTTCTGCATTTACTTATCACCCACTCCACTGATTACCTTTTCACTTGTTTAAGGTTTTCCTTAATCTATTGAGTCGTCAAAGCCCCTTGGAGAGGTTCAAAAGGAATCTAACCCTCTTTGTGCAAAGAGGTGAAATCTTCCTCTTTTAAGCATGATGAATTAATTTTGAATGGGATTCTAGGCTTGGCTCCATGCCATTTTTATTCCAAGAATATGGGTGTGTGATTAGATTCACCCCCACAACCAACCCACTTCCTGATAGAATTAAAACGCTCCAAGCCATCAAAAATAAAAATTCTATCCAACCTCTTAACAATAACACCTCCCCAATGTGATGGTTCCACCAAGTAGGTTTTAATTTAATAGTTTCATTATCATAATATTTGGGGATTCAAGCTTGTTTATGGTAAAATATGAGATATTATCGATATTGGCTCTGGGTCCCTAGGGCTCAACAACACCAATATAAAAATTTACATTCCCGCAGAGTCAAATTTTCAGATTCCATCAACTTTAAACCAAATAGGTTATTCCAAAAATTTTAGTTTTCCTTCACAAGGTTCATAAGATTCAAAAAGGTAAATGATGTTGATTTTTCAAGTGCAACAGATACAAGCACTTATTTCTGAAATATTGATAGTTACTTATAATGATGCAGATCTTCTTTTATCAATTCCAGTTTATCATTAAGAAATTACACTTCAAAAATTCAACCATAAATACACAAGGATAATAGAGATCATAATGCACAAAGAGAACACAAGATTTACCTTGGGAAAACCCACTTGTGGGAAAATCCAAACAACCTTTTTCTTAGATCTTCAGTTCAATGAGATACACCTAATACTACTCGTCAACCATGATAATCAAATTGACCAAGTCACTCTTCTACCCAACAAATTTGACTCTCTCTGATCTACCTAGGCTAAATTTTGGCCTCCCTGAATATGCTAAGAAACTCGGCCCTGCTGCCTAGAAACTATTGCCTAGGAGTTCAACTTGATGCCTAGAATATTCCTAAAAAGTCACACGTGTGAAGTCAAATAAAGAGAGAGAAATTATAGAGATGAATTCGTCTTTCTTTGTCCTACTTCATCCTTCTTATTCTTCACTAAGATGCCCAAAATATCTCGTCTTGTGAGAGGTCAAATGGTGCCTTGTCGATGAGGTCAAGTGCTTTATATATATTGTTTTGTATTTTCTAAAGGGTGTCTCTTTTGTAGGTTTTAACCCTGTACAAAATTTACCTGCAAACGAATTCTTAAAACATAAAAATAAACAACAGAGAGAACATAAAACAAATATACACAAAGATTTTCCCCTGAATCCCAAAAATGGGACTACTAGATTTATTTTTCACTATATTCCTTTCAATGTTACAATAAATATATATACATGCCAAAGAATTCATAAACCCCAATCCATTAACCCTTTATTAGAACATAAACATATTTCCCTTGACTAGATCTACAATTACCATAGGCAGAAAACCATCATGCCCAAAACCATGTGCAAAACCCATGCACAAAACCATAGGTAGGTCTGCCCACCTAATATAGGGTCTATTTTTATTTTTTTCCCACGGCCCTGCCCTAGACCTCGTGCAAGGGGGCTACCGCCCATGTGCAAACTCCCCGACAGGGTGAGATTTCGCCCCCCCTGTGACCCCCTCTCGTGTGCAATTAGTCGTGGAAAGAAAATAACACACAACCAACATTCTCCCACTTGTTGTTTTCTTTTCCACACAGTGGGTCATAGGAGAGCTTAGTCATTGGTCCAGCCCTGCAATGCCCATTGTTTCTCTACACCAAGAAAAATTCTTAGTGCTCACCGACTTTGTCAATGCATCTGTAACATTCTTCAAAGTGTCCACCTTTATGAGCAGCGCCTTTTTTTCCTCAACCATATCCCTCACAAAGTGAACTGGACATCAATGTGCTTTGTATTTGAATGATAAGTAGGATTATTTACCAATAAAATTGCACTTTGGCTATCAAATTTTATCCTTATAGCTTGCTGTATCAACCCCGTACTTGAACACAATCTCTGAAACCAAACTGATTCCTTGCTTGCATGATTGGCTGCCATGTATTCAACCTCTATAGTTGAAAGAACCACTATAGACTAACTTTTTCTCATCCAACTGACTGCTCCTCCAAATAGGTTAAATACATACCCACTTATAGATATTCTCTGATCTAGGTCTCTAGCCAAGTCTGCATCAACAAAGCCATGGATGTCCAAAACTCTGTCCAATCTTGGGCTTCCTCAGTAGCACAAACTACAATCACTAGTGCCATGCAAATAATTGAAAACCTGCTTCACTGCCATTCAATTCTCCTTCCTTGGTTTTTACATAAACATGCTCAATACTCCCACTGCATGTGCAATGTCTAGTCTAGTCAAGGAAAGAATATAACACACACCCAACATCTTCACCGGGGTCGAATTGACAAATTTGGAGCAAAAAATTCAAAATTCAAAATATTTGTTTTTTTTTTCTCTTTTGATTTTGACATGAATAAAATTTCTTATATTAATATTTTCAAGGGTTAATCGAAAAAAATGACATAAAGAACTTGTCTTATATTAATCTTTACAAGGGTTAATCAACAAAAATGACATGAAGAATATGTCTTACATTTTTATTATATATTTCAAGGGCTAAAACATTAATTGTGAAGAACTACGAGACCTACAAAATTGAACATTCCCTCTTAGCTAGGGAGGTGTTCATAATGACTAACTAGATGTTCTCATGTTGACCAATTTATCTAAGAAAAGGTAATAACAAATCCAATTACCATAATCTATTCAACAATTGTGACACATGGTAAAACAAGTTACCATGATCTTGTCAAAAATTATGACACATGGTAAATCAATATCATCAACATGTTACCATAATCTATTCAACAAATATGACACATGGTAAACCAATAACATCAACAAGTTACCATAATCTGGTCAACAACTGCGACACATGGTATATCTTTAGGATCAATTAGTGACCATGATTCTGGTCGATGCCTTTGACCCATGGTATACTTACTAGTCTTAGTTCACAATCATCTTGGTCAATCTCTCTGACTCATGGTGAAACTTTAGGGACACACTCAATTTATTTGAGTAATTTGGTACCAAATCCAAAATCCGCATTCTAGGCCATGATGATAAATGAGATCACTCAACCTATCTGGAGAGTAATCTTAGCTTGATGCTGAAAGGCACCCACTCAAATGAGTGATACTGGGCTGTTGTCAAGATAAATCCCCTCTACAGACATAGGCGATATCTCTAGCCCTAGAGTGGTTCTAGCAACATGAGATTATTTCTAACATAAGCTTTCTAAACTAATGATTACAATGAAAAGAGGAAAGAGACATAAATACCCTTTTCTAATTGCTATCCTTGGATTCGTTGATGGTGACCTCGATCCACGATCCATATAGGCCCGCTTCCAGCTACTGATGGCGCGCGAATACATGTGGATGATCGGGAGACAACAACAAACATGATACAATATATAATAAACGTAAAGACTAGCTACCTAGAAGATCAAGGAGTACCAGAATATTTGCATAATCATGTAGAAAAAGATAGAAAGCAAACATCATATGTTATTATTGATAAATTACAAAAGGAGAGCTTACAAGTAGGCCTTGATGTTGGAGGTGTCCCTAGGTGAAAATATGAGTCCTTCACGCAACTCAAAAGAATTCATTCGCCTGTGCACTTAGGCTTAATCATGATGCTAACATGTGAAGGGATGAGAGTTCAGACGAGTCTAACAATGATCAACCAAGCTATAAACTTGGGGGAATGAGGGATGTGAATTTATAACAAGGAGAAGGAGGTTGGGAGCCCATGAAAGGAGGAGGAAGGCCCACATTCTAAGGGATGATCCCCCATGGATGAGATCAAGGCTCTAAAATGAGAGAGATCGACCTTATCATCTCTGTTCAACAACCAACTCACCGCCCTTGAGATTCTAGAGGTCGAAGCTTCTCCTCCATTTGAGGAAGCACTGCTAGAAAGGGGATCAACACGGTATTAAAAGAAATTAGGGCGCTGATAGTGCTAGTCAAGAACTGGGAAGAGGACATCAATGTGGTCATGGCACCAGGAAGAGCGCTGACCCATGAAACTAGGAATTTGACCAAGTTTCTTCAGTAATATTTCATGGAAGTCTTCTTTGGATCTTCAAGGGGATATGTTATCATATTTCTTGATGATGAAGGCGGAACAAAGAGTGATGGATGAAATGCTTTATGAACCAAGGAAAAGAACACAAACCACCTTCAGAGAACCTGCCAAATCAAACATTTACAATATATGACATCTCTGGTACAAATATTTCTAACCACATAGAAATGGATCCGCGGTATGGACGAAACCATCCGTATAGATAGGATCATGTATACAATCACGAATACTCAATAAATTATCGCAGCCTGGACCAAAAATAAGATGTGACCTAGGGTCTTCACCATGATCTCAATCAACCCAATGTACAAATCTAGCCACGTGAATAAATGCGTTGGTCTTGAACATGGTAGAAACCACCTGATTACCAGTCAATGATGAGAACCATTAACAAGAACGAGAGAGACCACCAATAATGATGATGGACCTCAAGGTACAAAAACACAATCTACAAGTGTGAATAAATGTGTTGAAGTCGAACACTTGCAGAATCATTTGATCAAAGGGAAATGATGTGAACCTATCGTCGAACATAAAGAAATTTCCATTGAGGCATGCAAGCTCCAAGGTACTAAAAAAAAGTTTCTAAATCACCATCCCGGATAATGAGCTGAAGTCGATAGGAAGTGATTCGTCGAAGGAGGGCCATAATGATTCCCACATCATCGACATGAAACAACAAATATATTAAGATGATAAGAGTGATTCAGGATTGTAACAAAGGAGGTCAGATATGCAGAGGATGTTTGAAAAAAGGACTTCTCTTGAAAATATTGGCGACACAACTACGGAGTGTGGAGGAATTTGACTCAAACAATATCAGAGGTCACGTTGAAAAAATTGGTAATCAGATAAGAGGAAAACAGATTTCCCAAATCCATGGAGGCAAAGTGACAAATGTAGGCTGTCCCCAACCCGACACGAATTGCAGATGAGTGTCATGTTCAAGAGTGACAAGCTGCCCATAATACACATAGGATGTTCAATTTCAATTCCCCCCCTCGTTGTTTCTAACGAGACCTATTTATTTTTTATAGCCAGCGTGAAGAGGATAGAATATTCTCAACATGTAAGTTAATTCTCGAATGAATCCATCCTAGTAAGTTTAACGAGCCCTATGAAGGAGGAAATCGACCTCGTTATGGTGACAAGTCTTTCATCGTTTAATCTTTAACGAGTCCAATGAAAGGTAAAATCGGTAATGTTTCATGTTTAAGGAGTTTGAAAATAAAGGAAAATAAAACTCCATCATGTCCCTTTTCGTAAATTGTCTCTTGAATCCAAAAAGGTAGAAAACTATGTCCGAGAGACCCTCTTGACCATGTTCAATCAAGGTATTCCTTTTTTTTAAATTTTAAATCTCAGCCTGAAAAAGGGGGAATGTATATTGAGATTACGTCAATTCATTCACTTTAATGAGTTCGAAATGACAAGTACTCGACAATATTTTCATTTTTCGAGAGTCAAAAAAGAGCTTAAAGTTGACTCCTCCTGGAGGAACGAGTGGTATAAAAGGTAGAATCTGGTTCTGGTGATGGCGGAAATTCTCAAAACATGTAAAGTTTAAGAGGCTGGCTAACAAGACCACTCATTGCAGCGGTTCCTCAGGAAAGGGTAAAAACAATCAAGTGAGAGCATATGATCTCCCAAGAAAATGGTGACGATGGAATGAGAAAACCAAGATTCATCTGGCAGAATAATTAGATGAATTTCGAGGTCTAAAATGGGCCTCCTAAGGAAATTATAAAATAATAGTGGAAATAATGAAATAAGTTTAAATTACATCATCAAATTTTAGAGGGAAAAAAGAAAAAAATAGTTTTTCAACTCATATTTTCAACTTATCTCCCTAAGGATTCACTGAAATTTAGAGCAGGGACACTCGTTGGATGCATAATTTGATTCCTCATCCAAGGAGTACCCATATTTCATACTTTTGATGGACCCTGATACATGAAAAATAAGAAATACATGAAAAAACGTGATTTCATTTCTCATTTTTTGTGTAGCAGGGTCCATCAAAAGTGTGCAACATGGGTACTCCTTGGATGAGGAATTAAATTTTACATCCAATGAGTACTTTCGCTCAAAATTTGATTAAAACCTTAGGGAGATAAGTTGAAAAAATGATTTGAAAAAGTAGTTTTCTTATTTTATTATTTTTTGATCTTTTTACCTTTTTACTCCAAAAATGGTGAATAGTCCCCCATGGTTGACATCATCATATTGAATCCTATTGGTTCTTAGAAAGTTTTTTTTGGTTGTACATTTTTCTTAGGAGGCCCATTTTAGACCTCAAAATTCCCCTAACGAAGTAGGCTGATAAAATAACAATTACGAGAGGTAAAATGAGAATGATTTCATTTTTACACAAGCTTGAAAACATGGGAAACTATGCTTGGAATTGGATTCATTTTTATACAAGCTTGAAACGGAGAAAAACTATGCTTGACAGTGGTTTTATTTTTACACAAGATTGACACATAGATAAAATATGCTTGGAATAAGTTTGCATGCCCCCCAGAATGGTGACTCAATTCAAGGTGCATGCCCCCTAAGCTTCATCTCATTCACCTAAGTAGACTGCTGGTTACTAATAGGTGGAGGAAATGAAGTTTCATTTACGAGATCAAGTGAAAGACTAGACTGGGATTTTAAAATATCTACTAAAAGGCTCGAAAAGGGGATTTATTTCATTTTTTAACGAGGTTGACACAGTAAAAGAAATATTCTCATGATACCTTGTTTCATTTTTGAACGAGCTTGACACAAGAAAAAAACTATGCTCTGATACCTTGTTTCATTTTTTAACAAGATTGACACAAGACAAGGAACTCTGCTCCGACACCTTATTTAATTTTCAACGTGCTTGGCACAAGACAAGGAACTTTGCTCTGATGCTTTTCTCATGGCCCATAAAAGGTCATGGCTTCCAAGAGGTTCTCATTAGATGGGAGAACAACACTCTGGAAATCAGAATCCAACGCCCCCAGTACATGACGCACTGTATCAATGACCAAATCATCTGCAGACACGAGCATGGAACATGTGGCCACATAGTTAACCTATGGCAGGGAACATACCAATGTCATATAAGAACCATTTAGGGATGATGGTTGGCTGGGAGCCAAACTAGGACCAATGAATGGCTACTGATCAATGGTCACAATTCTTCCTTCATGTGGGAAACATATCACACAAAAGAGAGAAGAGACAAGAGCTCCCATGACATAAGTATCGTCATGCCCAAGGAGTAAATTAAAATCCAAGGGGCCTTGGACAAACATCACATCTATATAGATAGTCTTTCCTCCCAAAGTAATAGGTAACTTAGGAAGTATCCGTAACGGTTGACTAGTTCCTCTGTTAAAAGCCAATAGATTCTGGGTAACATACACAAGCTGTGGAGAACCGAGAGCTTTCCAAGTAAGTGAGGACAAAATACTAACATATGCGCCTTCATCTATTATTGCTCTAGGTATGACCACATTATGAGCTTGTACAGTGATCTCAAAGGGCACGTAAGAAGGAAGACGGTATCCTGTCAATCGACTCCAATCAAAGGAAGCGACCAAAATATTTGGAGGAGGTGTCGTGTGAACAGGATAACTGCCCCCTTGTGTTACAGGAATAGTAGAATCACCCTCTTGTACAGTGGGAACGAGAGTATTTCCCTCCAATTCATCAGAATCTGAAGAAAACAAAAGAACTTGAGTGGTATGAGGTTCACTCTCTATGGGAAAAGCACTATCCACTGAGGGTGGAATCAGATCAACCATTTTCTCAACCAATGGTTGGTCGAGAATGAACTCACGTGATTCACTTCGAAGAGAGTGGGATTGACCAGTGATGATTTCTGATCAATCACTTGATCAAATAGCAGAGGATCAGGGAAAAATCTTCCAGTAACCAGTCGGAAGTCACAACTGAGAAGCAGTAAGGTTATCCAACACTTTCGAGGTTTCATTCATATAAGGACAAAGGTGAATGGGATGATTCCATTCACATAAACTATAGGGAAATTTGACTTTACCCTTTTTCCCATGGGCCTTATTATCACTAGATGAAGACTTGTCACCAACATGATCTCCAGAGGTCGATGACAAGGGCCGATTCGAGTTGGTAGACCACATTTCTAACACCTTGGGAATGACAGGACAATCTATAAGAAGGTGGTCATCCTTACATAGATTGTAAGGGAATTTGACTTTGTAGGACTGATTGGAAGGTTTTTCAACATCAGCTGCATCAATAGAAATGGTCCCTTGGTTTCCCTCTTGCTTATTTTGCTTCTTCTTCTTCTTCGTCCTCCTCTTTTTCTTCTTCTTAGCCTCTTGGTTAATAAAATTCAGACTTTCACTAGGCGAAGAGGAAGAACGAGGTGAAGAAACAGATGAAGAAGGCGAGGGGTCAACTTTAGGATCAACATGAGGTTGACACTGTTCAAGTGAAGGCGAACTTGGCTGAGAATCAACTTGGACATTTGGAACCATAGGAGTTGAAAATAACCAAACTGGAAAACCAATGGTTAATATCGAGAGGGGCAAAATTTCCATATAGGGAGTACCAATATTTCCAAAAGAAGGAAAAGGACCAAGATTCCCATCTGAGGGGATTCCTTGATTGGTAAACTCAGGAACTGTTGCCATTAATCTCAACCTAAGATCTTCTAAGGATTTGTGCACGGGAAAGATGTTATTCTGTGGGTAGTAAATTTTAGAAATTAAACACAAAGTAAATAAAAAAGGGGTAAGCCAGGAAAAAAGGTTTACCAAGTATCCGTGAACTATAGAATACCTCCTCGCGAACCAAGAAGTATGGGCAAGCAATCTCCTCGAATGCTGTGTTTGGTGTATCACGTTTACAAGGCGACCGACTCGATTACGTACGGTAGGCTTGCAACCTAATGGTGTCTATCAAAATATACACGATGGTACATGGGAGTCCAATCCATAGTAGTGTTGTATAATATGTAACCGATCGATAAGAGCGCCCCAAATACACTTATCATACATCAATATACTTCCATACGTGGGATGGGATATCACCCCCGTATTGTAACATAGACCGTTAGCGACAGCTTCTACGTTTAACGACGCTTGAACATGTCTCTAACCTAGACCTCTAAATGTTTGCATTAATTCCAAATGATCCTTAGGTTAATTGAGGCTCATTTTGAGTTGATCTTGATTAAAGTATCAATTTCAAGGCTCAAAACGATGTCACCTAAATACCTATAATGCAACTAGCATGAGAAAAGGATTATTTCAATTCAATGAATGCTATCTAGTTTAGGCAAGAGTTTCAAACAGTGATGCAACAAACAAAAATGCAGCAAACGAAGCTCTTCCTAACCAGACCACTTTCACTATCCCAATTCAAGTCAAAACATTCAAAGATTCAAATTATGCAATGTAATCTATGCAGCTATTTATTTATTTTTATTTATTATTTAATTATTATTTAATTTTAATTAATTAATTTATTTTTTCCTTGAAAACTATGCATTTGTAATCTATGCACAATTTCCTTTTTCTTTTGGATGAATAAGAATGCACTCAATTCACTTTTCTATGGAATGAGAATCTAATTAATGCACCTTCCAATGAATGAGAATGCACTCAATGGATCTTTTAGCTTTCAATCATTAAACAATGTAATATGAGTTCAATGATAGATCTCAAAAATGAATTTACAATGCAACTTGATCTAATGCACTTTAATGAAAAGTAAACTTTGAGATGAAAACTAAATGAATGCAAAATGAATTTCTTTTATGGTCTCAAAAGAACTAATAATACTCAATCAACAACAAATCAATATTCCTTCCAAACACACAAGGAAAAAATGATAATTTTAATTGACTCAAAGAATCAAAGAGTCAACCAAAATTCACTTTTACCACTTCAAGTATAGGATGGATTTTTGCACACCACAAATAAAATAACACCACAAATAAAAAATTTGATACACACATAGCAGGAGGATGACTTCAAAGATTATAAAACACTAGGAATTTTAGCCAAACCCCCACAAATTCCCAAATTTAAGGATCATCACCACTTTACATAGCAAAAGCCATGCTGATAGGGTCTTCAACGCTACTTTAGACCCCCAAACTTATGCTGGCAACGCTACTCTGCATAGAAAAAACAGTGCTGGTCTACGAAACTGTACCAACGCGAGGAGAAATCAGAAGACAAGGTTTTCAACGCGACTATACTTATAAATATCTGTGCTGGCAGGGTGACTGTGTCTCGAAAAAGACACGCTAGTCGAGGAATTTTTAGGAGAAGCAATCCAAACCGAAGCAAGAACCTTGACCTGATACTCTAAATCAAAAATCAAACCCTACACAAACTCACAAAGACCTAAGCAAGATTAGATTTCATTAATCATTCAAACTGATCCAAGATCAGTCTGGGGAAGGAAGACTAAGAGGTTAAGCTCCCCAGTATGGTTTCCAGTTTTGTTGTCAAGATAAATCCCCTTTGTGGATAGAGGCAATCTCTCTTGACCTAGAGTGGGTCTAGAAACATGAGATTCTTTCTAACATAAGCTTTCTTAACTAATGGTTACAATGCAAAGAGGAAAGAGACATAAATAAAAGAGACATAAATAATTTTTTATAATTTCTATCCTTGGATCCGTTGATGTTGACCTCGATCCACGATCCTTGTAGGCCCGCTTCCTGCTACTGATGGCGCGCGAATACCTGTGGATGATCGGGAGACAACAAAAAACATGATACAATATATAATAAACATAAACACCAACTATCTAGCAGATCAAGGAGTACCAGAGAATTTGCATAATCATGTAGACAAATATAGAAAGAAAACATCAGATGTTATTATTGATAAATTACAAAAGGAGAGATTACAACTAGGCCTTGACGCTGGAGGCATCCTTAGGTGAAAATCTGAGTCCTTTTCCAAACTCAAAATCTCCTTCTTTTTTGCACTTAGGCTTAATCACGATGCTAGCATGCGAAGGGATGAGAGTTCAGATGAGTCTGAAAATGATCAACCAAGCTCTAAACTAAGGGGAATGAGGTATGTGAATTTATAACAAGGAGAAGGAGGTTGGGAGCCCATGAAAGGAGGAGGAAGGCCCACATTCTAAGGGATGACCCCCCATAGATGAGATCAAGGCTATAAAATGAGAGAGCTCGACCTTATCATCTATTTTCAACAACCAACTCACCACCCTTGAGCTTCTAGAGGTCGAAGCTTCTCCTCCATTTGAGGAAGAACTACTAGAAAGGGGATTAATGTGGTTTTCCAAGAAATTAGGGCGATGGGCCAGAAATGGGAAAAAGACATAAATCCGGTCATGGCACCAGGAAAAGTGCTGACCCAGGAAACTAGGAATTTTACCAAGTTTCTTCAGTAACCTTTCAAGGAAGTTTTTCTTTGGATCTTCAAGGGGATATGTTATCATATTTCTTGATGATGGAAACATTGCACATGATTCTTCACGGGGAATTTTAGGACCAGGGACAGGAAAATGAGCATGGTGACAAATTACTATGTAACATGGGCCTTAAGGACCATTCTTCCTAATCTGGCCGATATAATTGACACAGGAATAATGATTTTCCTCTGCTAGACCATTCTCCCTAATTTGGTTAACATAGTTGTCACAGGGAGAATTTCTGTCCCTGATGCTATCTCACCAATGCTCCCTCTCAGTGAGGGAAGCATTCTAAAAAAATCTAAGCTTGTCCCTGAAGTATAAAAACTTCTCCCTAGGTGGAGGCTTTATAAGAATATTAAATATTTGCTCATCAATGGAGATGTACTAAAGCTTACCATGTCACGAATGAAGTGGTACTTGATCTCTATGTGCTTTGACCTGCCATGGAAAAATGGATTTTCTGTAAGCTTCACACAACTTTGATTGAAATAATATATCATAATTGGTTCTAGCACCTGATCAAATAGTCCAACGAGTAACTTCTAAATCCACACTACTTCACAACTAGATAAATTGGTTGTAATATACTCTGCCTTGATAGTTCTTAGTAAAACATATGCCTACTTCTTTTTCATTCACAAAATCACAGCGAAGCCAAAACTGAAGAAACCTTCAAATGTAGTTTTTCTGTCTTTAAAAATCCCTACCCAATCTTCATTTGTGTAACCCTGAAGCTTTATATCACTATTTCAGACATATCTCAAACCATAATCGATAGTACCACTCAAATATATCAATACATGCTTTATTGTAATCCAATTATCATGTCTTGGTTCCACCTAGAATCAACTTAGAGGGTTCACTACAAAGCAAATGTTTGGTATGGTAGTAACTAAATGCATCAAGGAGCGAATCAACTTCAGCTACATAGATGGTGTTTGGTCTCAATCTAGTCTCCTAAATTGAGTTCATTTAATTGTCAACCAGGGTTGGTAAACTGCTGAAGTGAACTGCACCGTATGTGCCTAGGCTTTTTTTCTCTTAATGCATTATGTTTAGTGTTTTATGATGTTTTTGGTCTTTTGTGATGATTTATGATGTTTTTGATCTTTTTGGTAGTTTTATGTTCACAAGGAAAATGACTAGAAAGCTAGTGGAAAGAAGCTAATGATTAAAACAAAGTGAAACCTGATTGGTTGATGACAAGTGGTGAATGCAAAGGAAACTACTGAAACAAAATCAAATCCAAACTATGACTAAACAAAAACAAAGCTTGATAATGAATTTTAAGCAAATGACTCAAAACATAAACCTAATTTGTCCCATTCTTTTGTCAAAGGTATTTTGAAAGAGATTGAGAAATGGTCAGCTAAGTATGCAAATTATCCTAAGCTAAGTATGCAAACTCTCCTAATCTAAACAATTAAACAACTAGCTTATAATGATGCAACATTTTATCCATGATTAGAGATTTGTTGAAGCATATTTGGAGGAAAACATTGATACCATCATAAGATCTTTATTCTAAGACTAGTTCTTAACTCTATTCTGCAACTTAGTTAATCATCACTAAACCTCGCCCAAGAGTTATAGATTTCTTTTTAAAATAGTCTTTTGAGGAAAGGCTCTGTTTATGAAGTAGTAAAGAAGTTGCAAAAGTACCTCAGGCCTTGAAATGATACTATCTTCTGTTCCTATGTTTATGAATCAATTATAGATTTGGAACAAGAAGAGGTTTGTAAATAATGAAGGTTGTTTTGTTAAGTTTAACAACTGAAGTAATCTAATATGCAGTGGATGACAACTGAATGTGGAGTGCAAATGCAATGAGTTAAGCTAAAACTGAACTTAAGATGTCACTAGTCTAAAACAATGATGAACTAACAAGTCATTATCAAACTCAAAATAAAATACAGAGCATGAGTTAAATGCAATTAGACTCTGGAGCATTCTAACTAAACTATCATGCATTATTCTATGGGATTATACAGCCTGTTTGTCCATCATGATTGGTATTTTGGAAGAGTTTCTTAGAACAATCCTGACTGTACAATTCAGTGCAAATGCAAACATAAAGACTGAAAGCAATTTAAAAACTAAGATGTCACAGCTGTCTCCTACCCATCATTATGATATTTTGGAAGAGCGTTTTAAGAGCAAGGTCAGCTATGTTACTTAGTGAAAACAAACAACTAAAACATTCATCATCACAGTCATGCTTTAGACATCATAAGGATTTTTTGGAAGAGTTTCTTCTTTTGGAAGAGTGTTTAGAACAAGTGTAACTGTGATAGTGAACAAAAGAAACTACAATTAAATCCTACAACACTATAGCCATTTCCCATTCATTATCATAATCTTTTGGAAGAGTTTTTAGAACGAGTATAACTATAGTGGCTACGGAATTAACTATGCACTCAAACTTCAGAAATGTAAAGGCAACTAAGATACTTATCTAATTTACGCAAGTAAAACCGTGCAGGAGGCAGGGGCCCTGTACCACCAGACAGAATCTAACACCAAATCAACTCAACGCTTTTCAAAACAACACTGTATTCTTCATTAAAGGTGAAATAACTTGAACAGAGCAATCTGCGTCTTCAGAAATGTAGCACAAAATCTAAGCAAAATCTGGAAACAAAATCTAGCCTAGCTCTCGGTTTCCCAAGTGTTTTTATAACAAATTTACATAACAAGACTTGCAAAAATTTCAGGATCATTGTCTTTCCTTATCGAAATCACATTAGGACTCTTGAAGTGGCTGCGTAAAAAGGAAAAGGACATCTGGACTAAGACAGTCCTATTCGAAGTCTGCCTTCTTAAATGTGTTCCCACGTACCAAAACCATATCCAGAATTCGTTTCTTCCTTCATGGTGAGCAACGAACAATGTAGACATAACGTGGAATATACCCATATGCGGTTTTTCTTGAGAGGCCACCTGGAACATACCCAAACGTGAAGACAGCTGCAAAATTTTCGGTTAGCTACGGAATGTCTGCATTCTGCAGCTAGTTCCGTTCAAAATGCATTACAATGACAAAAATCACAAAACTTAGCAAGTCAGTCATATTAATCATTCTAAGAGTAATTTTAACTAAATTCATTGATCAATTGGGTCTGGGATAACAATGGAAAAAGGAAAATGAGGTAAAGTAAGATGAGAGAAAGCACAATCTTGAGGCTCAACATACCCCCACTGCTGACTTCTTGCATGTCCTCATGCAACTTATCCCATAAACTCAGAGGCTTCTGCAAGAACATCTAATCCTCTCCTTCTCCTTTGCCTGGAAGCTAGAGATCTTCTGGGTTTTCTGATGACAAGTTTGAACCTTAAGTTGATAAGTGCCCTAGTTAGCTTCTTGTTCCTCTTTTTCAACTTTCCATTAGCCTTTTCCACTTTGTCTATATGTAGAGATAAGGTTGAGTTCATATTGGTTTTGAGTTTGACTTGTTCCTTCAGAATGTCATTCTCATTTTTTATGTGTCTATTAAGTATTTCCAGCTCATACCTATCCCTTCTTAACACATCTATTTCGGACAGTGGAGGAATAGGGGTTCTCTCTCTACTCTCTGAAGCTTTCCTTTCCAAAGTTTCAACATAGTCATAGACTTCTTGCTGAGAAGGGTCAATTTCAGGGGTTCCTTCATTAAAATCCTCTTCAACATCTTCTTCAATATATGTTTCCTCATCTTCTATATTTATCACCCCTGTTTGTTTGATTTGAGTTTTCCTTAGTTTTCCCTTTAGTCTATGGCTTCTTCTTGGCTGGGAAGATCCCTCTCCTTTCTCTGTGGCAGATTTCCTGATTACCTTCTCTTTCTTAAGTTGTCTCTTGATTTGAGTCAACTTTTCTGAGATGATTTCCTCACTACTTTCCTGGACTATTTTGTCAATTTCAATTTTTGAAGCTCTCCATTTTCTACTTCTCCTTGTAGGCTGTTGTTCAGGTGAGGGCTCTTTTGGCTCTTCAAAATGATTTCTTATCAAGAAATTGTCCCAAGTATCATTTGTTTTGGCTAAATGGTGTTCAATTAAAATTTTAACCAAGCCATGATGATATAGAGTTGTCTCTAAAAATTGAACCCTTCTTTGAACACATGCAGCCATCTTTTTCAAACTTTGAAGCAAGAAATAGGGTAAGTTTAACTCTTCCCCCAGAAAATGCATTATCAATCTAATGTGGTAAACATAAAATGTGCCATATCTACCCTCACATGTAATAAATTTTTGCAGAATAAGCAGTATGTTTCTCCATTTATTTTTCAAGGCAGAACTTGGAATTCCTTTCTTAAACACAGTGATATCCATACCTAGTGATTTTAGAATTTGCTTCCAGGATTCATTATGGAATTCTCTGTTTTTGAACCATCTCTCTCCATTTCTAAGCAATCCCGTAGCTTCTGCAATGAAAACTTCAGTGACAGTGAATTTAACATCCCCCACTTCAACCTCAGCTCCTTGAAATGACCTTGCAAATGTTTTAGTGACTTCTTTGTGGAAGCCATTAAACTTCTCAAGAAATTGTAGCCATCCTATCTGTTGCAACATTTCTTTACATTGAGGTTAGCCTTCTAGGTATTTTGTACCAACTGGTTCAGTTCTTACAATGAAACCCATAATTTCTTCTTCAATGTTCAGATTAATACTCTTTCTACCCACTGAAACAATAAATTCCACCTTTGAATTGATATACCTTTGTACTCAGTGACAATGGCTTCAAACTTCGGAATGATATACCTCTGCGTTATAGTGACAATGGCTTCAAACCTCAGATTGATATGCCTCTGATTGACAGTGACAATGGCTTCAAACTTCGGACTGATATGTCTCTGGTTGAAAGTGATAATGGCTTCAAATTACTCACTGATATATCTCTGTCTCTCGGTGATAATGGCTTCAAATTCCACACTACTATACCTCTGTCTCTCGGTAACAAATGGCTTCAAATTATTCACTTGTATAACTCTGTCTCCCGGTGACAAATGGCTTCAAATTCTAACTGCTATACCTCTGCGTTTACAGTGATAATGTTTAATCTCTGCTCACGGTGATAGGGCTTTGATATTCAAGCTGATATACCCTTTGCTCTGCTCACGGTGATAGGAATATCTCTATTTTGCGGAATGAAGTGCTGGCTACAGAATGGAGTGATGGAAGTAGTTACGGAAATGAGTTAATGGAGTGAGGTGGAGAAAACGAATTAATGAGTGAAAAGACGGCGGAGATTTTTACAACGGAAAAGAAAATCATCATTGAATGATTTGGTTGGGTGGCGTGAAGAAATCAAACACTTCAGCCATTTTAACCGCTTAAATGATGTCGGGTATAGAATTTGAAATGAGAGATTTTAATCCAAAGTTTGTGGAGGGTATTTTGGTCATGATCAATAAAAATAATTAAAACAACTTTTTCGAATAATTCATAACTAAAACTATGCTAAACTTTATGAAATGCCATTATAATCTAAGCTTGTTACCTCTGCTTTTCATTTGATTTTTTTGTAGTCTTTGTCTTCTTTGTTCTCCTTTGGAAAATTCTTCATAATCCTTCTTGATGCTTCTTATTTATGGATACACTGGATTATTTTGTTGCAATTCTAATGTCTGCTGACTAATGCCCTCAGGATTTGTAGCTGCGGAATGACTGTCTGGCTGCGGAAAGGCTGATCAGCTGCAGAATGTCTGTTAAGCTGCAGAATGTACCTGTAGAGTATTTTAATCATGGAAGGGAGTGTTTTTGGAATATAAGTGAAATGTTATATGGCATGAATGAAGATGGATGATGAGACATGATATGTATGAAGTGGATGATGAAATGGAATGGATTCAGTTTATGAAATGGAGTGAAAGAACATAAGAACTGCCCTGCAATCCATGACATGTATTATTCATTTGCATTAAGACATCAGACTTTAAATTTTGACATGAAAATGAGGTGAATGGAGTATGGAATGGGATGAATGAAATATGGAATGAAGTAGAGTATGAATGAATGAATGAAATGGAATATGGATGGATAAGTGAATGGAGTGAAATGAAATGAGATGGATCATAAGCACTATGGATCTGAACTTATGATTTTGTAACAATTGCTTGCAAAAACAAAATGGAAAAGTTAGAGTGTCAGAGAGACTATGATTTTCACCCTATCTTTTCTGTATAAACATGCCAATCAGTGATTGGTTTTCATGTTTATACTTCAGAAAATTCAATCAAGTTGATGAAGAAGAAAGATTCTTCTTCATTAACTTCACATCACTGCTTTCTTGGAACTTCTGGACAAATTCTTCTCTTGAGAGTGGTTTGTGATACAACTTCAATCTATGACCATTCACAAGAAAAGTGACCTCTTCTTCATCTACAGTTCTGATTTTTACTGCCCCATTATCAAAAATTTCAACAATTTCATATGGCCCAAGCCAATGTGTCTGAAATTTACCTTGAAAATCCTTGAATTTTGAATCAAACAAGAGAGCCCAGCCACCCTCTTTGAATTTCTTCTCTTTGATGTATTTGTCATGCCATCTAGCCCTTTGTTGTTGGACTAGACTTGTTTTCTGAACTGCATCTTGTCCGATCTCATCCAATTCATTAATTTTCTCCAGACTATGCTTTTGTGCCTCCGTTAAATCAAGTCCTAGCTGAACTGCCATTTTGAAGGTTTGAATTTGGAACTCTATGGGAAACAAAACTTGCTTTCCATAAACAAGCTCATAAGGAGTATGGCCTGTTGTGTTTCTCCATGTAGTTCTATAGGCCCACAAGGCTTCAGAAAGCCTATCCACCCAATCTTTTCTATGTAAATGGAAAGTCTTTGTTAGGATTTCTTCAATAAATTTATTGGTAGACTCCACTTGACCATTTGCTTGTGGATGATAGGGAGTAGATTTTCTATGCCTGATTTTGTACCTCTCCATCATTTGCTCCACTAGCCTTGATGTAAATTGAGCTCCTTGATCTGTAACAATTTCCCTTGGGACACCAAAACGAGTAAAAATATCCTCAAAAAGAAAAGTAACTACAGATGATTCATTACCAACAAGTAATGGCTTGGTTTCTACCCATTTAGTAACATAATCAATGCAAACTAATATATACCTTTTCTGTCTTGATGGAGGACTAATAGGTCCTACAAAATCCAAAGCCCATTTTTCAAAAGGTTCAATATGTACCTGAGGTTGTAATGGCATTTCACCTGAAGGAGAAGGTTTCCCTACTCTTTGGAAACTGTCACACCTTTTGACATACTCTTTAGCATCTTTAAACAAGGATGGCCAATAATATCATAAATTAAGGATCTTATAGGTTGTCCTCTTATCAGCAAAGTGTCCGTCACAAGGTTCATCATGACATGCTTTGAGAATCTCAGGCATCTCATCTTCACGAACACACCTTCTAATGATTAAATCTGGACTTGTCTTGTACAAATCATTAGCAACCCATGAATATTTTGCACTATCATGAATGATTTTTCTTTTATCCCTTGCATTCATCATTGAAGGAAATTTTTCCTGAAACTAAATAATTAGCAATATCAGCAAACCATGGAGTGTGAGTAGAAATTGCAAAAAGATATTCATCAGGAAATTGATCTTCAACCGGAGTGTCATCTTTGATATTTTGGAGTCTAGATAGGAAATCAGCTACTGTGTTTTGTTTTCCAGGCCTATCTAGAATAGTAATGTTGAATTCTTGTAAAAGCAATAACCATCTTATGACTCTGCCATTAGTAATTGATTTGTTCATTAAGTATCTAATTGCAGAATGATCTGTGTGAACAAAAGTTTCATAGCCTGCTATATAGTGTCTGAATTTGTTTATGGCATGAACAACAGCTAAAAACTCTTTTTCAGGCCATGATAGTTTAACTGTAGAGGCCAAATTTACCTATGGTCAGATGGCAGGAATCAATATTTTTGTCCTAACACCGCCTCCAGAGCCAGACGGAAGCATCTGTCGAGATATGAAAAGGTAACTTCCAGTTAGGTCCCCTTAATATAGGTGCTTCAGAAATTTTGGCTTTCAGGGTTTCAAAAGCTAACTGGCAATCAGAAGTCCAATTAAATTCACAATCTTTGGTGAGTAATTTGAAGAGAGGAGATGCTATTTTGGTGAAGTTTTCTATAAATCTCCGATAGTACCCCGTAAATCCTAGAAAACTTCTTACATCTCTTTGACAACTTGGAATGGATAGGTTAGAAATGACTTCAACTTTTGCCTCATCAACTCTAATCCCATCCCCTGAAATGTGGTGCCCTAAAACAATACCTTCGGTAAACATCATAAAACATTTTTCATGACTAAGTGAAAGGTTTGCTTCTTGACATCTTTTTAAGACTTTTTCCAAGTTTTCTAAAGCCTCTTCAAATGTGTCCCCATAAACCGTGAAATCATCCATGTACACCTCTACACAGTCATGTATTAGATCCGAAAAAATTCCTAATACTGCCCTTTGGAATGTTGCAGGTGCATTGCATAATCCAAATGGCAATACTTGGTAAGCATAGGTACCCCAAGGATAGGTAAATGTGGTTTTATCTTGGTCTTCAAGTGCTACTTGGATTTGATTGTAACCACTAAACCCATCTAAGAATGAGAAGTACTTTTTTCCAGCTAATGTATCTAATACTTGATCTATGAAAGGTAAGGGAAAATGGTCTTTAAGAGTAGCTTTATTTAGTTCTCGGTAGTCAACACATACCCTCCATTTTCCATTTTTCTTTGGCACAATTACCAAAGGAGAAACCCACTGACTATCTGAAATAGGATAGATGAAATTAACATTTAACAATTTTTGCAATTCTTCCTTGACAATTTCCCTAAGATTTGGATTCATCCGTCTTTGAGGCTGTCTGATTGGTTTGCAATTTGCCTCTATATAGATGTGATGAGTTCAAGTCTTGGGACTTATCCCTTTCATGTCAGTGTATTCCCATGCATATGCAGAAGAATGTCTCTGTAATACTTTGACTAACTCTTCTTGTTGAGATTTTTCTAGGTTCTTGTTTATGTTCAAAGTTTTACCTGGAAAAATCTCACTTGTAGAGCTGCCAAATTTGTCCATAGAATAAAGAGACATCTGCCTTGATGACAAAAACTCAATATTGGATCCCTCTTGAAATGATTCATGTTTGTGTTCTAAAGAGGATTCAAAATTTTCTAGAGTATTCAGAATTTGATTATCTTCACTAATTTCTGAAATTGTGAAGAGAGGTTGTAAATCTTCTTCATCCTCTATCCATTGAGTGTCATCTAAATCTGTAATTGTCCTAGATGGAGGATATAAAGTGAATTTCTTAGTTGAACTACCATCAGAGATGTACATATCACCGGATCTACAACTAATAAAAGCATCAACTGTAGCCAACCAAGGTCTTCCTAATATAACAGGATGTCCTCCTAGATTATTCTTAGGAGTTAGGATCATGAAATCCACAGGGTACTCCCAAGAATCTAGGGACACCGGAATGTCTTCTATTACCCCATCTGGTTTGATCACAGATCTGTCTGCTAATTGTAATAATGTGGGTGTAAAGAGAAGATTAGGAAGTTTCAGTTTATCCATGATTTGTCTACTCATGATATTGATTGTTGCTCCTAAATCAATGAGTGTGTTTTGGATTTCAATTCCATTGATGTGAATTTTGACAACTGGATTTCCTGGGTCAAGATACTTTGGAATAGAAATCTTGCCCATCATAATGTTTGCTATTTGTCCTGCCAGTTGAATTTTCTTTGTTTCTCTTATTCTTTTTCTTGTTTTCTTCATACTCAATCCTTTATTGTTTTGGCTAAAATTGGAATTTCCTTGATGGCTTGTAATAATGGAATTTTAATGCAAACATTTCTCAGCTCATCTAGGAAATCATAATTAGGCACCATGATTTGTTTTTCTACACCTCTATCAATTTGTAGTCTTTCCGGAAAGGGAGGTATAGAAGTAGATGTAGATGGTTGCTCTAATACATGAGTTGAATTTATTAGATCTTTTTGCTTTGATTTTTCAGTGTTTGGGTCTTGAAAGGATGTGTCTTCCTCAAGAATTTTATTCACCCGTAGAGAGTCTTCCTTAGAGTTATCTTGTTCTTGTATAATCACAGAAGGTTTCCTCTTTTCAAGTATTCTTCTAGACCTAAGTTGAACATCACTAAGGTCTAGAGGAGTAATTAAATAAGTTGGAAACTATTGGCCTTCTATCATGTATGTATTCTGAGGATTTTTATTATTGGGGTTTGGTATGGGTTGAGCAGGCAATTGATTTGATTTTTGAGGAAATGGTAATGGGAGTGGTTGATTTTGATGTGGTTGGTTCTGATGATGTTGTTGAGGACTTTGTTAAAAATTTTGTTGAAGATTTTGAGGAAAATTTTGTTGAGGATTTTGAGGATAAAAATGTGGGTATGGTGGATAGGATGGTGGATACTGATAGTATGGAGAGTATCTTCCATAGGGAATTTGTGTTCCTTGTGCCCAAGATTGAGATTGATTTTGAAATTGGGGCCAAGGGTGCTGCCAAGAATTCCAAGGTGGAGGTTGATTATACATTTGATCATGGAATCCTTGTGTTTGAGGTCCCTGCTAATGTCTTCTAGATACAAAATTGAGAGACTCTGTGGAATCTGTAGGAGTTTCCTCCTGAAAGACAGTTTTGAGACCAGGAAGAGAAGGACAATTCTTGGTCTCATGTTTTTCAAAACAAATGACACAGGTTTCTACAACTTTTACATCCAAAGGACACTCTCTCAAGGCATGTTTCTTTCTACATTTGGGACAAAAGATTGCCAAGGCATCAGATTCAGCCTTTTGCTTGTTTTGTATCTTGAGGGTGTCTATTTGTTCACTAAGACTTCCTAAGATGTCAGATTTAAAATCATCAAGCATGTGTCCTATTTCTGATCTACTTACTGTCCCAGAAGCAGATTTACTTGCTCTTGCAAGAGCAGGATCTCTTGGACCTTTGACAGTTTTGGATTTCCCTCTGGAAAGGTTGATACATAACTCAGATATTTCAGGTAATGTGAGTTGTGATATATCTCCTTTTCCCATCATGTTAAGGATATCCAACCATTCATCCCTAATTGTTTTCAACAAAAGAGCTTTTAAAGTGTCTTGATCTAGGTTTTCCATTTTTTCTCTTTTGATGTTGTAATTAAATCTTTCCAACAAATCTTCCAAATTTTCATCTTCTTTTTGTAACATTTTGAACACTTCTTCCTTATGATTAACCGACATACAATAATCCAAATACCTCTCTAGAAATGCCTGTTTCATGTCTTCCCATGTTCTAATAGAACTGCTGATCAGACTCATAAACCACTTCAATGCTGCTCCTTTCAAGGTTGAAGGGAATAATTTCAGTTTTTGAGCATCTTGTAAGTAGTCATAAGTTCTACATAACACTTCAAATTTAAATAATAAGGTTTCAGGATCTTCAGTTTTAAGTCCATAGAAGTTTGGAAGGACAGAGGGTGAAATGTTTTTCATGGTTGTATTGGTTTCTTCATCAATTATAGGGAACCCAAAAGAGCTTCCTATTCTACCTCTTCTTCCATCTGTACCTCTACCTCCTTCTCCTCTACCTCTACCTCTACCTCCAAATAGTGTGTGTTCTCCATTAAAGACTCCTCCTCCTCCTTCTTCTGCCATGATTGACTCTCCTGTGGAAGTGGAAAGATTTGTGTCCCTAACAGGAGTTTTTAGATCTTCTTCTATGTCAGGTTCAGTGGATGAAGTGGAAGGTTTCTCTAATGGAATAGTTGACCTTAGATCTTCTAGAAGTCCAGGATCAGTAAATGATGGAATGTGGGTTTGAGTTGAAGGTGTACTAGCTCTAGATCTAGATGAAACAAGTGGTATTCTAGAAATCAAACTTCTACTTCTGCTGCTTATAAATCTTCCCCTTGAATCTCTCTCCCTACGCATATAATTGTTTTTGGATGCTAAGAAACAAAGGCTACCTAGTTTTCACTTCCCCGGCAACGGCGCCAAAATGTTTGGTCTCAATCTAGTCTCTTAAATTGAGTTCATTTAATTGTCAACCAGGGTTGGTAAACTGCTGAAGTGAACTGCACCGTATGTGCCTAGGTGTTTTGTCTCTTAATGCGTTGTGTTTAGTGTTTTATGATGTTTTTGGTCTTTTGTGATGATTTATGATGTTTTTGATCTTTTTGGTAGTTTTATGTTCACAAGGAAAATGACTAGAAAGCTAGTGGAAAGAAGCTAATGATTAAAACAGAGTGAAACCTGATTGGTTGATGACAAGTGGTGAATGCAAAGGCAACTACTGAAACAAAATCAAATCCAAACTATGACTAAACAGAAACAAAGCTTGATAATGAATTTTAAGCAAATGACTCAAAACATAAACCTAATTTGTCCCATTCTTTTGTCAAAGGTATTTTGAAAGAGATTGAGAAATGGTTAGCTAAGTATGCAAATTCTCCTAATCTAAGTATGCAAACTCTCCTAATATAAACAATTAAACAACTAGCTTATAATGATGCAACATTTTATCCATGATTAGAGATTTGTTGAAGCATATTTGGAGGAAAACATTGATACCATCATAAGATCTTTATTCTAAGACTAGTTCTTAACTCTATTCTGCAACTTAGTTAATCATCACTAAACCTCGCCCAAGAGTTATAGATTTATTTTTAAAATAGTCTTTTGAGGAAAGGCTCTGTTTATGAAGTAGTAAAGAATTTGCAAAAGTACCTCAGGCCTTGAAATGATACTGTCTTTTGTTCCTATGTTTATGAATCAATTATAGATTTGGAACAAGAAGAGGTTTGTAAATAATGAAGGTTGTTTTGTTAAGTTTAACAATTGAAGTAATCTAATATGCAGTGGATGACAAATGAATGTGGAGTGCAAATGAAATGAGTTAAGCTAAAACTGAACTTAAGATGTCACTAGTCTAAAACAATGCTGAACTAACAAGTCATTATCAAACTCAAAATAAAATACAGAGCATGAGTTAGATGCAATTAGACTCCGGAGCATTCTAACTAAACTATCATGCATTATTCTATGGGATTATACAGCCTGTTTGTCCATCATGATTGGTATTTTGGAAGAGTTTCTTAGAACAATCCTGACTGTACAATTCAGTGCAAATGCAAACATAAAGACTGAAAGCAATTTAAAAACTAAGATGTCACATCTGTCTCTTACCCATAATTATGATATTTTGGAAGGGCGTTTTAAGAGCAAGGTCAGCCATGTTACTTAGTAAAAACAAACAACTAAAAAATTCATCATCACAGTCATGCTTTGGACATCATAAGTATTTTTTGGAAGAGTTTCTTCTTTTGGAAGAGTATTTAGAACAATTATAACTGTGATAGTGAACAAAAGAAACTACAATTAAATCCTACAACACTATAGCCATTTCCCATTCATTATCATAATATTTTGGAAGAGTTTCTTCTTTTGGAAGAGTTTTTAGAACGAGTATAACTATAGTGGCTACGGAATTAACTATGCACTCAAACTTCAGAAACGTAAAGGCAACTAAGATACTTATCTAATTTACGCAAGTAAAACCGTGCAGGAGGCAGGGGCCCTGTACCACCAGACGGAATCTAACACCAAATCAACTCAAAACTTTTCAAAACAACACTGTCTTCTTCATTAAAGGTGAAATAACTTGAACAGAGCAATCTGCGTCTTCAGAAATGTAGCACAAAATCTAAGCAAAATCTAGAAACAAAATCTAGCCTAGCTCTCGGTTTCCCAAGTGTT
This sequence comes from Pinus albicaulis, assembly GCA_034641835.2. Lineage (NCBI taxonomy): Eukaryota > Viridiplantae > Streptophyta > Pinopsida > Pinales > Pinaceae > Pinus > Pinus albicaulis. Next base: position 1,121,591,580 of record CM076577.1, on the reverse strand, counting down.
TTTATAACAAATTTACATAACAAGACTTGCAACAATTTTAGGATCATTGTCTTTCCTTATCGAAATCACATTAGGACTCTTGAAGTGGTTGCGTAAAAAGGAAAAGGAAATCTGGACTAAGACAGTCCTATTAGAAGTCTGCCTTCTTAAATGTGTTCCCACGTACCAAAACCATATCCAGATTTCGTTTCTTCCTTCATGGTGAGCAACGAACAATGTAGACATGACGTGGAATATACCCATATGCGGTTTTTCTTGAGAGGCCACCTGGAACATACCCAAACGTGAAGACAACTGCAGAATTTCCGGTTAGCTACGGAATGTCTGCATTCTGCAGCTAGTTCCGGTCAAAATGCATTACAATGACAAAAATCACAAAACTTAGCAAGTCAGTCATATTAATCATTCTAAGAGTAATTTTAACTAAATTCATTGATCAATTGGGTCTGGGATAACAATGGACAAAGGAAAATGAGGTAAAGTAAGATGAGAGAAAGCACAATCTTGAGGCTCAACAGATGGATCTAACAAATGTGACTAAGTGACTCTCAATTTTTTTATATATTTATCACCATGGGAGTTGCCATATATTTACAGTCTATTAGTCCAAAATTCTACAGGATCTTGATGATATAATTTCCTTGAAAAAGAAATATTTGACTAGGATTCTGACATACTTCTAACCCCAAATAATAGTGCATCAACCCAAGATCCTTCATATCGAATTTAGAAGCCAAATCCCTCTTACAATAAATAATGAGATGCTCTACACCTGTCAGAAATAAGTCATCAACTTACAATAATAGAATCGTAGGTTCATTCTTATCAACGTTAATATAAAGATTTGGATCAACATCACTTTTGGAGAAATCAAGTCTTTTCAGGTAGCTGTCAATTCAAGAATACCAAGCTGTAGGTGCTTGCGTATTTCCATACAAGGCTTTCTTCAATCTACAAATGTGAGAATATTTCCCATGAACCTCAAAACCTTGAGGTTGTTCTAGGTACACTTATTCCTAAATCATACTATTGAGGAAATCAATATTTACATCCATCTAATATAAATTCCAACCCATAGAAGAAGCAATAGAAATAATATATCTTATAGTAGTGTACCTATAAACTAGAGAAAAGTCTCATTGTAATATTCTCCCTCTTTATGAGAGAAACCTCTAGCCACAAATTTCACCTTTTTATTTTTCAATATCGCCATCCACTTCATGCTTACTCTTGTATACCCATTTGAAGGTTACCACTGACTTCTCTTTGGTATAGGCACAATCTCTCATGCATCATTCTTCATAATTTATTAGTATTCTTCCAACATCACATCCTTCCAAACTTATTTTCTAGCTACTTCTTCATAGGTGGATGGTTCATAATCAATGAGAATAGTCATCAATCCTGCATATTCAGAGTACCTCTCCAATCTCTTGCTTTCTCTGAAGGTGTCACATGGTGTTGCATGTCCTTCTACTTCATGTAAAGTAGACATAAGCCAATATGGCCTTTTTATTATTATTTTAGGAACAATAATTGGGTCTACTAGATCGATAGGCCTTTATGGCACTTCTTGATGATCTATGGGATGTTATAAAGGATTGGATGGACCTAAACCTACTTCCTTTATGCTTCATGTTCTTCATCCTCATCAAAGTCCATGGGAACTTATTTAGAATTCCAATAGGCAACATTCTCATCAAAGGTCACGTCACTGCTGAATTCAACCTGTTGCTGTCCAAGAACATATATTCTATAGGCCTTTTATGACTCAATGTATCTAATGAATATTCCTTTCTTTCCTGAAGGCTCAAGTTTCTTCCTTTTTTCTTTGGGTACATGTATGTAAATTGGACACCCAAATATTCTCAAATGTCCAACTTGTGGTTTATGTCTGGTGAATTCTTCTTTGGGAGTCTTGTATTCCAAAATTTGATGAGGAATTATATTTTGAATATAGTCTGTTGTTATTGATGCTTCACTCGACAAAAACATAGTCAAGTCTTGATCATGCATCATTAGCTTAACAAATTATTCAATGGTTCTATTATTTCTTTCAATAACTCCACTTTGTTGTGGATTGTTAGGGACTAGCAACTCCTGCTTAATCCCAGTTTGTTTACAAAAGACAATGAGTTCCTTGGAAGTATATTCTCCGCCATTATCTGATCTCAAAATATTGATTTTATTACCCTTAAAGTTTTCCACTTGATCCTTAAATTCTTGAAACTTGTTGAAGACTTCATCCTTTGTCTCCATGAAGTAAATCTACATCTTGCAAGAAAATTCATCAATAAAGTTTACATAGTACAAAGATCTTCTGAGAGATTTCACTGGCATTGGACCACATACATCAGAATGAACTAGATCCAAAATTTCCTTGGATGTACTTTCGTTGCTTGGAAAAATATTTTGATATTATTCTTAAGCGCACAACCTTTACACACTTCTTGATGCTCCTTCTGCAATTGTGGAACACCAAAAACCATCTGATTTACATCTGGAAAATATCTATAGTGAAGATGAGAATATATTCTATGCCAAAACTCACATGGATTGATGTCATTATGCACTAATTATTGAGCAAGTTGTTTCAAGAGTTTATACAACCTTCCTTCACCAACTCCATTTAATCTAGAAGAATCTATACTTGAGCCCTTTGGCCATGAAATGCCTTTTCCATAAAAAAAAACTACTTTATCTCCTTTATCTTCCAAACATGAAATATAAACCAAATTCTTTTTCAATCCTGTTATATATAGTATATTTCTAAGATGAAAATTTTCACTTGATTCCATCTCAATGGATGTTTTCCCAACTCCTTTGACTGCATAACTATTGTTATCTCCAAGATATACCTTTTGAGATAATCTCTTTTCCATTATAATAGTGAGATTATCACTATGTCCTATCATTTGTCTTGAGGAACCACTATCTACTAGCCATAAATCATCGTTATCTGCAATCGAACCTATAAGATCAGAAAAGCAGATGAAATATTTGTCACATGAATCTTCATTCTTAGGTTTCTTTGGAAGTTCATCAATGTATGTTGTGGTAGCATGCTACTTTCCCTTTCCATTTCTATCATTCGATCCTTCATGACATTGGTTTTTAAAGTGACCATATTTGTGATAGTGATAACATTGAATTTTTGACATATCTTTCTTTCCTTGAGGAGCAAGTCTTCTACCTTCATTTCTTCTTTGGAAGCCAAACTTCTTTCTTCCTACAACCTTCTTGGAACAAGCTACAAATGCTTCAGAGTTGCCTTCTTCAGGTTTCTGGATCCTTACTTTTGATATAAGTCTATGTTCTTCTTGAGTGGATGAGATCTATAGTTCTTTAGATCTTGGAATCTCCTTCCTACCATAGATACTAGATGCAAACAAATCCAATGAGTCAGGAAAACCATTGATTGTTGCAGTCACAAGATCTTGATAAAAAAATATTTCATCATTTGTTGGGAGTTAATCTCTTAATTGAGATATCCTCATGAACAAATAACAATATCTCACATAAAGTGGCATACCAAGATCCTCTCACAACGTGGCATACATGGATCTCAACATAAAATCATCATCTCAGCAAAAGTAAAAAATAAGACATGGAAACAATGCATCTTATACCTCCACTTCTGGGAATGGAATGAAGATGCAAACCTCTGCTGAAGAAATGGACTAGACGGTTGAATTCATGGCAAAAAACCATGAAATATGAATATAAACTTGACCCCCTTGTGACTCGTTCAAATCTGGACCCTCAAGAATCTCAAATATTCCCCAAAGATTCCTTCTTGCTAGTTGACTAGAAATCAATTGGCTAGATGAAAATTTTTATCACACCATCGCATTCCTTGCAAAAAACTAAGCAAGATGAGTATAAAGTCGGCTTGGTTGTGAAACTGAAATTTTAGGGCCTCTAAGGAATCCCAAAGATTCTTTAAGATTCCATAAAGATTCCTTACTGTAAATTGACTAAAATTCTGCTACTCAGATGAGGAAAATGAATACACCATCTTACTCCTTGCACAAAACTGATTCATTTGAGTGTAAACTTGACATAATTTTGATACGGTGAAAATTCAACCACTAAGGAAATCTTTTAGATTCCCCCAATATTCCTTATATCATGGTTCCACCTCCTCGGTTTGTGTGTCCTCTCAAGGTTCGATGAATGGTTTGGGTTCCTCACTTAACTCCCTTGGTTCGAATGGCAAAAAAATAGTTTATATATAAAAACTTGGTCTAAGCTACCACCATAAGCTTGTTGGGTTGTTGGTAATGTTGCTGCTTTAGGCGAGGTTGGTTTCGTGGTCAAACCCTGCAGAACTCAGTTTTTGGGTTGGTGTTTGTTTTTATTGGTGTATTGGGCTGCTGCATTGGGTAGATTGGCCACCTGACCATCGCGGATTCAAGCTCCGCCGACCCATTATATATGGCAAATGGTGGTTGGGTGGGTCCGCCGACGGGTGGCTCGCCCACCATATATATATATATATATAAACAAAAATCTGTTGGGGGTGGCGTCCCACCGCCCCCTTTTTTAAACAAATTAAAAAAATATTTTCTCTTTGGATTTTAGGGGTCACTGATTTTTTTAAGTAGGCGACAATTTCACTAGTTTCGGCCAACGGAAACTGTCGCTACAAAGCACCAAATTGTTTCCTCGTTAATTTCTGCCAAATTTATCCAGGATCCAAATTTAGTTAGCTCTTCGCTAGCTTTGGCCAATGGGCCTAGTTTACCAAAACTTTGATCGACCATAAATTTCAGATACAATTTCAGATTGAGGTGCCTTGTGTGCCATTTGAAATCTTGCGATAAGCTCTTCGATCTAACCCTGGTTTCATTGTAATCCAAGAACTTTTATTTTTGAGCCTTTTTCAAAGCCCTCTTTGACTTCTAAGTGTTTCTAGAGCCATTGGGATCATTCCTTTCCACTGAGGAGCTTTTGGTCCTCCAAAAGCATGAACACAATTTTCAACGTGCAATTGCGCTGTCAAGCCACACTTCCTTCTCCTTCACCTTTGTACTTCAGAGCCATAAGTGATGAACCACCACCTGCATTCTATGCAAACATGTAGTAAATTATTTTCAAATTACATACAAGACCAAACATGACTCAAACAACCCCATATTTTCCAATAGTTTATAACATACTCTTTGATCAAATTTACATCAAAATCATAACAGAAACCTATAATAACCCTAGTAAAAGATTAGATGTAATAAAGTTAATAAAGGAAAAATAATAACCATGGTCACGAGACATGTATTCCAATCTGAATGTTGGGAAAACATCCTAGTGTGAGTGTTCATTTGGTTTATTATGTCTATGGTAATTGGAAAAGGCAATGGCTAAGGCTTTGGAAAGGCACGTGGCATTAATTGAAATTTTATTTATGAAAACAAATGAAAATTATGAGAAAAGGAAGGTGAAAGATCACATGTTGCATGTGAAGAGGAAAATGAATGAAAATAATGGAAATTGAAGAAATTAGAGGCATCATTAATAAAACGTCTTCTGAGGATCAGTTGGTACCTTTTTGTCAGTTCAATTTTTGGAGCTCTCATTCTCTCTCTCTCATACTTTTGGACACTTAGAGTTTTATTGGAGCACTCTTGGAGGAGTGTGGCATACTTGGGATTTGGAGAAATAAGGCAAAGGAAGTGCAAGAAAGCGCAAGAGGACATCGAGATCAACAATTATAGTGTGTTTTTCTTGCAAGTACCAAGTTGCATGTATGATTTCCTTACTAGTTTTGGCATCCATGTCAGATGCATGTGGTTTCTTGGTCATGATCTGTCACTGGCATGGAGGATTTCCTGGATTGAAAAAGGTTTTTCCTATCCTTTCCATTTTTTGGATAGCCATGGTGTTGTGGGAGTCTTTCCCTTTTGTTTTATGGTTGGTTCTCAATGGTTTCTTTGGCCATTGGTTGAGTTATTAGTTCATGGAGCCTTCATTGGACAAACTCTTTGGAGCCCTGTAACAACTTGGGTTGAGTTACTAGTCCTAGAGAATTGGTTGGAAAAACACTCTGGAGCCCTTGGTGGGTTGAGTTACTAGTCCTGGAGCCTTGGTTGGAAAAATTCTTTGAAGCTCGGCAACAACTGTGGGTTGAGTTACTAGTCCTAGAGCCTTGGTTGGAACAAAAACGCTCTGGAGCCCTGGACAACTTAGGTAGAGACAAATATATTGATGGATAGTGATGTCTGACTGTGATATGGAATCAATAGTTGAGGGTTGAGGTGATTTGGCCTCTATAATCCTTGGTTCGATTTTGTTGGATTTGTTTCATGATATCCCACATTCATGCTTGGAATATGGTATGAGGGTGATTGGATGAAGAGAGTTTTGGTTCAACCAATCTATGGTTGGGTGGAATGTGGAAGTATTGAACTTGGTTGGCCTTTGCATTCATTATTAAGATATTATTCTACTTGGTATTTCATGTGTAAATGTATTAGTTCACATGTGGTATTTATGGATGTCATATCCATGTTATTTCTGTTGTTTATATGCTGGTTAAAAGTATGTTTTATGAAAATGATGATGTATGACTCTCATCATGTTTTGACTTGTAAATGAATTAACAATGAATATATGACCTAATAGATGATAATGTAGTTAATGTGATAAGGAATCAATGCTTCTTAGTGATTCTCAGATAAGTATGAGACCCCTATACTCATATCTGTTGTTTTAACCTGTAGAATGCATATCTATGACATGTTTCACGAAATGTTTATCATGAATAGTAGGGGTCCATTCAAGTCCTTGTTAAATTATTTTCATTTATATCATTATTTCAATGTTACTTCTCATTTATGTAAGTTTCAAGGAGTTCTGGGCAGTGACTGGATCCTAGCCCTGGAAATTAGCCTTAAATCTCGCAGTCGCTGGCATTACATTGGTAGAAAAAGGCTACAATCACACTTAGGCAGGGTCATGGGAATGACTAGGACTCTCAGTCACATGGAGGCCTTGGAAAGGGATCAAGTGGGGCTCCAGGTCATTGAAATGTTGAGTCCCCTCAAGGGTTGGTCACCTAAAGGGTGGGTTATATTTTCTAGGTTTTGTAGGATGTGCGGATGGTCAGTTTGGTTGTGTTCTGTCGGTTCCACTTCCTTAAGGTGATCTAGTAGGTTTAATCACATCATAGTAGCCTCTCGTCACATGTTTAGCCCGGTTGGTTGGTTACTTGGGTAGATGTGGGAGGAGGGTGTTACAGAGTGGTATGAGATCACGATTCACCCATTGCACTGGATGGGCAGTGTGTTGGTCATGCCTACATGTTGATTTCATATGTATTTCTTATACTCACGGTCTATGTACTTGTTGCATATGCATGATGTGGTCATATTTGTAGTGGTGTCACTATGTGAAAGTTGATGGTGTTGTTGCTATGTAGGGTCGTCATGAGTACATGTTGATGGTGCATTGGTCATGTATGTTGGTGTATGTGTTGTATGCATGCATTGTTTCTAGTTGGTGTGTGGTTGTGGCATCATGCATGGAGATGAAATAAGGATTGAGATGATGTCTATGTACTGTTCTAAATATGATTATGTTTATATATATGCATTAGACTGATCTGATTGATATTTCCATCGAGATATCTTCCCCTAAATTAGACTAAGGTATGTTGGTTTGATTGTGATTTGGTTTAGCTGAAATGATATACCTTGCAGGAAGAAAAGAACGAAGATGGCTAGCATAGTGGTAGACTATAGTTCACAAGATTCTCCCTATGGATCAGATGAGTAACATGGTGAGGAATACTCCCCACACATAACAGATACTCTGAGAAGTTTAAAGGAAAAAAATGTAGAAATTATACAACAAGCATGTATATCATGGCTTCATTCTGATCTAACATTAATGTACTAAATTTAAATACTGAATCAATTCTACCAATATTTTGCGGAATTAAAAACACAATCGCCAATCACATGAAACAAATAAGAATCAATCAAGCCACAACACAGATAATTTCTCGGGGAAATATTGCTGCTCAAAACCCCACTATATTCTATTGTATATTTAGCATGGAATCATGAAAAAATTACACACAACTCTTCTCACAGGAGCCCTCCTGTACTCAAATATTTGTCTCACACTGTCATACATAAAACTGACCAATACTTGGCCAATTTACTCCCTCCAGACAACCTGCCTTGCTTGTGCAATCCATGATGAATGCCATACCTAAAGAATAGGAATTTTGGCCTTCCTTGACTACGCAAGTATCATGGGCACTCCAATGGGTGTTTAGTTGCATGGGTGCAACCCAATAATCCTACAACTGATAGTCAACTTCCCTTTCACCGAGATCTCAACTGGGTCTCCACTGGATATGCCATGCATGCAGCTAATAATAGTAAATCCTCAGTTGCATGTGAGATCATTGATTGTGAATTAATTAATATTTAATTCACTTGATCTCTCACTAGTGTATCAAGCAATTACAACTATCACAACCGAGTTTAACTCACTTAACTGAATTAAACTAATTACAACCTGCATTAACTAATGCACCATTTCACTTCGAACTCTGTTACAACTAGAATTACTCTGCATGCCTCACCAACTACCTTTAACTGGAAATTCATGAGCTAACTGAGTTTATCACTCTCAGTTAACTTTGAGACTAGATTAAATTTGATTGTCCATCTTAATTAAGGGATAACAAAAATAGACATGCACCAAATTCAACCCTGTGGGCCCCACCCTAGTGTAGGTGCTTAATGCACTAGGCGTGGGGGCTGGAATTTTCTTGTTGAATTTCGACAAAAATAAGGAGTTACAAAGCAGATAATAACTGAATCATTCAATCACAAGAGAGACTCTCTAGGGAATAGGAGAAACAATATGAAGTCAATGTAGTCATCCTTTACATCTTATCAGATTTGCAGAGACAGGGACCACTTCATATCGGCCATGGGTAGGAGGACAGGACCAATGGGGCATATGGCAGTAGATATAATGACAAACACAGTTCAGATATAGATGACACAATTAGGGATGGAAGGTTCTTGGATACACTAGAAAAGAGACGTGACAGACATAGGTACTATTCTAGTTCTCGTTTTGACAGGTACCATGGTCATCATCGTTATCATCCTTGTAACAAACATGGTTAAAAATCCATGTAAAAAATATAATACCATGGTCATGGGACACATATTCCAAGATGAATGGTGGGAAAAACATCCTATTCAATGTCACTTCGATTTATTATGGATAAAGGAAATTGGCAAAAGAAATGGAAAAGGTATTTAAAAGGAAAAGAGGAATTATTGGCATATATTTATGAAAATAAAAGAAAATAGGAGAAATGGAGGTGAAAGGTCACAAGTTGCATGTGAGGAGGAAAATGAAGGAAAATAACAGAATTTGAAGAAAATATAGGCCTCATTGATAAAAAGGCTTTTGAGGATTAGTTGACAAGCTTATTGATAGGTTTTGGGTGGAGTTCTCATTCTATTTTCTCTCTCATACACTTGGAAACCTAGAGTTTTTCTTGGAGCACTCTTGGAGGAGTGTGGCATACTTGGGATTTGTAGCAATAAGGCAAAGGAAAAGTAGGAAAGTGCAAGAGGACATAAGGTCAAGAACTACAACAAGTTTTTCTTGCAGGTATCAAGTTGCACGTATTATTTCCTTGTTAGTTTTGGCATGCATGTGGTTTCTTGGTTATGATATATCATTGGCATGGAGGATTTCCTAGATTGATAGTGGTTTTTCCTAGCATTTCCATTTCCTAGATAACCATGGTGTTGTGGGTTTTAGTTTTTTTTTCCTTGTTGGTGCTCATATTCCTTTGGCTGTGGTTTGAGTTATTAGTTCCTAGAAGCCTTGGTTTGAAAAACGCTTTGGAAGCCCTGTAACAACTTGGATTGAGTTACTAGTCCTGGATCCTTGGTTAGACAAACACTCTGGAAGCTCTGTAGCAACTTAGGTTGAGTTACTAGTCCTAGAGCCTTAGTTGGAAAAATGTTCTGGAGCCCAGAAGCAGTTGTGGGTTGAGTTACTATTCTTGGAGCCTTGGTTGGACAAATGCTCCGGAGCCCAACAATAACCGTGAGTTGAGTTAGTAGTCCTAGAAGTCAGGTTGGAACAAAAACTCTAGAGCCCTGGATAGCTTGGGTAGGGACCGATATGGTGATGGTTAGTGATGTCCGATCCTGAGGTGGAATCATTGGTTGAGGGTTGAGGAGGTTTGGATTTTGGAAGCCTTGGTTTGGTTTTGATTGATATGTTTTATGAGATCCCACATTCATGCTTGGAATATGGCACGAGGGTGACTAAATGAAAGAGATATTTGGTTCAACCTAGTCTATGGTCGGGTGGTACGTGGAGTCCCAGACCCATTTTGAAAATGTTATTAAGAGCTTCTTTCCTCTTGTATTGACAGGTAAATATACTTGTTTATATGTAGTTTTGTGTTTGTTATATCCTTGCTATTTGTGTTGGTTATATGTTGGTTATGAGCATGTTTTATGACAGTGATGATGTATGTATCTCATCATGTTATGATCTATAAATGAATTAACAATGAATATATGGCCTAATAGATGATAATGCAACTAATATGATAAGGTATCAATGCTTCTTAGCCATTCTGAGATAATTATGAGACCCCTATGCTCAAATATGTTATTATGACATGTAGGATGTATATTTGTGACATGTTTGACGAAATGAATGTCATGGTTGGGATTGGTTAGGTCAAGTGATTGATAAATTTTCGTGTTAGAGGTTTTGTCTTGGTGTCATTAATTGTCTTGAAAAGTATCATCAAGTTCCGGGAAGTGGTTGGAGACTAGAATTGAAAAAGTGGCTTAAATCTTGCAGTATTTAACACAAAACTGACTGAAAAATACTGCAGTATCTCCCTTGCAAGTATTGTGGAAGCGATTGGAGGGTCCCAGTCGCATGCATGGCTATGTTATGGGAGCGACTGGGTTTTTTTTAGTGAAAAGGAAATTTGAATCAGGGCTTGGGCACTTGGAGGGGTGGTTTAGCTTCTGTGGGCTTGTAGCTCCTGAGGAAGGTCAGTAAAGTGTTGGTTCGTCAATTCCACTTCCTTAACTACACTTAGGGAGTTGAATCATATCATATTAACTCTTCATCACACGTTTACCATGGTTGGTTGGTTACTTGGTTAGATGTGGGAGGAAGGTGTTACAATCCTTACAGAAGGAATGGTAGGGGATATTTGTTGGTTGTTATAATGCTGATGTGTTGGTTGAGATAGAGTAGGAGATGCAGATCATCAAAGTGAATTTGCAACACTAGACTTTGGGGTAAGAGAAGATCTTCATACAGGTATTATATGATTGTCATGCAGGTATGTAAGTTAATGGATTGTTATATTCATTAGGGTTATATACATGTTTGTCATTTTATTGTTGTTGTGGTTACATGCATGGTATATGCTAGTGAATTAGTGTGGTCATATGAACATGTGTCGAATAGTCATGAATGATAGTAATGTGTTGTTATATGGATTGTTGTTGTTGTTTTACGTTAGTTAACTTGATGATTATGTTATATGTTGGTGATAAGTATGTTATATGTTAACTTGTTGTTTTTATATGTTAATTAACTTGATGATTAGGGTTATTGAATTAAGATCTTGATGTTATATGTATCGTGTTAATTTAGATTAGCCTATGCAGATGGTTAGGGTTATTACATTCATGTATGTTATGAAACCAACTCACAAAATAGAAGAAAATATAGATAAACGACTTAAAAATTAGCCTCTTCAAGGGGGAAACCTCCTTTACATTAGACAAATGAACAATTATTGGATGATTCAAATGAAAAAAACCTCCTTTCTATATATAGGAGTCTAAGGGGTCACAATATAATCAAAGCCTAGATAAAAATAATAATGTAAGGCACAACAATAACAATAGTGGGTTTATATGGGGAACAACAATAACAATATGAGAACTACATGGGCACAAAAATAACTATAAGGGGGCTACACTAATAATAATAATAAGAAGGGGTTACACTAGTATTATAGGGACCTAACATGCCCATCTCCTTCAAAAAAGTTTTTCCCTAAACGATTAAGAAGTTATGGATGCTTATGTATAAAATTCTTATCCTCCCATGTGGAATATTGAGTGGGTAAGTTTTTCCCCTTGATGAGTTGTTATGAAATTGAGAAATTTCCTAGTTGTCGAGTTCTTGTTTTTGTGACTGCTTCAGGTTCCAATATGATGTTTCCTTCCTCGTCAAGTTTTGGAAATATTTTTTGAATTGGGATCTTGTCACCTATAACCTTATTTAAGCATGAAACATGGAAAAATGGGTGCATTCAGGAAGATGCGGGATGCTCCAATTTGTATGCCATAGTACCAATATTTTGGAACACCTTGTAAGGACCATAGTACTTTGGTGATAATTTATTATCATTCTTAGATTTCTTTAGGGAAATTTGTTTGTATGGTTGTAGTCGTAAAAATACCTTGTTTCCTACATCAAAACTTCTTTCGCTACGATGCTGATTTGCCTATTGTTTCATTCAATTCTGCACCAAAGTGAGGTTACCCTTTAAGAGTTGGAGAACTTGTTGTTGATGCTCGATGTGATATTCCACTATTGAACCTTATAATTTTCTTTTAAATATGATGTGATTGACTGTGGATGATATCCATAAAGTGCCATAAATGGGGTCATTTTTGTTGCAACCCGCTTAGATACAAAGCAATGAAGATATCCTTCCAAACATTTGTTCACTCTCTTAGTTTTCCCATCAATTGAGGATGATTAGATGAACTATGAGCTAATTGAGTACCTAGACAATAAAATAATTCCATCCGAAAATTTCCACTGAAAATGGGATCTCTGTCACTTACAATAATCTTTGGGTTTTTTCATGTAGATTTTGAATTGTCTCCATAAATTTAGTATTAATTGTACTAAATTTAAATGGATGAGATAATGAACAAAAGTGTGCATACTTGGTAAGTCTATAAAATACCACCATGATGACGCTCTTTCCTTCAGACTTGGTAAACATGTGATAAAATCCATTGAAACCTCCTCCCAACGTTGAATTTGAATGGATAAAGGTTGCAACATATCCGGGTCTTAATTGTCTCAAATTTAATTTGTTGGAAAACCAAACATTCTGTTAGGTCCCTATATTACTAGTTTAGTCCCTTATTTTTATTTGTGTAGCCCCCTTATTGTTATTGTTGTACCCTTGTAACCCCAATATTGTTATTATTGTGCCCTTACATTGTTATTGTTAGGTCGGCTAGGATTATATTGTGGGCCCATGGACTCCTATATATAGAAGGAGGTTTTGGTCATTTATATCATCTAAGAATTTTTCATTTATGTAATGTATTGGAGGTTTCCCCCTCTAAGTGGTTGATTTATAAGGCGTTGATCTCTCTTTTCTTCTATTTTTGGAGCCGGTTTCATAAAATTTGGTATCAGGGCTTTGGATTCTACGGTTTCGCTGCTCCAAACATGTCATCGTGGAATTTTCGCAATAAATTTTTTTCTACGAAGTTTTAGAAGCTAAAATTTGTATAGAGCGAATCTGGAATCTTGAGGAACCTCCTGTAAAAGTTTTAGATCTTCGTTCGCAACATTTTCAGAGATATGATCTGGGGAAGTTAGGGTTTTTTCAAGCTCCCAAATTTAAACTAAAACATGTCATCAAAAAATTTTCACTATAAATTTTCGTATACGAAGTTTCAGAAGATGAAATTTTTACAGTACGAAGTCAAAATCCTGAGGAACCTCCTATAATAATTTCAGATCTTGGTTCACAATATTTTTGGAGAAATGATATGTTGAAGTAAGGATTGTTTGAGGCTTTCAAATTTCATCTCAACGAGGTGACCGTGGGAAAAATGTCATAACTCTCTCTTTAAGCGTCAGATTGGGATTCTGTAAAAGGTAGCCACAAGTACACAGACTGTAGTTTTCGGTATCTCAGTGTCAGAGCTGAAGGAGGAAATAGTGACATGTGACAATTCGTACAAGTTCGCTCTACTGAACCAGTCCATAATCAGGTCATCGTGGGATATTGGGAATAACTTTGTCTTGAAGAATCCAAATCAGGTCAGACCTATGGCACTCAAAAGAAGATTCAGAGGGCTACTTAAGGGCCAAATTTCAAATATTTAAGATCCTAAATCATAGAGATAATTCAGTTTTAATATCGAGCTCCTCAAAATCAAGAAAAAGGTATGTATTTTCTTCGAATTACATTAGTCTCGTTTGAAAAAGTAAATTAGTTTGAATTTATTCCAAGGGCATATTGAAGAATAGATATCAGTATTGGGTTCTAAAATGCCCCCTAAAAATAATTCAACACCAATTAAGTCTTCAGAAGGCTCTACTATGACTCATGAAGACAAAGAAACACAACATGAGATATCAAAATTACAAGAGCAAGTGCACCAAATTTTGGTATCGCAAAGAGCAACAAAAAATGAAATGGAAGTTTTGAAGAAAGGTGTGGAAACTAAGATGGATGGTTTGAAGAAAGGCGTGGAAGCTAAGATGAATGGTTTGGAAGCTAATATGAATGGCATGGAAGTGGGCATGGAAGCTAAGATGGATGGCATGGAAGTGGGCATGGAAGCTAAGATCGATAAAAAATGAAAGACAACATGGAAAACATGAAGAATGATCTAAAAGTAGACATCGAACGTTTGGAAAAGTTGATACAATAAATGTTTCCTAATGGAAAAAATATAGTAGAGGAAACTCATGATGAGAACAAAATAAATGTTAATCAAGATTTCATAAACTCTAATATTGGATGGAAGAACCACCATATTCCAAAGATGGATATGAGGAAGTTTGATGACAAGGATCCCGTAACATGGATACTACATATGGAGCAATATTTTGATCTCAATAATGTGCAAAACACACAAAAGGTACACATTGCAACTTTACATTTAGAACAAAATACATTTGTATGGTATCGATGGCTTTGCTCCCGTAAAAAAATTGTCACTTCGTCAATTTTTACGGAGGAAATGATAGCACATTATGAGGATACAAAAAGCAACACCTTCTTTAGCCAATTGATAAATCTCAAAAAAAAGGGTTCAATGGTGGAGCACATTGAGAACTTCCAAAAATTGAATATAAGGGTAACTGATATTCCAGATTAACACAGGATTGATGTCTTCATAGGGACTTTAAATGATAACATCCAACATGAAGTTCGCGTTTGGGAACCTGATTCATTGGAAAAGGCATTCAGGTTGGAAAGAAAAATTGAATGTAAAATTATGGCAACAAGGAAGCCTACCACTCACATATATAAAGATGGAAGTGTTGCTACTCCTAGACTTCCACAACCTACAAGGTTGACACCACAACAATTGGAAGAAAAAAGAGCAAAAGGGCTTTGCTACAGTTGTGATAGAAAATACACTAAAGGCCATAAGTGTGCTGAGAAGAAATTATTTTACATAGATTGTGAAGAGGAAGAAGAAAATGAACAAGAAGAGGATATACACCAGGAACCAGCCCTAGAAGAGGAAGAAATGAATCCGACCATATCGTGTAATGCACTGACAAGAATTACCGCTCCTCAAACTCTCAAGATAGAAGGACATATCAAGAAGAAAAAGGTAATAGTGTTGATTGATTCAGGTAGCACCCATAATTTTATTCATTGTAAGGAAGCCAAGGAATTAAATTGTTTCCTTTACCCAGCACCAGAATGTCAAGTGATGGTTGCAAATGGAGGAACTATAAATTGCTCTGGAAAATGCCATAATATCAAGCTAACCATGGGGGAATATGTATTGACTAGTCCAATGCTTTTCATTCCTATGGGAGGTGTTGATGTTGTACTAGGAGTACAATGGTTACAATCTTTGGGGACGGTAGCTTTTAATTTTCAAGAACTTTTCTTGAAATTTTTTTCAGAAGGAAAGGAAGTCGAATTACGGGGTATTGCAGGGAAGCCGGGAAATATAATAAGCTCTAATGTCATGAAAAAGCTTCTAAAGAAAGAACAACGAGGTGTAATTGCACAATTATGCTCACTAGAAGTTCCAACATCAAAATCATCTATTTCTGCAGATCTCCAACAAGTCTTGGACAATCATTCCAAGGTATTTGAAACTCCCAAAGGACTCCCACCTATTCATGATCATGATCATGCTATTCATTTGATTCCAGGAAGTGTTCCTCCAAACATCAGGCCTTATAGATATCCTTATGTACAAAAGAGAAAAATTGAACGTATGATTGCAGAAATGTTAGAGGCGGGTATAATTCAACCTAGTCAAAGTTCTTTCTCTGCTCCTGTAGTATTGGTACACAAGAAGGATGGATCATGGCGTATGTGTCCGGATTATAGGGAGCTTAATAAGCTCACCATTAAAGATAAATTTCCCATTCCTGTGATTGATGAATTATTGGATGAATTACATGGAGCAATTTATTTTACCAAGTTGGATCTTCGTTCAGGATATCATCAAATTAGAATGAAGACTGAAGATATTCCAAAACAACATTTCGAACTCATGAGGGTCATTATGAATTTTTAGTCATGCTTTTTGGCCTTACCAATGCACCTTCTACATTTCAAGGGTTGATGAATTCCATTTTCAAACCCTTCCTTAGAAAATTTGTGCTAGTATTTTTTGATGATATACTAATCTACAACAGGTCTTGGAATGATCATGTTCAACATGTTGACAGGGTGCTCAAACTATTGCAGGAGAAACAATTATATGAAAAAACATCCAAATGTTTCTTTGGAGTACAAGAGGTGGAATATTTGGGTCATATTGTATCTCACGAGGGTGTTAAGGTAGACCCTAATAAAATTAAATCCATTAAGGAATGGAAAGAACCCACAACCATGAAGCAGTTGCGAGGATTTCTCGGGTTAACAGGGTATTATCGCAAGTTTGTTAAGAATTATGGGAGAATAGCAGCACCTATAAAAAAATTATTGAAGAAATATGCATTTTCATGGACTCCTGAAGCAACTAAGGCCTTTGAACATCTTAAAGAGGCAATGGGCCTAGCACTGGTCTTAGCTACGCCAGACTTCACAAAAACCTTTATGTCGAATGTGATGCCTCAGGAAATGGAATTGGTGTTGTTTTAATGCAAGAAGGAAGACCCCTTGCTTTTGAAAGTCGTCCAATCAAAGGAAAGTATTTGCATAAAGCTATTTATGAGAAGGAAATGTTAGCAATACTACATGCACTAAAGAAATGGTGACCTTACCTAATGGGAAGACACTTCAAGGTAAAAATAGATCATGATAGTCTTAAACACTTTTTGGAACAAATACTATCTTCAGAAGAGAAGAAAAAATAGGTCACAAAGATGTTGGGTTATGACTTTGAAATAATATACAAAAAAGGGAAGCTAAATGTTGTTGCAGATGCACTCTCAAGAAAGAATGAAGAGGTAGAATCATTGCTTTGTGCCATTTCTATTATCCAACCAGATTGGATAACCAAAGTGATGAAATTAAGAAGGACGGGTATATGACATTCAAATGCAAGAGATTCCAAAATATCTATACATTTAGGTTGAAAATGATTCCTGGTGGTACAAATATTTCAATATTTAGAATTTAACTAAAAATATCTTTGAATTTGCACACTTCTCCTTTAGGAGGACACTCAGGATTTTTAAGAACTTACCAGAGGGTGAAGAAAGAATTTTTTTGGGATGGCCTCAAATCTGATATTCAAAATTTTGTGGCGGAATGTTTGGTTTGCCAGCAGAATAAAGTGGAAACAATTAAGACCCCGGGACTTCTACAACCTTTATCCATTCCAAGTCAACGTTGGGAGGAGATTTCAATGGATTTTATCAAAGGTTTACCTAAGTCCGAAGGAAAGAGTGTCATCATGGTGGTAGTTGATAGACTTACCAAGTATGCACACTTTTGTGCATTATCTCATCCATTTAAAGCAAGTACAGTTGCTACTACATTTATGGACACAATTCAAAAGCTACATGGAAACCCAAAGGTTATTGTGAGCGACAGAGATCCCATTTTTACTGTAAAGTTTTGGATGGAGTTATTTTCTTGTTTGGGTACTCAATTAGCTCATAGCTCATCTTATCATCCTCAATCTGATGGTTAAACTGATATAGTGAATAAATTTTTGGAAGGATATATTCGTTGTTTTGTATCTGATTAAAAAACACAATGGGTCAAGTGGTTACCTCTCGCTGAATGGTGGTATAACACTTCTTTCCATATTGCAGAAAAAATGACCCCATTTATGGCATTTTATGGATATCATCCAATATCTATCACATCATATTTAAGAGAAAATTCTAAGGTTCAAGTAGTGGAAGATCACATTGAGCATCAACAAGAAGTTCCCCAACTCTTAAAGGATAACCTAAATTTGGCACAAAATCGAATGAAACAACAGGAAGATCAACATCGCAGCAAGACAAGTTTTGATGTAGGAGACTGGATATTTTTACGGTTACAACCATACAAACAAATGTCCCTCAAGCAAGCTAAGGAGGATAATAATTTATTTCCAAAGTACTATGGTCCTTACAAGGTGTTGAAAAAGATTGGTACTTTGGCATACAAATTGGAGCTTCCTGCTTCTTCGCGAGTGCATCCAGTTTTCGATGTTTCATGCTTAAAGAAGGTTATAGGTGAAAATCTTCTCGTTCAAACAATATTGCCAGAACTTGATGAGGAAGGAAAAATCATATTGGAACCTGAAGTGGTCACGGAAACAAGAACTCGAAAGCTACGAAATCGACCAATTTCAGAGTATCTCATAAAGTGGAAGAACTTAGCCACTGAAGATTCTACATGGGAGGATGATAATTTTATACAGAAGCACCCAGAGCTACTCAAGCGTTGAGGACAACACTTTTTTGAAGGAGAGGGACATGTTAGGTCCCTATATTACTAGTTTAGTCCCTTATTGTTATTGTTGTACCCCTGTAACCCCAATATTGTTATTATTATGCCCTTACATTGTTATTGTTAGGTAGGCTAGGATTATATTGTGGGCCCATGGACTCCTATATATAGAAGGAGGTTTTGGTCATTGGTATCATCCAAGAATTGTTCATTTATGTAATGTATTGGAGGTTCCCCCCTCGAAGTGGCTGATTTCTAAGGTGTTGATCTCTCTTTTATTCTATTTTTGGAGCTGGTTTGATAACACATTCCACCACAAACTTTTAAATATCATATTTAAGGCCATCCCAAAAGAAAAACCTTCTTGACCCCGTGGTAAGTTTTTAAAAATACCGAGTGCCCTCCAAAGGGAGAGGTGTGAAATTCCAAAAGAGTATTTTGCTTGAGTTGGGAACTCTTACAAATATATAAGTGATTTTTGTACCATAATGAATCATTTTTACAGCTAAATGTATCATATCTAATGGGATCTTGCTGCAAATTTTGAAGGAGTGTCCACACTTCTTCGTCATTATTCCATTCATCCCTTGCTTCAGTTATCCAATCTGGTTGGATAATAGAAATGGAACAATGCAATGCTTTCACATCCTCATCCTTTCTTAAGAGTGCATCTGAAACAACATTTTTCTTCCCTTTTTTGTATATGATTTCAAAGTCATAAACCAACATCTTTGTGACCCATTTTTGTTGATCTTCTGAAGATAATATTTGTTCCGAAAAGTATTTAAGACTATCATGATCTGTTTTTACCTTGAAGTGTCTTCCCATTAGGTAAGGTCTCCATTTATTTAGTGCATGTAGTATTGCCAACATTTCCTTCTCATAGATTTGTGTAAATACTTTCCTTTGATTAGATGACTTTCAAAAGTAATGGGTCTTCCTTATTACATTAAAACAACACCAATTCCATTTCCCGAGGCATCAAATTCCACAATAAATATTTTTGTGAAGTCTGGAATAGCTAAGACCAGTGCTTGGCACATTGCCTCTTTAAGTTTTTCAAAGGCCTTAGTTTCTTCTGGAGTCTAGAAAATGCATATTTCTTCAGTAATTTTGTTAGAAGTGCTGCTATTCTCCCATAATTATTAAAAAAAATGTGATAATACTTTGTCAACCTGAGAAATCCTTGCATATGCTTTATGGTCATGGGGAATTTCCATTCCTTAATGGATTTAATTTTGTTAAGGTCAATCTGAACATCCTCATGAGATACAATATGACCCAGATATTCCATCTCCTGTACTCCAAAGAAACATTTGGAGGTTTTTGCATATAATTGTTTCTCCTCCAATAGTTTGATCACCCTGTTAACATGTTGAACATGATCCTTCCAAGATTTGTTGTAGATTAGTATATCTTCAAAAAATACTAACACAAATTTTCTAAGGAAGGGTTTGAAAATGGAATTCATAAAACCTTGAAATGTAGAAGGTGCATTGGTAAGGCCGAAAATCATGACCAAAATTTCATAATGATCCTCATGAGTTCTAAATGCTATTTTCGGAATTTCTTTAGTCTTCATTCTAATTTGATGATATCCTAAACAAAGATCCAACTTCTTGAAGTAAATTACTCCATGTAATTCATCTAATAATTCATCAATGACAGGAATGGAAAATATATCTTTAATAGTGAGCTTGTTGAGTTCCCTATAATCTAGACACATGCACCATGATCCATCCTTCTTGTGCACCAATACTAGAGGATCAAAAAAAGAACTTTGACTAGGTTGAATTATACCGTCCTTTAGCATTTCTGCAACCATACGTTCAATTTCACTCTTTTGGGCATCGATATATATTTAAGGCCCGATGTTTGGAGGAACACTTCCTGGAATCAAATGAATAGCATGATCATGATCACAAATAAGTGGGAGGCCTTTCAGAGTGTCAAATACCTTGGAGTGTTTGTCCACAGATTTTTGGAGATCTGGAGAAATACATGATTTCAATGTTTGAACCTTTAGTGAACATAATTGTGCAATTACGCCTTGTTTTTATTTATTTAGAAGCTTTGTCATGCCATTAGAGTTGATTATATTTCCTGGTTTCCCTGTGATACCCCTTAATTCAACTTCCTTTCCTTCCCAAAAAAAATTCCAGAAAAGTTCTTGAAAATTAAAAGCTATCATACCCAAAGATTGTAGCCATTGGATTCCTAGTACAACATCAACACCACCCATTGGAATTGAAATCATTCGACTATTCAATACATATTCCCCCATGGTTAGCTTGATATTATGGCACTTTCCAGAGAAATTTATAATTCCTCCATTTGCAACCTTCACTTGACACTCTAGTGCTGGATATAGGAAGCAATTCAATTCCTTGGCTATCTTACAATTAATAAAATTATGGGTACTACCTGAATCAATCAATACTATTAACTTTTTTATTCTTTATGTGTCCTTCTACCTTGAGAGTTTGAGGAGTGGTATATCCTACCAATGCATTACAAGATATGGTTGAATTCATTTCTTGTTTCTCTAGGGTTGGTTCCTGGTGTATATCCTCTTCTTTTGAAGTTTCTTGTTCTTTTTATTCCTCCTCTTCACATCTATGTAAAACAATTTTTTCTCAACACACTTATGACCTTTAGTGTATTTGTTATCACAACTGTAAAAAACCCTTTTGCTATTTTTTCTTCCAACTGGTCTAGTGTCAACCTTGTAGGTTGTTGAATTCTAGGAGTAGCAACACTTCCATATTTATAGTTGTGAGTGGTAGGCTTCCTTGTTGCCATAATTTTGCTTTCAATTTTTCTTGCCAACTTGAATGCCTTCTCCAATGAATCAGGTTCCCAAAGGTGAACCTCATGTTGGATGTTATCCTTTAAAGTACCTTTGAAGACATCAATCCTATGCTCCTATTGAATATCATTTACCCTTTTATTTAATTTTTGGAAGTACTCAAGGTGCTCCACCATTGAATCCTTTTATTTGATATTTATCAATTGGCTAAAGAAGGTGTTTCTCTTTGTATCCTCATAATGTCCTATAATTTCCTTTGTAAAAATTGACCAAATGAAAAGTGGTTTATGGCAACAAAGCCATCAATACCATACAAACTGATTGGGTTCTAAATGTAAAGTTTTAAAGCATACCTTTTGTGTGTGTTTCACATTATGGAGATCAAAATATTGCTCCATCTGTAGTATCCATGTTACCGGATCCTTGCCATAAAATTTCCTCATGTCGATCTTTGGAATATGGTGTGATCAGGAGTTCATAATTTTTTTTCAAAATTCAAAGTTACAGGATTGTATGGAAACTAGGATGGTTGCGTAGTTATGGCAACAAAGCCATCGATACCATACAAACTGATTGGGTTCTAAATATAAAGTTTCAAAGCGTACCTTTTTTGTGTGTTTCACATTATGGAGATCAAAATATTGGTCCATCTGTAGTATCCATGTTACCGGATCCTTGCCATCAAAGTTCCTCATGTCGATCTTTGGAATATGGTGTGATTAGGAATTCATAAATTTTGCTCAAAATTCAAAGTTACAGGATTGTATTGAAACTTGGATTGTTGCATAGGTCTCTTCTTCCTAATTCCGGTGCCACGAATGGTTCGAAAAACTGATGTCGTATGAGGAAGATATTGTGTTATGATCAAATATGGCAGAAACGAGAGTTATGTAGATGCGATTCTTTCAATAGATAACAAGTATCAGAGTGAAGGATGAACGATGGTGATTACATCACAGAAGAAGTAGTGGGAGATCAATGGGAGAGATCTCATCGTAGTTGAGAAACATCACACATCACACAGAACATAGTTTACCATTAAAGAGTTTCACAAGTTAAATTATATAAGTCACGATGTGACGAGGAGGACCACATGTCGGCGGAGGTCTGAGCGCTATCGCACTTTGCAAGTGATACGATTTAGTCTTTAATGGTAAATGTGCGGGAGGCCGATATGCGATAAGTGGAACTTGCGAAATATGCAATGTGACATTGCCATCGCAACTTCGCATCAGCGGATATATTGTTAAACTGTTAAAGTTATTTTTTAAACCATGCGATCTACGAAATTGTATGTTTCCTGATCTGCGATGTCACATACTCTGTGATCTGCGATATGTTTGAATGCGATATTGCGACATTGCCTGGGTTCTAAGTATTATGGCCACTGTGCATTCAAGGGTTTATGTGGGCCATGATCAGAGCCTAACCGACATCAAAAAACCACAGTCCACGTTAAACTGCAGTCAGGAGCAGAGGTTCCGCTAACGTCCAAAGCCACTTAATGGTTGGGGGTGCGCATGTGGCCACCAACCTAACCATAAATTTTAATTGCGCGGATTTATTGGTAGAGTGGATAGGGGTGTGCCAAATT
This sequence comes from Pinus albicaulis, assembly GCA_034641835.2. Classification (NCBI taxonomy): domain Eukaryota; kingdom Viridiplantae; phylum Streptophyta; class Pinopsida; order Pinales; family Pinaceae; genus Pinus; species Pinus albicaulis. The sequence continues at coordinate 1,121,568,294 of CM076577.1, read as the reverse complement.
TGGCGGTCAACCCTAATTTAAATCCAGTTTACTGGAGTTCTCCACATCTAGTGGAGTTTTCCTAGGAGATATTGGGAAAAGGTGTAGGAGGCTCAATTTTCGACCATTATGAGTGAATGAAGAGTCATTCTTGACTAATTGGAGCATTCTGAAGCCATTGGTGTAGAGAAAACAACCATTAGATAACCATAATTACATGTAATAGTAACATTTTGATCATAATGAAAGATGGACAAGCCATTGGGAGCTGGACCAATAGATGTAGCCCAGAAGGGGTGAACTGATTCATCATGCATGCTGTGTAAAATTCACGTGGTGACTTATTTCTATGCTTTACACTGTTGTTCAATGTTATTTATACTTATTTTATGCTTCTAATTCAATAAAGTTCATCTATAATTCATGGAAAAACTCCTTAATCCTTATGCAAACTAATGAACCAATTATGCACATGTTTTTAAAACTGAAAGACCCTTAGCACAAAAAAACCAATACAATCATTTTAGATCATATGGTATAAGAGCTAGATTTTTTCTCTGGTGTTGTTTAGTGCAAAGAATTTTTTAACTGTTTGCAAGTTTTAGTTTCTTACAAGGCTCAAGCTCAAAAGGGGAGAAGGAAAACTGGTGGAAGTAGGAGGGTCTCAAAAGGAGCCAAAGAAAAGGAGAGAAAGATTGCCACAATCTACACCACCTAGTTCACCTCCTAAATAAGCAAAAGTTCCATTAAGCATGCCTCATGATGAAGGATAAATTCATGAAGAAGTTGACCCTAAGGAAGAAGAAAGAGTGTTTAGGAAATCATTTCTTGACATGACTGAGATGGTTAGAATTATTTATCAAGAAAGAAATGAGAGCATGGAAGGAGAAGGATCTAAAATCCAAAAGGAAGGAAAAGGATCTTCAAGAGGTGAACATGATGAAGACAAGTCAAAGAAGGGAAATGGAGGAAATGGAGGGCCACCATCTTCACCCTCATCATCATCTTCTACCTCTTCTTCAGTACATCAGCCACACAAGTCCAAGAACAATGGTAAATCTCCTTTATTAAAACTTGATGTTAAGTTTGAATTGCCAATTTTTAATGGTGAAGTAAATGTAGGCAAGATAGATAATTGGATTCGACAATTGGAGGTATATTTAAAAATATAGAAACTTCAAGATGATGATACACAAATTCAATTAGCTTCTTTGAGAATGGAAGATGTAGCACTTGTTTGATGGGAAGCCAAGACATTGGAGGAAATCAAGAAACATGGTAAGATCATTCTATCATGGTCATATTTTATTAATGCTATTAAACGAAAGTTTTATCCATTAGATCATATGCAAAAAGCCATCATGAACTGGTAGAAATTTAGGCAGTTAAAGGGACAAAATGTGCAAGAATACACCCAGGAATTTAGGAGAAGAGCTCTTTTATTGGGGATGGATTTGTAGACCCAAGACACCTTACTAAAGTACATAGGAGGCTTACATAGCTACCTAAAACATACTATTATCATGTTTAACCCCACCATTCTAGATGAAGTTTGTGTTCAGGCCACACATCTAGAAGCTAGAGGGAAGAACATTCTTGAAGAGGGTAGGAAGAAACTTATTAAGGGTAAATCCAAGGAGAAAACCTCAAAAGGTAAAAACAAAAAAAATGCATATTTTAAGAAAGAGGGAGAAAAAGTGACTTTTAAACATTGTTCAAAAGAAGGCCATGATGGAACTCATTGTTAGAAATTACATCCAGAATTGAGGCCAAAGAAACCCAATAACAAAGGGAAACAAAAAACTGCTGTTACAACTCAACATGACTTAGGGTCTGATTCAGGTGATGAGACTTTACAGCCATGGGATTGAAGAACATGAAGGGAAAATAAATTCAAACTAAACCCAGTACCAGAACATCAAACTGTCACATAGACACTCCAAATGAAGAAGAAAGAATAGAATTGTTTCATGTGAGGGTCATATCCAAGCATACCAAGATTGACACACTGTTTGACAGTGGGTCACAAGAAAACTTAATCTCTTAATATTTGGTCAAAAAAATTAACCTTGAGACCATACCACATCCAAAACCATATCCATTGGTTTGGGTTTGCAAGGATGCAAATCTACAAGTTGCAAGGAAATGCATATTGAGGTTTGCAATCACTGCAAGCTTTGTTGACACAGTTGAATTAGATGTGGTTCCGCTTGACATAAATGGTATTGTATTAGGGAGCCCTTACTTGTATGACAGGAAAGAGATCTTCTATAGCCATGAGAAAAAGTATCATTTATTCAAAGATGTCAAGGAGTTCATTGTTAGATCACACCGCAAGAAGACAAATATTTCTTTGGTAAATGCTGGACATGTAAAGAGGCTGGTAAATTCAAGTAAGAATTTTTCTTCTTCTTATGATTAGGCCCAAATATGATATTAATCATGAATCTTTTGAGGGATGTGATCCTAATTTGAAATCATAATTATATGATGTGGTTAATGGGCATCATGAGATGTTTCAAGAGCCAACAAGATTTCCTCCAAAAAGGGAAATTCAACATGAGATTCAGTTGCAGCAGGATTGTTCTCTTCCAAACATCGGTATGTATCACATGTCGATAATGGATAATGCTGAAATAAAGATGAAAATCAAAGAGATGTTGGATAAAGGTATCATAAGGCCAAGCACCTCGGCATGTGGTTCACCCATAGTCTTGATACCAAAGAAAGATGGGACTTGGCGCATGTGTGTAGATTTTCGAGCTTTGAACAAAATTATGGAAAAAATAGTTACCCACTCCCAAGAATATATGATTTTCTTGATCAGATGAAAGAAGCAAAGTTTTTCACTAAGTTAGATTTACGAAGTGGATATCATCAAGTAAGAATTGCAGAAAGTGATATATGGAAAACTGCATTCAAAACCAAACAAGGATTCTTTGAGTGGCTAGTTATGCCTTTTGGTTTATGTAATGCACTGGAAAATTTTATGCGGGTTATGGATAATGTTTTGGGACCATTCCTTGATGACTTTGTTATTGTGTACTTAGATGAGATTTTTTTTTTTAGCAAACAAAGAGAAGATCATGTCTTGCATGTAAATAGAGTGCTTGATATTTTGAAGAAACATGAATTGTTTCTTAAGATGTCAAAATGTGTGTTTGGAAAGACTTCTTTGGTCTATTTGGGACATATTGTAGGAGGAGGAGAATTGAGGATTAATCCTTCTAAAGTGGAGGCCATTGTGAATTGGCCCACACCCAAAATAGTTACCGAGGTAAGAAGTTTCTTAGGTGCAACTTAATATTGGAGGAAATTTATTGCTAACTTTTCTTCCATCGCAACTCCTATGCATGCAGTGACAAGTGTGAAGAAAGGCTTCCAATGGGGAGGCAAAGAGAAACAAGCTTTTGAAGCTTTAAAAAACAAGATAAGTTAAGCTCCAGTCCTTGCACTACCAAATTTGAGATAGCCATTCGAGATACAAACCGATGCTAGTGACTATGCCATGGGTGTAGTCCTTTTTCAGCATGGCAAGCCTATTGCCTTTCATTTAGAAACTTTTAATGGTGTTGTGACTAATTATCATACATATGAAAAATAACTATATTAATTGGTACAAAGTGTCAATAAGTGGAAACACTACTTGATGGGTAAAGAGACTATTGTACACACCGATCACCAACCATTACAGTACTTGCAGTCGCAAACAAAATTGTAGCAATCAAGACATTTCAGGTGGATGGGATTTATTCAACAATTTCACTTGGTTATAAGGTATAAAAAAGGTATATTTAATAAATTTGCAGTTATGCTTTCCAGACCAATCATTAGTGCTTCTACTTTACTAAAAAATGATTATGTTGTACATGAGAGTTACATAGAACAATATGCACATGAAGTTGATTTCAAAGATGTTTATGCTATTTTGAGTGAAGGGAATCAAGTTGAAGAAAGAGATTATCACATGCATATCAATTTGCTGTTTCATTTGGGAAAGCTATGTATTCCACAAGGAGAGAGGCTAAGTGTCATGAGAGAAGCTCATTCTTCTCTTATTTATTGACACTTTGGGGTAAGCAAAACAGTGGCGCATCTACAAAGGTATTGTTATTGGCCTCACATGATAGATAGTGTGTCACGTTTTATAAGAGGTTTTTATATGTGTGCAACAAGTAAGCCTAGTAATAGGAAGCTTGGATTGTACACGCCACTATCGGTACCATCAAGGCCATGAGAGAGCGTCTCCATGGAATTTTTTGGAGATTTACCTATGTCAAGAAAGCAACATGATTATCTTTTTGTAGTTGTGGATAGATTCAGTAAAATGTGTATACTTAAGCCATGTAAGAAGACCATTACTGCTGAAATTTATTTTCAAAATGTTTGGGTTCATTTTGTATTGCCCACTTCTATTGTTAGTGACAGGGATTCCAGGTTCATTGGGACTTTTTGGTCAAATCTATGGAGAATGATGGACACAAAATTGAAAAAGAGTACTGCTTTTCATCCACAGACAAATGGACAAACTGAAGTGGTGAACATAACAGTTGTGCATCTATTGAGAGGATATTGCAACAAACATCCTAAGTTGTGGGATGAACAACTACATTACATTCAACACGCTTACAACTGGGAAAAGCACTCTTCAACACAAACCTCACCTTTTGAAGCATGCTTTGGGTATTTTCCAAAATAGCCATTAGACTTCATCTTTGGGAAGGATGTTGCAATTGATGGCCATAGTGATATTGATAAGGCTTGAAAGTTCATAAAGAAAATTCAAATGATACATCAACAAGTTCAAGAGAAACTTGAGAAAAGTCAGAGAAAATACAAAGAGAGGCATGACAAACACTGGGTTGATCACAAGTTTCAAGAGGGAGATGAGGTATGTTTGCACATTAGCAAATAAAGGATGCAAGGGGAAGGTAAAAAACTCAAACCCATTCGCTATGGTCCTTTCAGGATCCTAAAAAATGTTGGTAATAATGCATTCCAACTTGATTTTCCTTCTTACATGCAAATGTATTCAGTTTTTAATGTCAAAAACTTACGCTTCTATGAGCCTCCTTTGATCGATAATCAAGGAAGTGATGTTCAACTACCTTCTATTGAATATTTATCGCCATAATTTCTTGATGAGCTCAAAGAAGATACAATTCTTGACAGGAGGACAAGAGCATCAAAGAGGGGAAGTGTTGACTACCTTCGAGTTGGGATCAAAGGCACTAAAACAAGAAAGGAAAAATGGACGGAGATTGGAAAGGTGAGGGAGCTGTACCCTCATCTACTGAACATGTAATCAATTCTTTTGGGGTCCAAAAGCTTCCTAATGGGGAGGAATGACTAGGAGTTCATAAATTTTTCTCAAAATTAAAAATTAAATGATTGGATTGAAACTAGGATGGTTGCATATATCTCATCTTCATGATTTCGACGCCACAAACGGTTCAAAAAACCGATGTTGTATGAGGAAGATATTGTGTTCTGATCAAATATGGCAGAAACGGGAGTTATGGAGATGCAATTATTTCAATAGATAAAAGTATCAGAGTGAAGGATGAACGATGGTGATTAGATCACAGAAGATGCAGTGGGATATCAATGAGAGATATCTCATCGCAATTGAAAAACATCACACATCGCACCGAACATAGTTTACCGTTAAAGAGTTTCGTAAGTTAAATTATATAACTCGCGACGCGACGCAGAGGACCATGTGTCGGCGGAGGTCCGAGCGCTATCGCACTTCACGAGAAATACGGTTTAGTCTTTAATGGTAAATGTGTGGGAGGCCGATATGTGATAAGTGGAACTTGCGAAATATGCGATGCAACATTGCCATCGCAACTTTGCATCGACAGATATATTGTTAAACCGTTAAAGTTATTTGTTAAACCATGCGATCTGCAAAATTGTATGTTTCCTGATCTGCGATGTCGCATAATCTGCGATCTGCGATATGTTTGAATGTGATATTGGGACATTGATTGGGTTCTAAGTATTATGGCTACCATGCATTAAAGAGTTTATGTGGGCCATGGTCAGAGCCTAACCAACATCAACAAACCACAGTCCACATTAAACTGTAGTTAGGAGCGGAGGTTCCGCTAACGTCCAAAGCCACTTAACGGTTTGAGGTGCGCATGTGGCCATCACCCTAACCATAAGTTTTAATTGCACGGATTTATTGGTGGAGCGGATAGGGGTGCACCAAAATTTGGTGGTCATCCCTAATTTAAGTCCAGTTAACTGGAGTTCTCTACATTTAGTGGAGTTTTCCTAGGAGATATTGGGAAAAGGTGTAGGAGGCTCAATTTTCGACCATTCTGAGTGAATGAAGAGTCATTCTTGAATAATTGGAGCATTATTAATCCATTGGTGTGGATAAAACAACCATTAGAGCATTGTAACTACATGTAATAGCAACATTTTGCGCATAATGAAAGATGGACAAGCCATTGGAAGTTGGACCAGCAAATGTAGCCTAGGAGGGGTGAATTGCTTCATCATGTCTGCTGTGTAAACTTCATGTGGTGACTTATTTATTTGTTTCACACTTATTTTCAGTGTTATTTAGACTTATTTTATGCTTCTAATTCACTAAAGTTCATCTATAATTCATGGAAAAAATCCTTAATCCTTATGCAAACTAATGAACCAATTATGCACATGTTTTTAAAACTTAAAGACCCTTAGCACATAAAAACTAATACAGTCATTTCAGATCATGGCGGGTCTTCTATTCAATGTTAGAGTATATAAAATAATTATTAAAATTTCTTTTTTTCTCATCATGAGTTTCATCTAATACCTTTTCACCATTAGGAATCATTTCTTGTAGCAACTTTGTCAAACCTTCCATGTTTTCTTTTAAAACATTCTACAAATATTCCATGTTTCCTTTCATTTTTTATTCTATAACATCCATATTAGCTTCCATGCCATCCTTAAAATATTCCATATTTGATTTTAAACCACACATGTCATCTTTGGTTTCTCTTTGTGAGAGCGAAATTTGTTGCACTTGGTCCTGTAATTTTGATATATCATGCTGCAATTCTTCCTCTTCATTTGTCATAGTAGAGATTTCTGAGATCTTAATGAGTGTATAATTATTTTGTTTTGGAGGAATTTAGAGCCAAATACTGATATCTATGCTTCAATATTATGTTTGAATCACTTAAAACTTATTTTTCAAACAAAAGTTATGCAAAATTAAAAAATACACACCTTTTTCTTGCTTTTTTTGAGCTCGATATTCAAATTGCTGTATCTCTGTAATTTTGGATTTCCAAGGTTTGAAATTTGGTCTTGTGGTATCCCTCTGAATAAAATTTCCAATGCCACAAGTCAGACCAACATTACATTATTCAATATATAGCTATTCCAAATCTCCCACAATGTCCTGATTATGGACTGATTCAGTGGAGCGAAGTTTTACGGGATGCCACGTGTCACTGTTTCAACATTCGATCTTGAAATTGATACAAGATAAACTAAAGTCCATGAAATTTCAGCTAATTTTTACAGAATTCAAGTCTGATTCCTGAAATGAAAGTTATGACGATTTTACCTAGGTCACATGTTTGAGATGGAATTGTGGAGCCTGCAAAAACCCTAACTTCCTTTGATCATATCTCCGAAAATATAGTGAACCAAGATCTGAAATTCGTAAAAAAAGTTCATCAATATATCTTCTCCCCATGGTTGCAATTTCAGATTTTGAAGCCTCGTAGAGAAAAATCTATAGCGAAAATTCCACGATGACCTGTTTGAAGTAGCGAAACCCTAGAATCCAAAGCTTTGATACCAAATGTTATGCAACCAACTCAAAAAATAAAAGAAATATAGATCAACAACTTAAAAATTAGCCTCTTCCAGGGGGAAACCTCCTTTACATTACATAAATGAACAATTTTTGGATGATTCAAATGACAAAAACTCCTTTCTATATATAGGAGTTTAAGGGGTCACGATATAATCAGAGCCTACATAAAAATAATAATATAAGGGCACAACAATAACAATAACGAGATTCTATGGGGTACAATAATAACAATATGGGGACTACATGGACACAACGATAACAATAAGAAGGCTACAATAACAACAATAATAAGGGGCTACACTAGTATTATAGGGACCTAACAATGTATGAGTCGATATATTTGTGATATTATGTTGTACTAATATAGACTGATTATGCATATGTGATTGTTATGCATGAATTACAATTGTTTATGAGTTTATGATGTGAATATGTTATCTAGTTACTATTATGGATATAATGACCCTATTTATGTTGGAGTTTATATGTTGTGAAGTTATATCGTGCTAATCTAGTTTGATTGTGCAGACATAATCGCCTCCGCTGAGATACATTAAGGTGTGAGTTTGCTAATGTCGTCTACGTGGTGTTTAAATGTTTGATCATGTCATATATTTGTTGTTTGAATGCTTGATTAATTTCATTTTATGAGTATGTGTCTTTAATATTGCATGAAGAAATGATCTTTTTTTAAGATGGTTGTACTAATACATATGTGCTGAGAAAAACTGATTTGTACTTGAGTGTAAGTAGGTTATAGTTATAGCATTATGTATTATGACCTATGAATGTGAGTTTATGGTTGATTATGACATGGTTGTTAGGATGTGTAAATGTTGATTTCAAATTGATAGATATGTTGTCTTGATATTTGAAGCATGTGATTGACATGCATGAACAATTGTGGGAACATGCTTGGTATTAACATGACAAGGTAATAGTTTATTTGTTTATATAACTAACCGTTGGTTTCTAGTTATATCTAGATTTTTCAAGGGAATTGGAGTCCCTTGAGAGATGGCATGGATGTGCTCAGTTACAAGGCAACATGGTTGGAACAACAAGGTAAGATAATTGGTATATTGTTATATTTGTTTATACACTTACAATTATGTGTTTATGGCAGTATGATAAAGAAAATTGCATGGTAAAAGAAAATGCCATGAAATCTTTGAAAATGATCGGGTTGATATTTCCCTTGGAAGATTTGGGAACCCATGGGGGGCTGAGTCATGGTGTTTGTTTCTAGTCTTGTTCTTTCGGCCTTTTATGATTTGTTTGCACCTGATTTGCAGTTTTTTTTATGTCCGGTGCAATGCCTTTCCACTTTGTTTGTGGTGTCGTATTGTTATTAGTTTCATGGTTTTCTTCTTGTTTGTTTCTTGTTCTTTCCTTTTATGTTATGAGAGACTTGGGAATTGGTTTGGGAAAGAGGAAATTTAATGGATCTTGGTGACAACTGTGTGGTACCCAATAAGTGGTGTAAGAATTGAATGAAGTTCGGTGTATGAGTAAGGGAAGTTGAAGGAAAGAGTATGACAGTCAGTTGGACTGGTGGGGTCTATTGGGATAAATGGACAGTGATAGTACAAACATGAGGAAGGTAACCAAGAAAGGTAAAGTAAATAGATTTTAGGCATCATATGTCTTAGCTACGTTGGGAACAATTGTTCTCAATGTTGTGCATGGATAAAGGGAGTTCTCTTAACCTTGACCTGATGATATTTGGTAATTATGTTGAAATCATTGTTGGAAATACTGAGAGGGGGGATGAATCAATATTGCTTTCAATTAGAGCATAATTTAATCTTCAATTATTATTAGTGTTTGTACAATGATAGAAGTAAACAAAAGGAACACAAATGCACACAGTTTTTAAGGTGGAAACCCTCTCCGGGACAAAAACCACCTGAATTCTTTTCTAATAATTCTTTAATATTCAACTCCAATTGAAAATAAAGCTCCAACTTCCTAGAATCTAGAAAAACATTCTTCTCCAGCTCCCACTGGATGGAAACTCTAACGCCTGAGATTCTTCAGTAGTCAACTGAATGGATGCCCTAACACCCAATGAGTTACAACTCACCCTAACACCACATACCACCCTATAGAAGAATAAAATAAGAAAGGAATCTCGTACCAGGGAAAATAGTCCACTTTACAATGATATAGAATGATGTAGAAGAATAAGACACAATAGAACATAACCCAAACTATGACACAACCACCTAATGATGATCCTAGACCTCCCGACACTGCCTCTTCAACTATTGGCAGATAGACACTTGTACAATTTTTACAATGATACATTTACAATGACTAAGTACAATGATACCTTTACAATGACTGTGTGCAGTGCTACCCACTTGAAGAATTCATGTGCCGAACTTGTTGCTGCTGTTATGCACCTTGATTGCTGCTCTTATCATGCTACCCTCTGCTGCACCTTTCTTTGCTTTGCTGCCCTAGCAAGTCTGGTCCTTTGCAGCCCTTGACAACACATGATCTAGATTTTTCTTTCCTTCTAGGATATCAATATTGAATATGGTGTATCTCTATTATTTCAGCTCCCCAATATGTGATTTTAGGTTCTATAGTAGTACTATGAGCCTTCTTTCCAATGCCATAGGTCTGATCCAATTTTTATTCTTCAAGAGAGAGTTATGCCCAATCTCTCACAATGACCTAATTATGGATTATTTCAGTAGAGCGAACTTGTACGACGTGCCACATGTCACTGTTTCTTCATTCAGCTCTGAAATTGATACAATGAAAACTATAGTCCATGCACTATCTTCCACTTTTTATAGAATTCCAATCTAATACTCAAAGAGAGAGTTATGACAATTTTCCTAAGGTCACTTATTTGATATGAAGTTCAGGAGCCTGCAAAAACACTGAATTCCACAGATCATATCTCCAAAAATGTTGCGTACCCTGATCTAAAGTTTTTACAGAAGCTTCCTTAGGACTTTAGCTTCGACTCATAAAAATTTTAGCTTCTGAACCTTCGTAGAAAAAAATTTAGAGCGCAAATTCCACAATGACCTATTTTAGGTAGCAAAATCCCTACATAAGGAGGATATGAGGATCACAATTTATATAAATGTTTAGGTTGAGAGGGGCTTCAACAAGTGAACATGGGAGTTATTTTAGGAGCTTAAAAATGATTAATTATTTACTTTTCAATGACCCATGCCACAACCCCATGGGGTTTTAGCCCACTAAATAGGGTTACAAACTTCAAACATGAATATCTTTCAAACCGTGAAGAATTACATGGCATGCCATATATCAACGGAAACATCTTGACAAGAGAAACCATCAAAAGCATTATTAACCCAGAATATAGTAATTTTGTAGGTCAAAATTCCCATTCAATATTGGGGTAGCCCCTGGTGCTGCTTGGGTTGATATCAATGACAACCGCTGATCAACAATCATGATTATGATAATGCCTATATATGTATAAATGCATGTATGTATGTCATTTTCTGATGGGATAATGATTGCTTTATGTTGATGTTTATATATGCATATATGTATGTATGTCATTTACTGACAAGGTAGTTAGGATTGTTTGTGCTAGTATTCACACACACACATACACAAACATATATATGTATGTATGTATGTAGTTGTCTGACTGGGTGGTCAGGGATCATGCTTTTTTCATGCTAATGTTTATATGTATATATATGTATATAAGTAAGTCATTGTTTGATAGGGTCATCAAGAATAATTCTCATGGAGGAATGGTTGCTTATGCAGGTGAATGGCATGAAGAGGTTCTTGGCTTATGAGAAATAAACTGGGAAGAATAACACTGATAGATAAACAAGGTCAATATCATGTGGGTATGAATTGATATTATGTAATTATACTATGTATATGTCTATGTTATGGTAGGTAATGTTGAGGGGTACATCAACGAAATAGAATTAGTGTAATCTGTGGCATGTTGTGAAAGCATGGATAGTGGAAAGACACTGGAAGCAAGGTTTCTTGGTAGAGTTAGTGTGTGGTCTTTGGATATGTAGTACTACTGCTGTATATATGTTGTACATGTTGCACCTGTGATGTGGTGTGCATATGGTGTTGTGTATATATGTTGTTGTGTGTATATTTCAGATGCAGTGTTGGGTATAGATTTTGCTATGTACATGTTGGATATGTGGTGCTGTGTACATATCGTATCGTGTGCATGTTGGATATTCGGTTTTATGTGAATATGGTGCTGTGTGCAAGTTGGATATGTGGTGCTGTGTACATATAGTGCTAAGCACATGTTGTATATGCAATTATATGTACATATGGTGTTGTGTGCATGTTGTAAATGTGGTGCTATGTACATATGATGTCGTGTGCATGATTGTACATGTGGTGATGTGTGCATTTGGTGCTGTGTACATGTTTTACATGTGGTGTTATGCATAGGTGGTGTTGTGTACATGTTGTGCATGCGGCATTGTGTACATGTTGTGTCATGTACATGTCATTCATGTGGTGATGTGTAGATGTGGTATTGTGTACGCGTTGTGTAGGTGGTGCAGTGTACATGTGGTGTCATGTTGTGTAGGTGGTGCCATGTACATGTGATTTTGTGCACATGTTGTGTAGGTGGTGCTGTGTACATGTTGTGAATATGGTATTGGTATACATGTGGGATTGTGTGCATGTCATACATGCTATGTTGCGGGCATGTGGTACTATGTATGTGCATTGTGTAGTCGTGGTATCGTGACATGTGTATTCATTGTGTTGTATTCTATGCACATATATGTATTGTGTTGTACACCGGATGTAGGTGTATGTGTTGTGTTGTACACCAGTTGTAGGTGTATGTGTTTTTTTGTGCGCCAGGTGTGGGTGTATGTATTGTGTGGGGTTGTATGCGTGTGTGGATGTACGTGTTGTGATGTAAATTGTGTGTATGTGTATGTGATTAAATATAAGAAAAGGAACTGGGTGCTTTTCGGGTGTGGAAACCGATCTGATGTGTGTACAAAAAGGACAAAGGTAGAAGTAAGGACCGATGAAGGATAAGTATTGTTTCAATTTTATTATGCATGTGATCTATGATTTTGACTTATGATGGTTACATGTGATTTATGATTATGGTTTATGATAATTGCATGCGATTTATGATTTTGATCTATGATGGTTGTGTTTTGAGGTAACCAGATGTGATACATTTATACATGATGATTGATCAAACAACTAGTTTGACTTGTTGTGATAGCAAGTGAACATGATTGCAAGTTTACCTTGGTGACGAGATACCGATGAGGTATGGTGTGAATTTATTTCAATTTATTTTGAATATAATGGAAGTTATGTGCTTGGTACATGAATGGAAGAAATGTCTGGTGGTTGAAACCGACTGCAAGAATTAGCAACAGCGGCAAAGGAATTGAATCAGGTAGCCATATGCTGGTAAATAATTTCAGGAGTAGGGCCATTGTGGGACACTAATAACCAATTGTGTCAATTGATTTCCATGAGCATGCTATGACCGGTATGATGGTTTTGAGGCAGGGATATGCCTTGGTTTTTGAACCTTCCGATGTGAGGAAACCTTGCCAAGGGAGGGGTCACCCAAGGGACTGTGTAGCAGAGAAGGGGATGCCTGTAGAACTTGGATGGTGTCTAATTGCATGGAAGGGGGTGACAAGATTGCTCGAGTGACTGTGTAGTAAAGAAGGGAAGGCTGAGGATGTATTTTTTTTGGTCATTAGCATTTCCATATGGAATTAGATGCACATTGGGAGTGTGCCCTGGAACAATGAGATGATAATTGTTCACTGAAGGGAAAAGTGGCACATGATTATAGCACTGGACATTGGATGTAGACTTTGACTTTTGCAGTGGATTCTGGACTTTCTGGGAAGGAGGTGAATCTTGGTACTACTTTTGAGGGTGGGGCTATGAGCCTCTGGATTCCCTTGTTGCGGATGCAAACATTGTATCTTTTTATTTGCTAGTTAGAGAAAATGTGCATAAGTGTATATTATTGTAAATATTGTATGGATTTGGATTTATAATTATCCATAGACAATATGGTTGTATATGTGGTTGTTATTGTAAATACCGTAATGATATGTGTTATAAATATCCACCAAGCGGTATGTTTGTCATGTTTTAGAAGTGGTCATTGTAAATACTACAACGAGATGTGTTATAAAGATCCATAAGAAATATGTTTTGTTTTTAGCAGTTTGATAGTTTGTAGGTGTCATTGAACACTGAGGATGGTCTTCCTCCAAGGAGGATGGTTTTGTAACAACCCTGGTTAAAAATCCAGGTAAAAAATATAAGACGATGGTCATGGGACATGTATTCCAACCTGAATGGTGGGAAAAAAATCCTAATGGGTGTCACTTCGGTTTATTATGGCTAAAGGAAATTGGAAAAGGAAATGGAAAAGGTATTGAAAAGCCAAATATGCATTATTGGAATTTTATTTATGAAAATAAAGGAAAATAGGAGAAAAGGGAGGTGAAAGGTCATAAATTGCATGTGAGGAGGAAAATGAAGGAAAATAATGGAAATTGAAGAAAAAGAGGCCTCATTGATAAAAAGGCTTCTAAGGATTAGTTGAAAAGCTTTTTGACATGTTTTGGGTGGAGCTCTCATTCTATTCTCTCTCTGCTACTCTTGAAAACCTAGATTTTTTCTTGGAGCACTCTTGGAGTAGTGTGGCATACTTGGGACTTGGATAAAGAGGGCAAAGGAAAAGAAGGAAAGTGAAAGAGGACATCGGGATTAACAACTACATCGTGTTTTTCTTGCCTTGGTTGGAGAAATTATCTAGATCCTGGCAACAACCTTGGGTTGAGTTAATAGTCCTCGAAGCCAGGTTGGAACAAACAATCTGGAGCCCTGGATAGCTCGGGTAGAGACCGTTCTAGTGATGGTTAGTGATTTCCGACCGTGAGGTGGAATCACTGTTTGAGGTTTGAGGTGGTTTGGCATCTGGAATCCCTAGTTTGGTTTTGATTTATATGTTTTATGAGATCCCACATTCATGCTTGGAATATGGCACATGGGTGACTGGATGAAAGAGAGGTTTGGTTTAGCCTAGTCTATGGTTGGGTGGTACGTGGAAGTCCCAGAACTGGTTGCATTTTGTATATGTTATTAAGAGCTTATTTCCTCTTGTATTAACACGTAAATATACTTGTTTATATGTGGTTTTATGGTTTTTATATCCTTGGAATTTTTTGTTGGTTATATCATGCTAGTTATGAGCATGTTTCATGGTGGTGATGATGTATGGATCTCATCATGTTTTGATCTATAAATGAATGAAAAATGAATATATGACCAAATAGATGATAATGCATCTAATGTGATAAGGCATCAATGCTTCTTAGCGATTCTCAGATAATTATGAGACCCCTATGCTCAAATATGTTATTGTGACCTATAGGATGTATATTTGTGACATGTTTGACGAAATGACTGTCATGGATGGGATTGGTTAGGTCAAGTACTTGATAAAGTTTTGTGTTAGAGCTTTGTCCTAGTGTCATTCATTGTCTTTAAAATCCTCATCAAGTTCCAAGCAGTGGTTGGAGACTAGCCCTGAAAAAGTGGCTTAAATCTCAGAGTCTCTCGAACATAACTAGATGAAAAAGACTGCATTCTCTCCCTTGCAGGAATTGTGGGAGAGACTGGAGGGTTCCAATCGTATGCATGCCTATTTTATGGGAGAGACTGGGGTTTTTTTTTCAGTGAAAAGGCAATTTTAATCAGGGCTTGGGCACTTGGAGGGGTGGTTTAGCTTATGTGGGTCTTGTAGCTCCTGAGGAAGGTCAGTAAAGTGTTGGTTCGTTAGTTCCACTTCCTTAACTACACTTAGGGAGTTGAATCATATCATATTAACTGTTAGTCACACATTTACCCTGGTTGGTTGGTTACTTGTGTAGATGTGGGAGGAGGGTGTTACAATCCTTACAGGAGGAATGATAGGGGATATTTGAAGGATGAGTTTAAGAAAGAAAAGCCACCTAAATTTGATGGAGAGATGAATAAATCACAAGATTTCGAAGCATGGTTTCTTAAAATGAATAAGTTCTTCAGGTTACATGATTAATTAGAGAACATGAAGGATACAATAGCTACGTTCAGTTTTAAATGTAAAGCGAATATTTGGTGGGAAGATGTAAAGAATGGTAGAGATATTCATAAAGAGGAGTTGAGTCGGTGTGAGTTCGAGAGACTATTCATAAAGAAGTATATATTGAAGAGATATTATGACGACAAGGATAAATATTTTTATGAGCTAAAGATGGGGTCTATGACCGATGAGGAGTACACTGGCATATTTCTGGAGTTGTTGAGGTATGTGCCTTACCTCAAGGAGGAGAAGGCCAATATTCAAAGATTCATCAGTGGGTTGCTGATAGCATTTAAGGACATGATTGATTTTGACAGGCCTAGATCATTGGAGGTGGCCATCCAGAAGCTAAATCATTGTTATGAACGATCAAAGTGCAAATATGAGACTAAACCAGACTGGAAAGGTAATAATAAGAATAAAGGGAAATGGGATAAGAAACGAGCAAGGACGGACACAAGTAACAAAGAGAATGCAACGCCACACAAGAAGTTCAATGCATCTGACATAGGACAAGAATTTCGGTATGAGAAAAACAAGGGTGATGATAGGAAGCCCATACGGTGTTGGAATTATGGAAAAGATAATATTCATAGATATTTTCCAGAACATCAGGGTGGAAGAATGAAAATTTATAGTGCTCAGGGGGCGCAGACAGTGGGGGATGTTGGAAAAGGTGTCCCTCGAATTTATGTAACATTGGATAATCGACAGGTAGATAATCATGAATCTATCATTGAGATGGACGGTAAGCTTTGTGATCAAGTTGTTTCTATTTTGATTTACCCTGGATCTAATTATAGTTATGTTAACCTTGACTTGTTGGATAAGTGTGGTTTGAATAAGGAAGTGCATGCAAAATCTTGGTTAGTGTAGTTGGCTATAGGTATCAGGAAGAGAGTTCATTATTGGGTAAGAGCTGGTGAATTTGAGTTGAATGGTATGCCTACATCAACATATTTGAATGTATTATCATTGGAATCACATAGTATGCTTTTGGGTATGGACTGGCTATATCTTCACAGGACCAAAGTAGATTGTGATGAAAAATCCATTGAGTGTTTGGAGTTTTGCAGGCTAATAAGAAAGCAACATTATTTAGAATGGTGAAAACTATGTTGGCGAAGCACAATCGTAGAAAAGGGTGTGTGTTATTTGTAGTACATATTTCCAGTGACAGAGGTAAGGAAGTTGAGGATGCATAGGTATTGAGCAGGTAGCCAATTTCACAATAGTTTCAAGATGTGTTTCCAATAGAGATTTCAAAGTTTCCTCCTCACAGAGAAGTGGACTTTTCTATTGAGTTGATTCCAGGGGAAGCACCAACATCAAAGGAATAGTGCAAGATGAAGACTCTAGATTTGGTAGAGCTGAAGGTACAGTTGAAGGAAATGCTTGACAAGGGATATATTAGGCCAAGTGTATCACCTTGGGGTGCACCAATATTGTTTGTGAAGAATAAGGATGTTAGTCTTAGGTTGTGCATCGATTACATGAAGTTGAACAAGGTTACCATATGGAATAGGTATCCATTTTCAAGGATTGATTATTTGTTCGATCAATTGAAGGGATAAACAACATTCTCAAAGATTGATTTGATATCAGGATATCATCATGTACACATAAAAGAAGAGGACATATACAAGACAAATTTCAGGACCAGGTATGGGCATTATGAGTTTGTTGTAGTTCCATTTGGTTTAACTAATGCTCCAACTACTTTTATGTGCTTGATGAATAGTGTGTTGTGTCCTTATCTAAACAAGTTTGTTATTGTATTCATTGATGATATATTGGTATATTCTAGAAATGAAGAAGATCATGGAAAACACTTAGCAATAGTATTGATATTGCTAAGAGAACATCAATTTAATGCCAAGCTTAGCAAATGTAGTTTCTTTTAGATAGAGGTACATTACTTGGGACACGTGGTTTTCAATAAAGGCATAACATTGGATCCAAAGAAGGTAAGGGATATCATGAAGTGGGAAGCTCCTAGGAATGTGGATGAGGTAAGGTAATTTATGGGATTAGTAGGTTATTATAGGAGGTTCAGGAAATTTTCAGAGATTGCATATCCCATCACATCATTTCCAAGGAAAGCTAAGAAGTTTGAATGGACAGAGGAATGTGCAACAAGTTTTGAGCAGTTGAAACAATTGTTGACACATGCTCTAGTGCTAAAGATTGAAGATATGGACAAATAATTTGTGGTATTCACAAATGATTTCAAAAGAGGAATTGGTGGAGTTCTTATGCAGGAAGGAAATGTAGTGTGCTACAAGTCATGAAAATTGAATGAGCACAAGAATAATTATTCGACACATGATATGGAGTTGGCAATGATCATTTATGAATTGAAGATGTGGAGGAAATATCTTCTTGGTAGGAGGTTTGTACTGATGAGCGATCGAAGTGGATTGAGGTATCTATTTGACCAACAAAGTTTGAATTCCAGGCAAGCTAGATGGTTGGCCATGATCAGTGAGTTCGACTTTGAGATCAGGTACATTAAAGGAAAAGAGAACATGGTTGCAGACACTCTTAGTAGGAAGATACAGGTAAATCATATAGTAGATATGAGTTGTTATGGAAAAAATATACAAGATCAAATCTTATAGGAAGGTCAACATGGTAACAGGTACATGGAGATCAAATATTATAGAAAAATACAAGTACAGGTATAGGTAGTGGTACACATACAATTACATGTAGTGGTACAGGTACAGGTACATGTGCACAGGATGTGGACTATCATCTTATAGTGGATGAATTGGTTAGATTTATGGAAAATATGTATGTACCAGATAGCAATGAGCTCAAGAAGCTTATCTTGAGGGAATTTCATGCCAAGTCGTGTCCAGGTCACCTAAGATATCAAAAGACATTGAAAGTGGTAAAGAAGTTCTACTACTAGCCAAATATGAAGAAAGAAGTGGAAAAGTTTGGATTTTCAATAGGTAAAGGTAGAGTGTAAGCATCCAGGTGGGTTGCTACAATCGATTTCGATTCCAGAGTAGAAATGGGAGGTCATTTCAATGGATTTCATCACAGGTTTTCCAAGGACATCTAGACAACATGATTCAATTATGGTTGTGATTGACAGGATGATGAAGGTAACACACTTCATTCCAATGAGGTCTACTTATTCAATCAATGATGTAGCAAAAGTCTTCATTAGAGATGTGGTGAGGTTGCATGGGGTTCCAAATAATATTGTGTTAGATAAGGATGCTAAGTTCACTTCCAGATTCTGGAAATAGTTATTTGTAGGTTTGGGTATAGAGTTAGCCTTCGACACAAATTATCATCTGCAAACAGATGGACAAAAAAATAGGTTCAACATGATATTGAAGGACATATTGAGGATGTATGTGATGCATCAACAAAAAAAGTGGAAATATTACCTTCCATTGGTCGAGTTTGCTTATAATAATGGTTACCAAGAGTCACTGAGGATGAGTCCATTTGAGGCATTGTATGGATAGAGTTGTAATCCTCCCATTAGTTGGAGTGATCCAATTAACAGGGTATTGATAGGAACAGATATGTTGGCAGATATGGAACATGAAATTCAGGTAATCAAGAAAAATCTAAAGACAACACAAGATAGAAAGAAAATGTATGTGGATTGGAACATGTCGTTTAAGGAGTTTCAGGTTGGGGAACATGTGTACTTGCACATCAAGTCCAAGAAGAGCTCCTTGAGGATTGGATCATGTGCCAAGTTGGCACCTTGGTATTGTGGACATTTCAAGATTCTTGAGAGGATTGGAACAATAGCCTATCGACTTGCACTACCTCCGACAATGAAATTCTGTGATGTTTTACATGTGTCATTTCTTAAGAAGTTTGTTAAAGATGTTGATAATGTGATTGACTTGTCTGTCTTCGAGATGGAGCCAGAACGAGAATTCCAACTAGAACCTCAATGTATTTTACACAGAAATATTCTCATGCTCTAGAACCGAGCAATAGAGTAGTTTAAAGTGCAGTGAAATAACTTTGGGCCCGATGAAGCTACATGGGAGATGGCAGATCAGATGTGGGCTATGTATCCTTCTCTATTCGCTGGTTGAGCGAATGTCCTTGATACATGTTTTTGGTATATTTTTTGGTGTGATGTTTGGGTTATGTACATATGTATATGGATGTAAATACCACCATGAGATGTGTTATAAATCTCCAATAAGTGGTATGGGTGTCATGTCATTATGGTTATTATGTTGTCATGTTGGTTGCTTCTCAACAGGTTGATCATTGTAAATAATCCAACAAGCTAAGTTATAAAGCTCCATGGGTAGTATGTTTTGATTTCAGTAGTCTTGTTGGTTGTAGGTGTCATTGAACACCGAGGACGGTGTTCCACTAAGGGGGAGGGTTCTGTAACAACCCTAGTAAAAAATTCCATGTAATAAAGTTAATAAAGGAAAAATAATAACCATGGTCACAGGACGCGTATTCCAAGCTAAATGTTGGGAAACACATCCTAGTGTGGGTGTTCATTTGGTTTATTATGGATATGGGAATTGGCAAAGGAAATGGCTAAGGATTTGAAAAGGCATGAGGCATTAATTGGCATTTTATTTATGAAAATAATGGAAATTAGGAGAAAAGGAAGGTGAGAGGTCACATGTCACATGTGAGGAGGAAAATGAAGGAAAATAATGGAAAATTGAAGAAATTAGAGGCCTCATTAATAAAAATGATTCTAAGGATCAGTTGGTACCTTTTTTTTAGTTTGGCTTTTGGTCAGTTCAGTGTTTGGAGCTCTCATTATCTCTCTCTCATACTCTTGGACACTTAGATTTTTCTTGGATCACTCTTGGAGGAGTGTGGAATACTTGGGATTTGGAGCAAGAAATAAATGGAAGAGCATGAAAGTGTACGAGGACATCAAGGTCAACAACTACAACAAGTATTTCTTACAAGTACCAAGTTGCATGTATGATTTCCTTACTAGTTTTTGCATGCATGTAGTTTCTTGGTCATGATATGTCATTGACATGGAGGATTTCCTGGATTGATGGGGGTTTTGCCTAGCCTTGCATGATTGTTCACTGAGGATGCACTATGCGTTGGAAGGGATATCCTAGGCCAAAAATATGGTGCAAGGTGTAGCTACAAGGAATAGAGGAATGATTCATTTCCCACTGAGTGTTCGGAGTGTGCTCAACTCGGGGAAAAAAGAAAAGGATGGCGCAAGGCATAAAGACAAGCAACATGAAGGAGGGTATGCTGGATAAGAGTGCACTTTTAGCTGGAGAGGGAGGAAGGGCTAGGATTGGCGTAGGGAATAGTTTCAATAAAAAATAAGGGTATCCTCTAGGCCTTAGAAGTACACAATGCACTTTTATTGGCTTAGAGGGAAAGCTTGCAAAGTTAGAAGTTTTCAAAGTTTAGAAGGATGAAACATGGAAAAAACCATGAGTTAGGAGTATAATCAAGCATGACACATCCAAAATCATTAGTAAAACTTAGACAATACCCAATACTGAGAAATATACATCAAAACTCTAGTTGAAAAACACTCTCCAAGTGTAACGAACAAAGTATGTGCAGTTGCGACCGCAAAGTGTTGTTTTGTGACTAGAAAGTGTACTATGACTCCAAAGTGAATTATTGCCACTCTAATGATGCGAAACACTTTGGGAGGAACATGGAAACTTGAAACATGTGTAGAAACATGAAATGACACTTGAAGACCAAAAGCGACAACTCACATGCTAGAAGGTAGGCTCCAAAATTTGAATATAGCAAAATTTTTGAGGGTGTTGTAGCAACGACAATACTTGGCGACACACTGGGTGAACTTGAAATTCTCTTTTTGGGGATAGATTTCAGTAAATATGTTGGAAAATGGGTGACAGTGTTAGTGTTGGCATTGATGTCAATGAGAGTCAACGGTGATCTATGATAGATGCAGGCTTCTGGTAGAGAATCACCATAGTAGCAAGCTTATTCAGAATCCATAAAAAGATGACTATGGTGGTTAGGTGCTCAAATTTCCAAGCATAAGAAGAAGATTCAAGAAGAAAAGTGTGGTAGAGAGTTTGAAGTCACCTCAAAGGTAACAAATGTGCTCCAAGCCTACATCAGAACCTATCCATAGGAAATTTCTTTGGAAGATATTTCCAACGATATGCAGAAGTTAAAAAATGGTCTCCTGGATCAAATATATGGTCTACTGAAGTTCAGGGACTTGTCGTATTAATAAGGATGAATTATCGAAGCAGGAGGAATATCGGGTATCGGAGTAGACCAACATATCAGAATATAGGAGTAGACCAGCATATTGGAATAGCGAAGCAGACCAGGATATCAGAACATCGAAGCAGGAGGCTTATCGGGTATCGAAATATCAAAAGTTATTAACAAAAATGTTTCAAGAAGTTACGATATCTATTCAACCTATTACACCAATTCGGTCATCTAACCTGTTATTGTTAGATGGACCAAAGTACACCATGTAAGACCAATTTTACCTTAGTAAAATTTCTTTCACTATGAAAAATAACTTAGTAATCCATAATTTATTAAGTTGGTTATGGTCTAAACAGGAAACCGCATGAGGAATTATTGAACAAATCCTTATTTGTTTTATTTTCCTCAAGGGATAATTAATTAAACAACAGCTTAATTAAATTCTAGTCATATTTAACCCAAAAAAATGAAAATTAATTAGATAAATCATTATTTATCTTATTATTTTCTAGGAATAATTATTTAAAACATTATTTAAATAATATTCCTTGTTAAATTTGACAAAATAATTTATAAATAATTGAATAAATAATTATTTATTTGATTATTACTCAACCATATTCTTAAAATAATAAATAAATCATTTATTTATTTATTATTTACAAATAAAAGGATTTTACCAAATTCAAATTCTTTTTCCCTCCAACAAAAATAATAAAATATTCCATAAAAGTTGAATCTAGATTTGGTTAATAATATTTTGATTATGCACCAATATCTAGACTAACTCTATTTTTTTATAAATAGAAGGGTTTTTCCATTCATTCACTACCTTTTTTTGCCTAAAGATCGCTCTGGATCTATACTTTTTGTTTGACTTTGATCCTCCATCATTGTCATATTTTTGTACTTTTTTCTTGTGAGCTCCCCTTGAGTTCCATTTTTGTCTGGGTTTTCTGCACCATCAAGTGAGAGGGATCTTAGATCTAAAGTGCGAAGGACATATAAGAACCCATCCCATTGAGGGGGACTAGTAAAATATTTCTATGTTCCCTTCCCAGGTGTAATAATACAAAAAATCCTTTAAAAATTCCTATCTTGTTCATTGGATGCATGGAGCAACTCTTTCTTATTATTTGCTGTTTAATGTCTTTAACTACATAGATCTGGATTTCTGTAGCATTTATTCTGATCACTAACCGCATATCTAAGGAAATTTACACCCATCTTTGATGTTAGGGCTGTTTGTTATGCACAACTAAAGTGAGATTTTTTCGTACGCTTGTGATTAGAATTCACACTAACAACTGGTGACACCGCAAGGGTTTATAATTACGACCACTGTCGTTTTTCAGATCCCTACATGACCAGCTGGTTCAAACCCTATGTTTTTTCTTCAGATTCTTATTTTTGCATTTCTTGATGTTGTTTTTAACCTTTAAAACCCTAAAACAATAAAATTTCTTACTTCCGTGTGTTTCTAGGCCTATTGCGCAGGGAACAAGTAGCAGCCGCAACAGAGACGGAAAATTTTTCTGAAACCTGCTCCTGAGACAGCTGGAAGTGCAGGTTGCACTTTTTGGGCCAAAGCCTACGACCTCAACCTTTAGGACGTGGAAAACAACCTAAAACCTGCGACCTCAGTTGAAAACAGGTCAGAACCTGCGACCTGTATTTTTGCGGGAATTTTTCTGTGATTTTTTTTGGGTTTGTCTAGGCTACTGTTCAGGGTTGTCTAAACTCCCTCTCTACCTGTCTTGGACCTGTAATTTCTTATTTTTACTCTTAGAAGTAGGAGCCAAGCCCCTTAGGGCTTCAGTACGCTTCCACCTTTTTAGGAGGAGTTTAGCTGAAGCAGGTCTTCTGAGATTTTAGTGTGTTCAACTATTTTTCATATATGAACCTGTACTTTTATATCCATTTCAGATCAATTATTTATCCATCCAAAACACCTCTTTTCAGTTTTGTTTGGTCCTCTTTTAGGTTTCACCTCGTTTCCCTTCAAGTTGTAGCCTTTCGCCACCTTTTTTGCAACACTTTTCCCTCTGGTTTTTGGTGTTTTCTACACCTATTTCCAACAGATATGACCTTTAGATCCCTGTCCCTCTAGAATTTAGATCCATTGGCCATTCTGTGTGTTTTGAATAGATTTCTCCCACCCATAGACTAGTTGTTGGGAAGCCCTCCTCCTTGGGTTTAAATTGATGCATCTTTAGCTATTTTCTGTCGTATTCAGTTTCGTTTACTGTCATTTTTAGATTTATTTACAACTATACAACATATTTTTTCTTTTTTTCTCTACACATGTCTGAGATTAATTAAAATTAACACACTTATCACATACACACACACCCTAAGTGAAGAGCGTCTGGTTTACACCGCCAGGCCAGGAATAAAAAATTGTAATCAATTGATCCTGCACCTCCTTGCCCTTGTTTCGACATTGTAATCATTTGATC
This sequence comes from Pinus albicaulis, assembly GCA_034641835.2. Classification (NCBI taxonomy): domain Eukaryota; kingdom Viridiplantae; phylum Streptophyta; class Pinopsida; order Pinales; family Pinaceae; genus Pinus; species Pinus albicaulis. The sequence continues at coordinate 1,121,543,696 of CM076577.1, read as the reverse complement.
CTGAACCTCCTTGCCCTTGTTGGTTTCTCTTCCTTCTATGATCTATGTCTGTTTTCCATCATTACACCCCCAAGGTGTTTATCCTGGAGACTCCTAGGCCTTCATCCTCAGTTTCCATTAGGAAGACTTACTCCTCTGCGTAGGGTTTGAGTTCTTCCTCCACCGAGTACCCATTCTCATTAGGGGAATTTTGAGGTCTAAAATGGGCCTCCTAAGAAAAATGTACAACCAAAATAAAATTTATAAGAACCGATAGGATTCAAGATGATGATGTCAACCATGGAGGACGATTCACCATTTTTTAAGTAAAATGGTAAAAAGATTAAAAAATAATAAAATAATAAAAATAATTTTTCAACTCGTATTTTAAACTTATCTCCCAAATGTTTTACTCAAATTTTGAGTGGGAGTACTCGTTGGATGAAAAATTTAATTCTTCATCCGAGGAGTACCCATGTTGCATTCTTTCGATGGATCTTGCTACACGAAAAATGAGAAATGCATGAAAAACATGATTGCAATCATGTTTTTCATGTATTTATCATTTTTCGTGTAGTAGGATCCATCAAAAGTATGCAACATGGGTACTCCTTGGATGATGAATTAAATTTTGTATCCAACGAGTACTCCCACTCAAAATTTGAGTAAAAAATTTGGGAGATAAGTTGAAAATACGAGTTGAAAAAGTAGTTTTTTTTTTCCCTCTAAAATTTGATGATGTAATCAAATATTATTTTATTATTTCCACTATTATTTTATAATTTCCTTAGGATGCCCATTTTAGACCTCAAAATTCCCCTAATGGACTCTGCTTCTGGTTCATTGGGTTCCCCTTCTGGTTCTGTCCCCGGCTCTCCTCCACCTTTCACCTTCACCATGTTTGGTTCATGACCTAACGTTGGTGGCAGCCCCGGCCCTAATGCTGGGAATGCTACTAGTGGTACCGCAACATGAACTATCCTGGTTTATTCCTTACTCCCTTATATGGCAGGCCTCAACCTTCCCGAATTTAGCCAGTTGATTAATGACCCCATATGCCATGATCCTGGTTGGCCTACTATGCCAACCAATATCCTTTCAAACATCCCCAAGTTTGAAAGAATTGCTGGAGAGGATCATACCAACCATGTTCGTTATTTCCACATGTGGTGTTCGTCTAACTCCATCACCGATGAATCTATACATCTTCGGTTATTCCAGCGTACGCTTACTGGAAAAGCTTCCAAGTGGTAAGTTGACCAGGCCTTCTCCTCTCATATTAATTTTGCAACTCTTGCCAGGGCTTTTCTGTCTTACTTCCAGCTTCCCCTTAGCTATGACACCGATACCGAAATTTTGACCTCTTTCCATCAATCTTCTGCGACCTACCTATCTGATCATGTCCAAGAATGGCGAAAAAGAAAGATCCTATGTCGAGCCCCTACCTTCGAAGGCCATGTCTACATGGACTGATTTCTCAAATCCCTTTTGCATGCTATTGGAAAATATTGCGCAGCTCACTTCCCTCAGATCGAGGAAGATGCCCTCTAGATTGCATTGAAATATGACCTGATCTACGCACAATATGGCTATGTTTATACCGTCTTACCTGATCTCCATAGACCCGGTGGTGCCAACGCATCGGGGGTATCCCATGCCACTGACGGTATCATTGGAGCCCTTTCAAATCCGTACACTCATCCTCCAATGGGTCATGGTTTCCATCCTCCCAACCTGTTTACCCTGCTTTTACCCATCCTCCTTATTATCCATATCCGCAGCCTAGTGCTCCAACTCTTCTAGCATTAGCACCTTGGCTTCCCTTGCATTCTCAAGCTCCGCAACAACAACCACCACCCCCTCAGGGTCAAGTGTATGCACAACAGGGTGTGACTAATACTCCTACTTCCAAAAAGAAGAGGAAAGGAAACCAAAACCAATATGCCCTAGGTAATCCAGGAAACAATACCTAAGGGAATGAACCTAACACTACAACCCAGCAACAGGGCACTCATCCTAATTTGGACATGCCCATTCGCACAAATAAACCTTATTCTTGTTGCGCTGTCTATGGTCACTATACCCATGATTGTCATATTTTACCTCAAATGTGTCAGATGTGGGAAGTTCAAGAAACACCCCGAGGATAGCAAGCCTCCCCTTCGGTTACTCCCAATGCTGCCCCTATCCAACCAACCGTGTTTAAATATCCTTTCCCCCAACAAGGATTTGTGGCTGCCCAACCCCCTGAAAGTCAGGCGACCACTCAACCTCCTCCATCTGGTACCTCTGATTACTAGATCCTCATGATGAACTTTGACCAACCCACTGCCATTGACCTCAACCTTCAGACTCGGTCCCGTCAGTACAACAAGCCCCCCGCTACGTCTGCCAACGAGCCCCCTTCTTCAGGTCCCACAGAGCCTCTTTTTACACTCAATGGTCCTTTATTGATCCCTCAGCCTAAGGCAGAGGTTCATACCAAGATCCCCAAGGGACCATTACGCCGAAACACTGCTTCTGGTAAAGCTACCCACTCCTATAGTATAGTAGATGGCTTGGCGCAATCCCCTGCCGCCATGTCAATGCTGGAAGTACTCCAGTCGTGCCCTTCACAATGAAAATCTATACTAATTACCATGGGTGCTGTGGATCCTTTAGATGATCATTTGATTGTATTTGATGTTAATCGGTCAGAACATCCCCCCCTTATTGCTTCCGTCGCCTTCCAAATCCCTGTTAAGATCCAGAATGCCAATGTCTCCCACTATATGATTGACGAGGGGGAATCCAACTGTGTGATGTCCGCTTCAGTTTGGAAGCAACTCAGATCTCCTGAGTTAGCCCCTTCTACTATCACCCTCTGAGCGTGGGATGGCCACTCTTCCCAGCCCCTTGGCATGTTCCGCAATTGTCCTACGGTACCTATTATGGCCACCTTATCGCTTCCTAACATGACCCTGGGGATCCCAGTCTGGTACATTGATCCCCCAGCCACTACCCTGCCTGGTCAGCCCAAAAATTATACTTCTTTTACCCTAGTCCAACCGGTTGCCATGAACCCTCCCTTTGCTTCTATGCCTCAGCCACCTCAACAGGATCCTAATCCTGTTGTGAAAGCCTCAGGTGAGGGGGGAAAAGACCACAAGAAACACCTAAGGACAAGGCTACCCACACAACCCCTGCTCCTCCTTGGCCTCCAAAGCATACCCCTTCGTGTGCTTTGTGTGATGTTGTCGATCATGCCACCCATAACTGTCCTGAATTGCCTTGTCTCAAGCCCATGGTCAACGAAGAGTTTCAGGATTTTGATATCCCAGAGGTCCATGTCACTTTACCTCATTCAGCCTCGAAACTCAAATATTTGTGCACAAATCATCCTTGTGATTTGTGTGATCTCCATCGCCATTATACTCACCTCTGTCCCTGCCTTGAAGACTACTGCACCTCTTTGGAAGCGGTCCACCAATTCGATGCCAAGCACAACGAGTCCACCTCTCCCTTATTTGTGATTTTTGCTTCGGCAGAAGCAGAGGACACATCTACTCCCATTGACATTCTCCCTCCCGATGTCGAGATGACGGAGCCTTCGACCACCATTTTATACCTATCATCATCTATGAGATCCACGGTGGAAGACCCCTCTGGGGCTTTCCCTTCTGTTTCGCCTGATCTCCCTTCAGCGATCACCCTGGGCTCAACATCGGTAGATCCTTCATCTACTTGTTTTTCGGTCACCCCTTGTGACAATGCGCATGTGAACCTCTCTTCTCATGATGATGAGTCAAGTAGCTTCACGGCGTCATGTGGTATTTCTTCCACTAGTCACCCCATCTTATTTTACGATGATGACATTATGGAAGCAATCACCACCCTTGACTTTATCTATCCCCCCTTACATCGAACCCATGAATTCGAACCACATACACCTTGTGGCCATTACATTGACACCCAGTGTTTGGGTAAGGGGGCACCCATATTTGAGAGTCTAGGAGAAGCAATTATCCACAACCCTCCTAATGCATATGGCCGTGTCAACTCTAGTACCATTATTCTTCCCCATTTATAAGAACCTCTAAAGTCCCATATCACTTCATATCACTCTAGGGATGATCCCCCTCATCATTCCTTCATATTACATCAACAACCCAATCCCTTAGACATTTTTGTTGACCAACCAATGTGTTTTCTAGGTGAGCACTAGTTCATTATATCCAAATCCACTCTTTGGGATAGTGAAACCATGTATACGAACCCAAAAATTTAGTCCATTTGCTTCATATATGCAGTACCAAAAGAGATTGGTAATCCTCCATTCCATTTCTTGAACTGCATCTATCCATTCTTCCCTCAGAAGATAACCATAATGTAAACAAATGGCGAACCACATCATTAAAATGTGTTTAGATTCCACTTTTCTAAATACGTTTGGCATGACCTTAACATTCTTGGGGGCACCTATGCCCCTCAACCATAAAAATCCCAACTCTCATCAAAAAACAACATTGAAACCCCCCTTCTATGATAGGTCGCACTTTTTAGGTCATTTCCTAGGACAGGTCACAGTTTTTTGCCAAGTACCTGCTACCCAAGTCGCAGTACAAACCCCAAAAAGTGCGACTTGGCCTGTTCTTGGGCTCTAGGTGCATAATATGAAACTTTAATCCAATGAATTGAAAGAGTATGGTTAGGCCTCTTACCTGCAACTGATGAATCTCAATTCCAACGGTCAGTTTGTCCACTACGATCGCCACAAGATTTAGGGCCTTTTCTCCCCTCTATATTCACCATAGCTACACTTGCAAATGAATCAAATTGGAGGGAAAACGCCTTATAAAAGAGAAACCTTATTTTTTTCTTTTGCTAGTTGCGACCAAACCGTAGCTCAGTTTGAAAAACTGTCAGCATCGTTGGAAATCTATCACCAAACTCTCAAATGAGTATCCTTTTTTTTTTTGTGATTTGATACTTCACCCAAACACATTTTTTCCAATAAGGGTCACTTCACCACTCCTCAAAATATAATTTCTTCACTTGAAACACTTGTAATTGGGGCACCACATTGCCTTCATAATTGTCCACGCTCGTGTTGATTTTCGTCGGGAGTAACCATCTTGTATTCATGGTCCCCACCGGACCTGTTCTGTGTGGCAACATCTTTGAGTTGCCCTTGTTTAGAGCATCTGAGTTGAGTCATCATCGCATCCATGGAGTCTATCCCGAGTCCCTTTGTATCTCGCCATATTCCTCCATCCTTCATTTATTTTCTCCTCTCTCGTATCACACATTTTGGCCTTCAGTCATACTGTCCCCTATCCCCTCCAGTGTCAAGTCAGTAACTGCCAGGCCATCCATGTCCTTTATTCTCTAACAAGGGAAATCGTCAGTCCGCTACTCAGTACCCCCATTCCACCATCATCCCTAGTGTCAATCCATCAGTCGCTTTGCAATTATCCCTCATGCCTTAGTTGATGATCCCTTATTTCATCACCTATGGCGGACCTCCTTCTGTCGACATCAGCTTACTCATTCTAGAAGACAGGTCTAGAGAGCGGTGTACCTTGGTTCCGGCTTCCACTCTTGTTTGGTGCCTTGGATCAGGCAAAGGGACTCTTTATTGTCCTTTGACTTGATTGTTTCTCAGCTCCAACTCTTTATGGCATGATCGAGATCCATATACTTGATGGTTCAGTGATGCAACAAATTGTACTGGTGATTCCCGGGTGCGTGTGGGATGTTTTAGACCTCATGAGGGGGTGGTACTTCAGGTGGCCCCCCACATACCCGGATGACCTCTCTACTAAAACCTTGGATGAAACTCCATATATTTGATGGTTTCGGCCTCAGCTGCTTGCAATGCCTTTTAGTTTGCATATATCATTTATATTTTTAGAGCCCTTTCCTATTTTACAGGGCCTCTTTGGTTGTACTTATATCTCATGTACTCAGATATTATTGTATAAGTCCCGATTGTTGTCCCATGCATAGTATGTATGTGGGATACTTTATCATGTTTTTATATAGCCCATGTTTATGCCAGCATGTACTATATAGTTCAGTCCCTTGTTTGCTGGATGCATCATTATTCTTTGGATTTTTTATCTTGGTGGGCATAGGTATGCCTCCCCTGCTTCATGTAGAATATGTACTCACTCATAAAAGAGAATTGTCACACCTGTAAGTCTCGCCTCCTTAGGGTCTTGTCCTCTAGTGCTCTACTCTACCTTATATTTCTCTCTCTTTGACTCCCCCTTCAGTGTCTAGTGATTGAATTCTTACAACGTACTTCTGTCATACGATTAGCTCCTAATGCTCGCATGCTGGGGGGAAATATTTTACACCAATTTTTGGCCATCTAACCTATTACTGTTAGATGGACCAAGGACACCATGTAAGACCAATTTTACGGTAAAATTGCTTTCACTATGAAAAATAACTTAGTAATCCATAATTTATTAAGTTGGTTATGGTCTAAACAGGAAACCCCATGAAGAATAATTGAATAAAGCCTTATTTTTTTTATTTTCCTCAAGGGATAATTAATTAAACCACAGTTTAATTAATATTCCTGGTCATATTTAACCCAAAACAAGAAAATTAATTAGATAAATAATTATTTATCTTATTATTTTCTAGGAATAATTATTTAAAACATTATTTAAATAATATTCCTTGTTAAATTTGATTAAATCATTTATAAATAATTATTTATTTGACTATTACTCAACCATATTCTTAAAATAATAAATAAATCATTTATTTATTTGTTATTTACAAATAAAATGATTTGACCAAATTCAAATTCTTTTTCCCTCCAACAAAAATAATAAAATATTCCATAAAAGTTGGATCTAGATTTGGTTAATAATATTTTAATTATGCACCAATATCTAGACTAAATCAATATTTTGTTATAAATAGAAGGGTTTTTCCATTCATTCACTACCTTTTGTTGCCTAAATATCACTCTGGATCTATACTTTTGGTCTAACTTTGATCCTCCATCATTGTCATATTTTTGTACTTTTTGCTTGTGAGCTCCCCTTGAGTTCCATTTTTGTCTGGGTTTTTTGCACCATCAAGAGAGAGAGAGATATTAGATCTGAAGCGCTAAGGACATACAAGAATCCATCCCATTGAAGGGGTATGGTAACATCTTTCTATGTTCCCTTCCTAGGTGTCATAATAAAAAAAATTCTTTAAAAATTCTTGTCTTGTTCATTGGATGCATGGAGCAACTCTTGCTTATTATTTGATGTTTAATGTCTTTAATTGCATAGATTTGGATTTCTGTAGCATTTATTCTGATCACTAATTGCAGATCTGAGGAAATTGGCAACCATCTTTGATGTTAGGGTTGTTTTTTATGCACATCTAAAGTGATTTTTTTTCGTACGCTTGCGATTAGAATTCACACTAACACAACCCGATAGTGTTAAAAGCACCGATAAATGCCGAAGATAAATTAACAAAGGATCCTGCTGCAAAACTAAGGACTTGCGGGCTCTATTCTCTCTCCTTTGGCAGGAAACATGGCGACATGGGATTGGTTCTGAGAAGCTGCAGTGGAAACTGACGACAACATGACGTGGCAATACGACATGACATGTGGCAGGAAAATTCAATGTTATTGGGTGGCCTAGTGGGCCAAATCTAGGTGACACGTGTCACCACTAAGGAGTTACCATGTGGTGGTAAATGATGTCATATTAGACGTCGGCATATTAGAGGATGAGAACATCATAAATTTTGTGAAAATGGTTTTTGAAAAGTTATAATGAAAGGGGCTTCCGATGTCTGGTTGGCACATGGTTGTGAGAGGTCAAAGAACCAAGGGCACATATCAGTTAATAAAGGGAGACAAGGATACCAGGGAATACATTATTGTATGTTACGATATAACGTGTCTTCGATGGTGCAGTACTATGAATTGAATAAGAACATATCGGTCGACAACTGAGGTTTGAATGCATTTTCACAGAGTTGGTATTTGCAGAGAAGAAGCACTGCAACAAGGCACCAAGGACACTAGCTCATTCAATAGAACCTTCTCGTCTAGTGCACACCTTATTGAATTAAAGAAAAGAGGGAAGCATAGTTTCCATTCCCATATACTGTCCAACTCTGATATGAGATAAACATGCATGGGAAGTCCCTGTAATATGACCAGACAAACTGCGAATTAAAATATCAACATGGAAGTGTACATGGTGAGACTGTTAATATTTCAGAAGCCCTTCCTGTGATTAATTTTATGGTAGAAATCGATGGGCAAATGCAAAGGCAAAAAATTAAGTCACACAAAGAAGCATTTGAGTGATGTTTGTACCTATGGCAGAAAAAGGACTGTGCAGTATGCAACAGGAACAAAACCAACGAAAGCCTCTGTGCAAGGGAGATCAAAATAATATTTTTGAATTTTCTAAGTGGTGAGAGAAGTGGTAGTGCTGTGAGAGAGATCACAAAGCATGAGATGAGGGAGAAGGAGCAGAGAATGAGTTGCAAGACAACCGAGTGTTGATCACATGTTATGCTGAGTAGAGTACAAAAGGTGCCACTGTGCAAGATTGGAGGAGTCGATGATTCAGTAGAGGACCGAGAGAAAAATGAAATTCTGTGACATAGTGGATTGGTATTTATCTAATTTGTAAATGCCTCTGTTTTTCAGTTTGAAAATTGCATGAAATAGTAGAATAGTGGCAACAGAAGGTGGTGGTCTGCATTCAAAGAGGTTGGTGCCTCTTGGAAAGTTGGTGCTTGCTATCCTAAGGGTTTCAGTGCCTCCAGTGAGTGGGTTCTCACAAAAAAACTGATGTAATTAAGTGGGTGCTTAATTTACATCATAAAACAACAACAAATTGGTGGTTTTTACCCTTTGGGTTTCCACGTGAAAAATACCCATGTCAATGTGTGTGTGTGATGATGTTGAGAACCCTTGTTGAACATATGAATGCTCATGTCTTAATTCTTATTTATTTATGAATGAATTATCTCATAAATAATAGACGATAGAGGGATTAAGTAAAAATATATTCGAAATAAATATTGAAAGTAATCATACAATTGTTGTTTCACCCCCTCTGCTCCCCCCCCTCTCAGTAATTTCTTATTCCAACAATTGGTATCAGAGTAAGGTTCCTTCAGAAACAATCTAATCATTGGAAGGTAGATCTATAAGGAATTATGTCAAGGCAAGATAACCAAGAGGATTGTTCAAGAAGAATACCAGTATTTGATGGGACAAAATTTTCCTTCTGGAAAGTAAGGATGGAAGCATATCTAATGTCGCTTGGTGTAGATGTGTGGACTTCAGTACTGGTAGACTACAATGTCCTTGATATTCCTCCCACTGATGCAGATGGTAATAAATTATATGGAAACAATGCTAAAGCCAAGAGTGCTATTCTATTTGGTCTTAGCCATTTAGAACTTTTAAAAGTTATGCATTTTAAGTCTGCTAAGGAGGTGTGGGTAAATCTTACGTAGAGTTACGAAGGGGATGACAAGGTCAAGCAGGCCAAATTGAAAACCTTCAAAATGAGGTTCGAGAGCCAAAGAATGGGTGAAGATGAGAGTATAACATAATACTTCTTCAGGACCGATGAAGTAACCAATATGATTAGAGGGCTAGGTGAAGAAGTCAAAGAAGAAATGGTTGTACAAAAAATCTTAAGATCTCCTCCCATGAGATTTAATGCCAAAGTCTCAACTATTAAAGAAATGGATAATTTGAAAGATCTCAAGATGTACCAGTTGCATGGTACTCTCACTGCCTATGAGATGAGAGTTGCAAAGGAGAAGTTAGAAACAAAGGAAGGAATGTTCAAAGTGTCCAAGAAGGGAAAGGAGCTCAAAAAACATCAAGAGTGATCTAGCTACGAATCTAATCAGGAGTTAGCCAAGAAACTGAGGCGTGGCTTAGGAAAATATAAAGGGAAACTACCCTTTAAAAGATTTTATTGCGGAAGAGTGGGAATTTTTTTTTCCAAATTCCCCTACAAAGAAGGTACTAAAAAGGAAGATGATCAGAAACTAGGGAAAAAATATTAGAAACAACAGAAGAAAAGGTTCTACAAGAAAAAGGGATTCTACTCCAAAGAAGATAGCTCAACACCATAATCATGTAGTGAAAAATATTCAAAGGATGATTCAGATAAGTATCTTCTTATGGCCTTCGGAACAATGTTATGAAACTAACTCCAAAAATAAAATAAAAGAGATATCAACGCCTTAGAAATAAGCCACTTCGAGGGGGAAACTTCCAATACATTACATAAATGAACAATTCTTGGATGATACAAATGAAAATACCTTCCTTCTATATATATGAGTCCATGGAGCCACAATGTAATCCTACCCGACCTAACAACAATAATGTAAGGGCACAGTAATAACAACAAGGGGGTTACAGGGGTACAACAATAATAGTAAGGGGGTTAAACTAACAACAATAAGGGACTATACTAGTAATATAGGGACCTAACATGCTCCTCTCCTTCAAAAAAGTGTTGTCCTCAACGCTTGAGTAGCTCCGGGTGCTTCTGTATAAAATTATCATCCTCCCATATAGAATCTTCAGTGGGTAAGTTCTTCCATTTGACGAGATATTCTGAAATTGATCGATTTCGTAGCTATCGAGTTCTTGTTTCCATGACTGCTTCAGGTTCCAATATGGTTTTTTCTTCCTCATCAAGTTCTGGCAATATTGTTTGAATTGGAAGTTTGTCCCCTATAACCTTCTTTAAGCATGAAACATGGAAAACTGGATGCACTTGCGAATAAGCAGGAAGCTCCAATTTGTATGCCATAGTACCAATATTTTGCAACACCTTGTAGGACCATAATACTTTGGCGATAATTTATTATCATTCTTAGCTTTCTTGAGGGACATTTGTTTGTATGGTTGTAGCCGTAGAAATACCTAGTCTCCTACATCAAAACTTCTCTCACTGTGATGTTGATCTGTCTATTGTTTCATTCGATTATGTGCCAAATTTAGGTTATCCTTTAAGAGTTGGAGAACTTCTTGTTGATGCTCGATGTGATCTTCCACTGCTTGAACCCTAGAATTTTCCCTTAAAGAAGATGTGATGGGCGGTGGATGATATCCATAAAGTGCCATAAATGGGGTCATTTTTGCTACAGTATGGAAGGAAGTGTTATACCACCATTCAGTGAGAGGTAACCACTTGACCCATCATTATGAGAATTTTGAGATCTAAAATGGGTCTCCTAAGGAAAATGTACAATCAAAATTCACTTTATGAGAACCAATCACATTTTAAGGAATGACATCACCCCTAATGGTTGAGGTGGCATTGCTTGAGTTAAATGTACTTAGTTGTCACATTCTCAATGGTGGATAAAAACTCATGGTTAACCATGGTAGTAATCTAAGTACTTTTAAAGTCATAAAGTAAAATACTCATAATAAATGCCATTTCACACTTTTTGAATAAAATATTATTATTTTAATTTTATATTTTTTGAAAGAAACAATGCATATCCTTGCACAATATATAACATCTGCTCTAAGTACTTTTAAAGTCATAAAGTAAAGTACTCATAATATATTAGTTACATATTATTATATAATTTAAATAATATAAATTTTAATTAATAGAATATTATATAATTAAGAATTTATGAATTTATATTTATATTTTATTTTAAGTTATTTAAGTACAAAGGACAAATGCATTAGTTGTGCAATGATAATGACTTTTTCTTGAAAATATCATTCTTATTTATAGTCACATCAATACAATTTTTTTATTATTTTTATTTTGGTACAACTTTTGAATTGAATTTAACCATGGTTACATGGATTTTGGTGCAAAAAGTGAATTGCACATTCATAAATATTATTTTATTGGTTTAGCTATTATTTTATTATTTCCTTAGGAGGACCATTTTAGACCTCAAAATTCCCATAATATGTGCTTGCTTATCAGATACAAAACAACGAAGATATCCTTCCAAACATTTATTCACTATCTCAGTTTGACCATCGGATTGCGGATGATAAGATGAACTATGAGCTAGTTGAGTACCCAAACAAGAAAATAATTCCATCCAAAAATTTCCTGTAAAAATGGAATCTGTGTCACTTACAATAATCTTCGGGTTTCCATGTAGATTTTGAATTGTTTCCATAAATGCAGATGAGATAATGCACAAAAGTGTGCATACTTGGTAAGTCTATCAACTACCACCATGATGATACTCTTTCCTTCCAACTTAGGTAAACCTGTGATAAAATCCATTGAAATCTCCTCCCAATGTTGACTTGGAATGGATAAAGGTTGTATAAGACAATGTCTTAAATTTATTTTGCTGGAAAACCAAACATTCCACCACAAAATTTTGAATATCAGATTTAAGGCCATCCAAAAAAACTTCTTTCTTCACCCTGTGATAAGTTTTTAAAAATCTTGAGTGTCCTCCTAAAGGAGAAGTGTGAAATTCCAAAAGAATATTTTGTTTTAGTTGAGAATTCTTGCAAATATATAAGCGATATTTGTACCATAAGGAATCATTTTTCCAACTAAATGTATCGGATGTACTAGGATTTTGTTGCAACTTTTGAATGAGTGTCCACACTCCTTCATCCTTCTTCCATTCATCCCTTGCTTTAGTTATTCAATCTGGTTGGATAATAGAAATGGCACAAAGAAATGGTTCCACCTCTTCATCCTTTCTTGAGAGTGCATCTGCAACAACATTTACCTTCCCTTTTTTGTAGATGATTTCAAAGTCATAACCCAACAAATTTGTGACCCATTTTTGCTGCTTTTCTAAAGATAGTATTTGTTCCAAAAAGTGTTTAAGACTATCATGATCAATTTTTACCTTGAAGTGTCTTCCCATTAGGTAAGGTCTCCATTTCTTTAGTGCGCGTAGTATTGCCAACATTTCCTTCTCATAAATAGCCTTTTGTAAATACTTTCCTTTTATTAGACGACTTTCAAAAGCAATGGGTCTTCTTGCATTAAAAAAACACCAATTCCATTTCCTGAGGAATCACATTCCACAATAAAGGTTTTTGTGAAGTCTGGCATAGCGAAGACTGGTGCTAGGCACATTGCCTCTTTAAGATGTTTAAAGGCCTTAGTTGCTTCAGGAGTCCATGAAAATGCATCTTTCTTCAATAATGTTGTTAGAGGTGCTGTTATTCTCCCATAATTATTAACAAACTTGCGATAATACCCTGTTAACCCGAGAAACATGCTCAACTAATTTATGTTTGTGGGGACTTTCCATTCCTTAATGGCTTTAATTTTGTTAGGGTCTACCTTAACACCCTCGTGAGATACAATATGACCCAGATATTCCACCTCTTGTACTCCAAAGAAACATTTGGATGTTTTTTCATATAATTGTTTCTCCTCCAATAATTTGAGCACCCTGCCAACATGTTGAACATGATCCTTCCAAGACCTGCTGTAGATTAGTATATCATCAAAAATACTAGCACGAATTTTCTAAGGAAGGATTTGAAAATGGAATTCGTCAACCCTTGAAATGTAGAAAGTGCATTGGTAAGGCCAAAAGGCATGGCCAAAAATTCATAACACCCCTTGAGTTCGGGAAATGTTGTTTTCAGACATCTCCATTTCTCACCATAATTCTGATGATATCCAATTCAAGATCCAACTTGGTAACAAACATCACAATTCATCCAATAATTCATCAATCACAAGAATGTGGAGACGATTCAATAGCAGTTACTGAGCTCCTATACTCCAGACACATACCACATCCATCCTTTCCTAGGCACATACACCAACACTATTGAGCAGTCATGGGAACTTGACTATGTTATGATTTATAATACCAGCCTCAAACATTTCTACAATTATACGTTCATTTTTTCTCTTTTGGACATAAGGATATCTGTAAGGCCTGATGTTTGGAGGAACACTTCCTGGAATCAAATGAATAGCATGATCATGATCATGAATAGGTGGGAGTCCTTTGGGAGTTTTAAACACCTCGGAATGATTGTCCAAGAATTTTTGAAGATCTGGAGAAATAGATGATTTTGATGTTGGAACTTCTAGTGAGCATAATTGTGCAATTACGCCTTGTTGTTATTTCTTCAGAAGCTTTGTCATGACATTAGATCTTATTATCTTTCCCAGCTTCCCTGCGATACCCTGTAATTCAATTTCCTTTCCTTTCAAAAACAATTTCAAGAAAAGTTCTTCAAAATTAAAAGCTACAGTCCCCAAAGATTGTAACACCTCCCATTGTGATGGAAAGCATTGGAATATTCAATACATATTCCCCCATGGCTAGCTTGATATTATGGCATTTTCCAGAGAAATTTATAGTTCCTCCCTTTGCAACCATCACTTGACATTCTGGTGCTGGGTATAGGAAACACTTCAATTCCTTGGCTACCTTACAATGAATAAAATTATGGGTACAACCCGAATCAATCAACACTATTACCTTTTTCTTCTTGATATGTCCTTCTATCTTGAGAGTTTGAGGAGTGGTAATTCTTGCGAATGCATTACACGATATGGTCAGACTCATTTCTTCTTCTTCAAGGGTTGGTTCCTGGTGTATATCCTCTTCTTTTGAAGTTTCTTGATCATTTTCTTCCTCCTCTTCACAATCTATGTAAAATAATTTCTTCTCAGCACACTTATGACCTTTAGTGTATTTGCTATCAAAACTGTAGCAAAGCCCTTATTCTATTTTTTCTTCCAATTGTTGTATGTCAACCTTGTAGGTTGTGGAAGTCTAGGAGTAGCAACACTTCCATCTTTATATATGTGAGTGGTAGGCTTCCTTGTCGCCATAATTTTACATTCAATTTTTCTTGCCAACCTGAATGCCTTCTCCAATGAATCAGGTTCCCAAACACAAACTTCATGTTGGATGTTATCCTTTAAAGTCCCTATGAAGACATCAATCCTGTGTTCCTCTGGAATATCAATTACCCTTATTTTTAATTTTTGGAAGTCCTCAATGTGCTCCACCACTGAACCATTTTGTTTGAGATTTATCAATTAGCTAAAGAAGGTGTTTCTCTTTGTATGCTCATAATGTGCTATCATTTTCTCCGTAAAAATTGACCAAGTGACAATTTTTTTACAAGAGCAAAGCCATCGATACCATACAAATGTATTTTGTTCTAAATGTGAAGTTGCAATGCGTACCTTTTGTGTGTTTTGCACATTATTGAGATCAAAATATTACTCCATTTGTAGTATCTATGTTACGGGATCCTTGCCATCAAACTTACTCATATCCATCTTTGGAATATGGTGGTTCTTCAATCCAACATTAGAGTTTATGAAATCACGATTAACATTTATTTTTTCTCGTCATGATTTTCCTCTGCTATCTTTTTTCCATTAGGAATCATTTCTTGTATCAAATTTGACAAACCTTCCTTCAAACATTCCCATTTTTTCTTCCATACCATCCTTCAAACCTTCCATTTTTTCTTCCAAACCATTCTTCAAACCATCCATCGTAGCTTCCACACCTTTCTTCAAACCATCCATCTTAGCTTCCACGCTTTTCTTCAAAACATCCATTTCATTTTTTGTTGCTCTTTGGGAGAGCAAAATTTGGTGCACTTGCTCTTGTAATTTTGATATGTCATGTTGCATTTCTTCATCTTCATGAGCCATAGTAGAGAATTCTGAAGGCTTAATGGGTGTTGAATTCTTTTTAGGGGGGATTTTAGAACCCAACACTGATATCTATTCTACAATATGCCCTTGGAATCAATTCAAATTGATTCTTCAAACAAGACTTATGCAATTTGGAAAAAAAATACACATATTTTTCTTGCTTTTGAGGAGCTCGATATTGAAATTGAATTATCTTTATGATTTTGGATCTTCAATATCAGAAATTTGGTGTTGTAGTAGCACTCTGAATCTTCTTTCGAATGTCACAACTTTGACCTGATTTGGATTCTTCAAGGAAAATTTATTCCCAATCTCCCACAATGACCTTATAATGGAATTGTTTAGTAGAGCGAACTTGTACGACGTGCCACGTGTCAATTTTTCCTCCTTCGGATTTGAAATTAATACAAAGGAAACTAAAATCCATGTACGTGCGGCTAATTTTTATGGAATTCCAATCCGATGCTCAGAGAGAGAGTTATGATGGTTTTACCATGATCACGTCTTTGAGATGAAATTAGGGAGCCTGAAAAAACCCTAACTTCCACAGATCATATCTCTGAAAATATTGCGAACCAAGATCTGAAATTTGTACAGGAAGTTCCATAGGATTTTAGCTTTTCTCTTTAAAAATTTCAGCTTCTGAACCTTCGTAGAAAAAAATTTATAGCGCAAATTCCATGATGACTTGTTTTAGGTGAAATTCAAGAGCCTAAAAAAACCCTAACTTCCACAGATCATATCTCCGAAAATATTGCGAACCAAGATTTGAAATTTTTACACAATGTTCCTCCAGATTTTATCTTCGTTCTGTAAACATTTAAACTTCTAAACCTTCGTATAAAAAAAATTATAGCAAAAATTCCACGATGACTTGTTTGGAGTAGCGAAACCCTAGAATCCAAAGCTCTGATACCAAATTTTATGAAACCAACTCCAAAAATAGAGGAAAAGAGATATCGCCACCTTAGAAGTAAGCCACTTCGAGGGGGAAACCTCTAATACATTACATAAATGAACAATTCTTGGATGATACAAATGACAAAACCTCCCTTATATATATAGGAGTCCATGGGGCCACAATGTAATCCTAGCCGACCTAACAATAATAATGTAAGGGCACAATAATAACAATATGGGGGTTACAGGGGTACAACAATAACAATAAGGGGGTTACACTAACAACAATAAGGGACTATACTAGTAATATAGGGACCTAACAAACAAAATCCAAGAAACATAGTACTGTTGACTTTGAAGAGGAAGAAGAAGAATAAGTAGTAATTGACCTTGAAGGTGAAGTCATCAATGCCCTTGATGAGTTAAAGAAAGCAAGGAAGAAGAATGAGCTGCTAAAGGGACAACTACAACGTGCTAAAGAAGGTATGTAGAACTCAGATAATGATGAGTTTGTTTACCAAAAAGAAAAACTTGAAGAGGTTATTAAGAGAAAGGATAGCCTAGTTCTTCTTCTAGAATAAAAAAAAAGGAGCATGTGAGAAATTAGAAGTAGATAACAAGTAGTTAAGACAATATCTTCTCAAGGTAAGAAAGGAAACAATCTCAAGAACATGCAGGGACAAGATTTTGTCCTTACAAATTGAACTGGAAGAAGCAAAGCGAAAGGAAGAAGTGCTTCAATATCTAATCCATGAATGGGAAGAGAACTGCCAAAGTTTTGAGGCAAATATTGTCTCTCTAAGAATGGATCTAGAGGGAAGGAAGATCGAGAGTGGTCTAAAGGAGAAGTTTGCAGAAGGCAAAAGAAAAATTGATTAGATTTTAAACAATCAAAGGCCCTCAAGAATCATAATAGGTCTAGGATACTCACAGAAACAATATTCTTCCATGAGGAAGATGAACTTCATTTCTGCAGGATTCGAACAAGCACAAGGTCATGAAAATAAACACCAAGAGAAAGTCAATGAAAATAATAAGGAAGAAGGAAACATAGGATATCATCAATGGATAATGAATCGATCAACCAGGAATACAAGATACTTTCATGCACAAACTCATAAGATTTCCAAAAATAGGCATGCCTATTTCTTTTATGGTCATTTTATAAGTGTCATATCTTTGGACACAAAGTTGTTGATTGTAGAATGATCAAAGTTGACAGAGATGAAAATCCTAGATATAATAAATATAAAAGTCTTAATTCTCCAAACTCTTCTCTCAGAAATCAGAATGTCTTCTCTCCTTTGCTAAGTGAACTACAATGCTTCAATGTAATAATTTTGGGAATAAAGCTAGTGAGTGTAGATGCAAGTTTGAATACCTATCTAAGTCCCAAAATATTAGACAATATGCTATCCAAAAGGATGAGGGGAGCTAGAAATGAAAGTATGAAAAATGAATGCCGTGCAGACTAAATCTATCAAATCAAAATCAAGAAAAAAAATGGTATGTAGATAACGGTTGCTCCAAGCATATGACGGGGAATAAAAGTAAGTTTTTTATCGTTTAAAGAAAAAGACAAAGGAAGTAATGTCACTTTCGGGAACAATGCTCCAACAAGAATCAAGGGTAAAGGAGTACTCAGTGTTGATCAAAAGACAAATGCACAAAATGTGATGTATGCGGAGGGTTTCAAACATAACTTACTCACTGTTATCCAAATGTGCGATAAAGGATATAATGTGACATTTCGATAGAAGGGCTGAGATCTGCAATACGAGGGATGGAAAGATAATAGGGAAAACAATAAGGACTCACAAAAATGTATATTTGTTTGATGACTGCAGAGTAAGTTTCTATTTAAGATAGACAAATGAAGCACGAATATGGCACAAGAGACTTGGCCATATGAATTTTGACAGCCTCATAAAAGTCAACAAGCTTGGAGCTGTGAGGGATTTGCTAATACTGCAAAAACTTGAGAACTCAATTTGCAGGTCATGTCAATTTGGTAAGTAGACCCAAACTCACTAAAATTCAAACGAGTTTGCATCAACTAGACCATTGGAGCTAATTCATGCAGATATCTGTGGCCTAACCAGACAAAAAATCCTAAGAGGATAAAGGTACATTATGTTTCTCATCGATGATTCTACCAAGGCCACCTGGATCATACTCTTAATATAAAAATGAGAAGGATTCAAACATTTTAAGAAATTCAAAGCTCAAGTTGAAAATGAGAAAGGTATAAAGATCAAGTGCTTAAGAACAGAAAGAGGAGGAGAATACACCTCAAATGAATTTAAAAAATTATGTGAAGAGCATGGAATCAAAAGATAATATTCAATGGCTAGAACTCCAAAAAAAAATGGAGTAGTGGAAAGGAAGAACAAAACTATCTAGGAAATGGTTAGAGCCATGTTAGATGAAGCTGATGTATCCCACACCTTCTAGGGAGAAGAAGCACAAACATAAATATATTTGTCTAACATAACTCATCTCAGGCCTAATAGTGATAAGACTCCCTCTGAGTTATGGAAGGGGAGACCTGCATCAGTTAAGCATCTCAAAGTGTTTGGAAGCAAGTGTTTCATCAAAAGGAATGATAAACATCTTGGAAAGTTTTATTCTCGTGTTGATGAGGGAATATTACTTGGGTACTCTATTTAGAGAAAATGATTCAAATGTTACAACAAACAAATAAAGAATATTGAGGATTGCATCGATGTAATAGTGGACGAGATGGGTGCAGAACCTGAATCCTCTAGAGTAGAGATGAAATACGAGGATGAAACAAATGTAGAGATGGGGTGTTAAGATCAAGAAGAAACGTGATAATATTGTGAACATGAGAAGTCAAGAATAACATCAAAGCCAAAGACGCCCTCCATGTATGTACATAAAGATCATCCTTAAAGTCAAATATTGTGAGACCAAAGACATGGTGTTCAAACTCGAAGGAAACTTATCGGCAGTCCAAGCTACGCAAATATGGCTTTGCTATCACAGCTTGAACCCAAGAATATCAATCAAGCATGTGTGACAAATTCTGAGTGAAAGCAATGAATGAAGAGCTTGACCAAATTGAAAAGAATGCCACTTGGGAGCTGGTTCCAAGACCTAGAGAGAAAAATGTCATTGAAACCAAATGGGGTTTCAAAAAAAATATGAATGAACAAGGTTAAGTAATCAAGAACAAGGCTCATTTAGTATACAAAGGGTATGTCCAGATAGAGGGGATAGATTTCGAGGAGACCTTTGCACCAATGGCTAGACTAGAAGCAATCAGAAATTTTCTATCCTTTGCCAGTCACAAGAACATCAAAGTACATCAAATGTATGTGAAGTATGCATTCCTCAATGGAGATCTGGAGGAAGAAGTTTACATTGAGCAGCCATAAGGTCTTATGGTCACCATAGAGGAATGGTTTGTGTGCAAACTGAAAAAGGCCCTATATGGACTCAAACAAACTCCTAGAGCTTGGTACGAGAGGTTGGATAAATAAATTCAACATCAAGATTTTAAAAAGGGCACCGTGGATAGTAATTTGTACATAAAGGAGGAAGGTGACCATATACTGATTATAATGGTATATGTGGATGACATAATATTTGGCAGCAATGTGGAACAAATTGGGCATCAATTTGAAGAATGTATGCAAACAGAGTTTGAAATGTCCATGATTGGAGAGTTGTCCTTCTTCCTGGGATTGCAATCTCTCAATCTAAGAAAGAAATGTTTATCTCCCAATCCAAATACCTCTGAGAAACTCTGAAATTTTTTGGGTTGGAAGATTGCAAACCAGTAAGCACATATTAGTGAATTAAAGAAAATAGGGAAGCATATTTTTCATTCACGTATACTTTCCAGCTCTGATATGAGATAAACATGCATGGGAAGTCCCTGTAATCTGACCAGACATACTGCAAATTAAAATATCAGCATGGAAGTGTTCACAATGAGACTGTAAAGATTTCAAAAGCCCATTCCTGTGATTAATTTTATGGTAGAACTCGAAGACACAAAGGAAGTAGAGTAAGTCATGTAAATAAGCATTTGAGTGATGTTTGTACCTATGGTAGAAATAGGACTGTGCAGTATGCAGTAGTAGAACAAAACCAATGAAAGCCTTTGTGCAAGGGAGAGCAAAAGAGTATTGTTGAATTTTCTAAGTGGTGAGAGAAGTGGTAGTTTTGTGAGAGAGAGCACAAGGACTGAGCTGAGGGAGAAGCAACATGGAATGAGTTGCGAGACAACAAAGTGGTGATCACGTGTTATGTTGAGAAAAGTACATAAGGTATGACTATGTAAGACTGTAGGAGTAGATGATTCAATAGAGGACCGAGAGTAGAATTCAATTCTTTGACACAATGGATTGGTATTTATCTCATATTTAAATGCCTTTTTTTTTTTTTTTTTAGTTTGAAAATTGTATGAAATAGTAGAACAATGACAACAAAAAGTGATGGCCTGCCTTCAAAGAGGTTGGTGCCTCTTGGAAAGTTTCTTATTGCTATCCTAAGGGGGTCAGTGCCTCCAATGAGTGGGTGCTCACAAACAAAATGATGTAATTAAGTGGGTGCTTAATTTACATATTAATGCAACAACAAATTGGTGGTTTTTACCCTTTGGGTTTCCATATGAAAAATACCTATGTCAATGTGTGTGTGTGCTGATGTCGAGAAATGTTGTGAAACATATGAATGCTCATGTCTTAATGCTTATTTATTTATGAGTGAATTCTCTCGTACATAACAGACGATAGAGGGATGAAGTCAGAATATATTCAAAAGTAAAATTGCAAGTAATCATACAATTTTTGATTCACCCCCCCCCTCTCAATAATTCCTTATTCCAACAAAAGAGTTATCCATTCAAGAAGTATTGATTCATCAATGATTTTTCCTTGGATTCCCCACTTAACCTGGTTATGGATATAATACCCACTATTCCATTTCCTCGCTTACCACACAACAAAATCACCATTTTAAAATTGTTTCGATCTAGGAGAAGGGTAATATGTAATTGAGAGTTAATGATGATCAAAGTCTTAGTTTTAATCTCTGGTGTTGCTATGCTACTAGCAGGCCTATTCAATACCCTGGGGGAGTATCTGCAGGAACACAAGAATTTCTTCACTGTCAGTGACCCTATTTAGTACCCCCACAAAATTACTTGCTTCACCTCTTTGCGCAAGAATCCTTTCTCTTCTTTCACCCTTTATTTATTTTATTTTTAGAATTGTGGTTCGACACTTATTATTTCACATGGGCTAAGAGGGATCCCGAATTATTGATAGCAACAGAGGTTTTTCCTTCATAGAAGTATATATACCTCTAATATGGGTTTGGTCGTTATTTATTTTCCCCTTTCCCTTCTCTACTTGATTGGATTAACATGAAGAACATCAAGTAAATTTAATACCAAGTTAAGGAATCATGATGCTAGAATAAATATGGGTATCATGGTTCCAATCCAATGTTTCCTCTTGAACATATCGTATTTTCTGTCTGGACATGACTTGACTTAAGGTATTTTCCCAAACAAAGAAGTGGAACTAACAAATAGCCAAGTGTTGTGGTTGTCACAATCCCTATTTTCTTCACCACATAGTCTTTTGAGTTGTACATGAACTCTCAAACAAAGGTCTTATTTATGTACATTAACCAAACAATAGAAAAGGAACGAAACATGACAAAAACCAACAACATGAAACAAGACAAAAAAATTGTGCAAAGAGGAATGCAACCCATGGCTGCTACTGGAGATAGTGGTTAAGATCTAGACCATTGATGGGAAGAGGATCAATCCTCCCATTTAAATATTTAAACCTATAAGAATTGTGGCCAAGTTATTCAACAATGGAATACCGTCCAATCCACATAGATTGAAACATAATGTTTTTTCCTTTCTCTTTGTGTACTTTTACCCACTTTAGTACTAGGTCACCCACACCAAATATTTTGTTCCCTGCGAACTTCTTATGAAACCAATGCTTGATTCGGTTTTGGTGTATGACTAACTTTTATTTTTCTTTCAACCTTTCTTCCTCAATCTTAAGAAGATTATCAATCTGGCTCTGAACAAGGAGACATGGTTTTCCTTGAGATGCCTGAGAAATTTGCAAACTGGGAAGGTAAATGTTCGAAAAGGATAACCTATTTTACGTATACAAGGAAGTGTGGAGAGATTTTAGAGAGGGTTTGGGAGTTACATGGTCAACCCATAATTCATTCACCAAAGCGATATGCCAATTATTTTGTTCAGAGAAAATAATTTTCATGATAATACGAATCCAATACTTATTTGTGGACTCAAGAAAATCATTTCCATGTGGGTAGTAGTTTGATGCATGCTTTAAAAGAATAACATATTATAATTCAAACTCATAAAGATTTAATGAGGAAAAATAAGTTGTATTATCAAATACAAGTGATGAAGGAATTCCGAACCTGGTTATAATGTCATGTTTAAGAAATTGGATGACTTCCTGATCATTGACTTGCCTTAATAGAACTGCTTCTATCCATCGAGTAAAATAATCAGTTGCAGTTAAAACATATCAGTTTTATTTTGACGAATGAGGAAATATTTCACCGATAAAATCCAATCCCCATTGTTGGAATGGCTCCTCAAATACTACGGGCGAAAATGGGGTGACTGACTTCTAATCATGACCAACACACCTTTGACATATTGGGAACATTCAGGCATAGGCATGATCATCCTTAAATAATTTGGGATAGTAGTAACCAACCCTCATTAGCTTATGCACAGTGGTATCGCCTGGGAAGTGTCCATGTGCTGGTCCATCATGCAGATCTTTCAACACCCTTTATGAATCTGGAGGCTCTATGCATATAATAAGGACACAATTGTGGTGCTTTCAGAAAAGCACACCATGCACAAATTGATAAGATAAAGCTTTCAGGTGGATTTCCTTCTTCTGTTTGTTCAATAAATGCAAAGGAAAGGTGTTGTGCTCTAAATATTGTCGTATGTCTGAATACCAAGATGTGGTTGCAATTGAAGGAGGAACTTGCTCAATATTATAAATTTCTATTTCTTGTTCCCACCCAGATGGGTCTTCTTCCAACGAATCCATTGTTTCGGCGATAAGACAATAGAGACCATGGCCTTTGAAAGTGTGAAATGGCTTGAACTAAAGATCATACTCTTGTAGGCACGTCATCCATTTCCCCCTCCTTTCACATAGTTCTTGTTGTACAAACAATGTATAAACTGTTGGATGAGGCACATAAATAATGGTGTGAGCCTTTAGGAGGTAAGACCTAAAATTTGTAACTACTTTATAAACTGCATATGCTTGCATATCAATAGCGGTATAATTTAGTTCAAATATCTGTAAGCCAACACTTATGAAAGATATAGGTCATTCATTCCCTTGATTGTATTTTTGTGTTAATAAAACTAAAATAGATGCATCAAAAGAAAAATTATACAACATGAAATCTTTGCCAAGATCTAGACTATATAAGGCTAGAGCATTAGCAATGACTTGCTTGATTCGGGAAAAAGCATATTTCTCCATTTTATCCTATTTATATGCAACATATTTATTTATCATCTCATGTAATGGTTTAACAATGTTCTGTCTGTTGGATGAGGCACATAAATAATTGTGATCCTTTAGGAGGTAAGACCTAAAATTTGTAACCGCTTTATAAACCGCATATGCTTTCTTATCAATAGTGGGATAATTCAGTTCAAATATCCGTAAGCCAATACTCATGAAATATATAGGTCATTTGTTCCATTGATTGTATTTTTGTGTTAATACAACTACAATAGATGCATCAGAAGCAAAAGTGTATAATATGAAATCTTTTCCAAAATCTAGACTATATAAGGCTAGAGCATTAGCAATGAATTGCTTGATTCGGGCAAAAGCATATTTATCCATTTTTCCCATTTATATGAAACATATTTCTTTATCATCTCATGTAATGTTTTAACAATCTTTGCATATTCAGAGATGAACTTATGTAGGAAATTAATGCTTCCCAAGAAATATTGCATTGCTTTCTTGTTCATAGGAAAAGGGTTTGGGATTCAAATAAATCCCATACTTGTGACATCACTTGAAAATCTGCTTCGGATGATGAATATGATTTGATTTATTCTTAGAAAATAATGTTACGTCATCTAAGAAAACTAGACTTTGACCAATAAATCCACGGAATGTGATGTCCATGGCCCGTTGAAAAGTAGCGCCAACATTGATAAAGCCCAAATGGCATGCACTTAAAAGAAAAATTTCCCCACTTCATCCTGAACATGATCTTCAAACGATCTGGTTCTACTACTAGCACCTAATTATATCTTGAGAATCCAGCTATCAGTGAGAACATTTCCGACCCATATATTGTTTGGAGTATTTGCTCCATAGATGACACATGGTAATTATCCTTATCTGAATCCTGATGAAGGTTATGAAAGTCGAAACATATACGTATCTCACAGAAATGATTTATAATAGGAACCAGGTTGGAAACCCATGTAGAATGTCGAAGTTTAAAAATTACCAGAGAATCCAACAATTTCTTTAATTCCTTTTGAATAAGGGGTTCAAGCGTCAGATGAACTTTTCCTAGCTTCTATTGAAACGACTTTACCCCTTCCTTGATAAGAATGACATATTGAATGATGCATTTATCATAAGTCTTAGATCATCATACATCCATGCAAATACATCTAGGTACTATTTATAGAGACAAATAAAAGCCTTCCGTTCTTGAGGAGAACAACATTTTCCAAGATTGACATACTTCAAATATTCTTTGGTTCCCAGATCGACTTGTTCATGTAGCAACGTTGAGCTCTGAGTCTTTGTGTTCACTATTCCTTTGAAACGATTTTGCAGGTCGTAAATTTTCTCAAGAGATACCACGCCTTTCAACATTGGATTCCTTCTTGATGCTTGGGTTTCTTCCTGCAAAGCCTTCTTGTGCTCATCTTCTTCAATAACTATATCTTTGTAAACATATTCGTTGGCCATGAAGTGCAGTATCTGTTGGTCGTCATTAAATAAACAAAAATTAGTGACATTGTCATGCAAAGATGGATTATAAATGATTTCAATAGAAAAACCATATTTTAATGGTGAAATTCTAGTAGCTACATTGGCTAATATGTATGCGACATCATTACGAACTTTAGGAACAAAACTAATATTAAATTCTTTGAAAAAAGATATAAGTCACCATACCTCTTGTTGGTAGTTTTTCAAACTAGGTGAAACATAGTGAATGGTATTCCGTACCTAATGGCTAACGATCTATAAATTAACAATTACCTAAGTACTTATACCTTGAGGTCTATGGCTTTCTTTAACCCCAAAATTAGTTCTTCATATTCAACCGTTTTCTTCGTGCACTAGAACTACAAGCGACATGACAAGATACACCTTTTTTTCTTAGGGTCAATGAAACACAACCAACTCCGAAACCATCTTGAGTCTTCGAACCATCAAAATATAAGATCCAAATACCAATAGCTACTGAGCTAGTTCCTATACTAGTAGTTTGTACATATATATTACAAAGTTCATTAGCATAATTTGTACTACAAGGAAGGAGATCCAACTATGTATCTGATAATATGGGTAATGTCCGCACTTGATAACACTTGTGGTCAACCTCTAAGAAAAAATTTCCAAAAATCCTGTCTGCAAATCCAACTAGCTCATTATGTCCTTCAAGCGGTGTCACGATTTACTTCATGTAAGGCTCGCTTTCCACTCGAATATAATTTCTTCTGGACCTATAAGGAGGCCACAAATGTGTCAAGTCCCTTGAGAAATATCCTTTTATCTTGTTGGACCAATCTCTACTTAGAAGCAAACCATAGGCTTCCAGAATGTCCACAAAAAAAATATTGATGCACTGATGAACTATATGGTATGATGACAAATGAATGATGACATTATTAAGTTCACCAATTTCCTGGACCAATGATATGTCCAGCTGTATGATTCGGGCATCCGACTTCTCCATTTAGCATTGATTTTCTTAGCAATAGATAGTGACATAACCTTTGAAGATGCTCCCGAATCAACAAGAAAATTATGAAAATTATAATTAAAGATTTCAAACGTTAAAAGGAATGGAGGGCATAAAGTGTTATCACTTAAATTAACAACATTGACAACAAAATTTAGAATATCATGAGACTTACCGGACTTAACTTGAGAAGAAGAAACTTCATTACATGATGGAGGTTGTGATGAAAATGCTTGGACTAGTTCACGTTGTCTTGTTATTTTTGCGAGCTCAAATATTGAAATGTTGGCACGAGCAGTATTGATATCCTCAATAATGTTGTAATCCATACTTTCATTCTTAACAGGCTCTGCTAAAGTGTCGGGTGGTGTAGCTTTGTTAGAAGTCCCATAAGTGATGGGATTATTCTTACTGTTCATGGAGGGGTTCATAGTAGGAGGATCACTTCTAGACTTATTCTATAAACTCTGAGCATGATTAGTAGGTGGTAGAATCCTTCTCAATAATTTATTTTTAATATATTTCTTAGAAATAGGTCCTTTTCTCCTCAGATTATATCAGTTAGTTGCCTACTGAGGAGGAGATTCATTCTCTAGTGGTTCATCAATGTTAAATATAATATCGAATGCATTAACTTAATGTCCAACACCTGAACTTTCCTCGGTCACGATAGATTCATTTTCTTCTTCACCCTGCTCATACTGCTCCTCTGCTATTAGTGTCTATAATATGAGTTTCCATAGCATTCATGTTGTGATTCCACCGTGGATATGTTTTTTCCAAATGTCTCTCCTGATGGAAAGTACAAAAGTTATCCATGCCCAAGCTTTCAACATTAAACACAACAATGGAGATATGTCTAGATTTGGTCGGTTGTTTATTGTTATTCTTCTTAAATAAAGACGGCCTGAAAGACTTACAACCAATACTTGCGTCACTTGACCTTTTCTTAAGTTCATAAACTTCATTAGTAAGCAACTTCAAAGATTTGGCCAAGCTTTCCACATCAAATGAATCCTTTTCTTTGGCTTTAGTATAAGAGGCTTGAGATTTCTTCCCAGCATCTTTTGAGTCTTTTGAATCTTGATGATTATCAATGGCTCCAATAGAACACAAGTCTTTCTCTACAATGATCAATTCTGCAAAGTTCAAAGTCAATGTATCATTTGTGGCTATTTTATTAAACACATAAATATTAGTAGGAAACGAAAATGTGTAATAATGTTTAGTTATTGTCATGTGGTTGAACATCAATGGGGAAAATATTTAATAAACAAATAAACATTTGATTAAAATCCTTCACTTTTTCTTTGTCCCCCATCTTAAGATACCTGAGCTCTTTTAGCAACATGGTGGGCACCTTGTCATCAACAAATTTATCTAGAAACAACTTCTTGAACTCCTTCCAATTATGGATTGAATTAGGCAAAACACTGTGATACCAAACTGATGATCTATCTTATAGAGTGAATGGAAAAA
Source organism: Pinus albicaulis (assembly GCA_034641835.2). Taxonomy (NCBI): domain Eukaryota; kingdom Viridiplantae; phylum Streptophyta; class Pinopsida; order Pinales; family Pinaceae; genus Pinus; species Pinus albicaulis. The sequence goes on along the minus strand of CM076577.1, from coordinate 1,121,515,659 downwards.
TTCTATAAGAAACTTCATCATAATATATCTCAAGCATTCGTAAATGCACGTAGAAGTCATCAATGTGGTCCTCAACTTTCGTCTTCTTATCAGGATCAAAATTTGAAAGTAGCTTCTCCGAATGTTTAGGCATACAATCTACATTTATTGGAAGAGAGAGAGGCCCTTAGGCCATCCAATCCAACTATTCATCAACCATGTCTTATTCCTCCTCTTCTCCCTTAGAATCTGAAGAGTCTTTTCCCTCACTGTTTAAATCTTTGTTGTAAACAAGTTGTTCTTCTTGTATTAGTTGTTCTTCGTTAGAAAATTGAAAATATTCCCCGTCACCATCTAAATCCTCCTTAATAGGTGGAAATTCCCCTTGTTAGTTTGTTATTTTCGTAGAATCAACTAACTCTTCAAGGGTTGCAATCACCAAATCTTCCACCAAAGAAACCATTAAAGATATTTGAGGTAAAAAATGGGCCTCAAAACAAAAATATACAACCAAAATCAAATTTATAAGAACCAATAGGATCCAAGATTATGATGTCAACCATGTGGGATGATTCACCATTTTGGAGTAAAAAAGTAAAAATATTAAAAAAAAAACTACTTTTCAACTCGTATTTTCAACTTAACTCCCTAAGGTTTTACTAAAATTTCAAGTGGGAGCACTCGCTAGATGAGGAATTTAATTCCTTATCCAAGGAGTACCCATGTTGCATACTTTCGATGCACCCTGCTACACAAAAAAAAAGAAATACAGGAAAACCATGATTGTAATCATGTTTTTTCATGTATTTCTCATTTTTCGTGTAGTAGGTCATATCGAAAGTATGAAACATGGGTACTCCTTGAACGAGGAATTAAATTCCATATCCGAGTGGTCCCACTATAAATTTGAGTAAAACCGTAGTGATATAAGTTGAAAAAGTGTTTTTTTTCCTTTTTCCTTCGAAAATTTGATGATGTAATCTAATATTTTATTAACATTTCCACTATTATTTTATAATATTCCTTAGGAGGCCCATTTTAGACCTAAAAATTTCTCTAATCCAATACATCCTGACTATTTATTTCTTTCTTTATTGGCTTATGGGGTAGAATATAAACGACAAGAAGTAAACCAAGAGCTTTTGCAAATTGACGAGTAATAGGCCGGATTGTCTAGAGTTGATTGTAAGTAACTTTAAAAGTCTATTCCACGCTTCCATGATAGGAATCCCCTACCTCAGGAACGCGAGTTGGAGTTAAACTTGAACTGATACTGCCTTACATGAAAGACTTTTTATTTGGATGAGGAGAATTGTTAGCCATAAAAAGGCTGCCCTCTTAGCGCCAGAATGTTGACGGTGCTGGATCCAACCAAAATATAGGGGGTCTCCCAAATATGAAGTCCCAATTAGACCTCACATCGTTTGGTATAAGAGCCCCATCCAGAAATGTGGCCTGACTTCCATGTGCTTAAATATTTTCCTTGGTTGTAGCAGTTAGCATAAGAGAACAACATGCACGTAATTTTGAATGAGCAATTATGCCTTCTGAAATGTTCAATTGTAAATGTATTAAGGTTCTTTCATCGAAAGTAAATAGAAAGTAAGCCTTTAGAAGAAAAGTATTAGTACTAATATAATAAAGACACACACACACATTCATATGAAAGAATCATTAGTTGCCTAGAGAAATAATTCACATAGACATAACGATCATTGAAACAATTACAACACACATTCAATAAGATGAGAACCAAATCCAATGAAGTATTTCAATTTATTTAGTACATAAGAATGCTAACATATACCAAAAACAGCCAAATAATAGTCTCAAAACATTCATGATATATGCATGAAAGTGTGTTGGCTCAATGAGCTTCAAATACTAAGCGAAAGTTCCAAGATATATTGATACATTGAAACACCACTAGCTCCAATAGTGGAGTGTTAAGCCACTACTCACTCTCCAAAAGAACTATCTTCCTCTCTAATGCTTAGTTGGAGAAGCCAAGGTTAAAAGTCATTTCTTTGATTAATGAGGCTTATTTATAACAAAAATAATGGCCTTTCATATCCTCATGACTCTTGAACTTCCCTCATGACCCTTAGACTTCTAATGTGACCTCTGGACTTCTAACATGACTTTTGGCCTTATCTGTGAATTTTAGACTTCTCAATGTGGATGTTTTGTCCATATGTGACTCTTATACTTCGACATATTTACATTTATAACATTTTCCAAAATTACATCATCATGTGACGACAACATGACAAGTCACTAACATTGATGAATTGGACTCATGGTGACTTGTATATAGAGTTCTTTGATAAGTGACGACATTGCTACTACGTCTTCAACACTTGTAACAAATATTACACTCTGATTTTTTGTGAGCTTTGGTATTGCACCAAGAGTGCTGCAACTCCCAGGGGCTGCCCTACTTTACTTTATCAACCCGGGGTTCGTACAAACTTGGAGGTGATAGTGCTATAAACACAACAGATGCACTTTGTTCATGTCATCCTCTTCTGATTACAAAAGGGTGCTATTTCTTAAACTATGATAAGAATTGAAAAGTAAATTGCTGAAAGGAAATGACAGAAAGAAAACTAAACTAAATTGCTGAAAAGAAATGACAAGAATGAAACTAATTTAATTTGTAGAAAGGAAAGGACTGAAAAGGGAACTAATTTAACTTGTTGAAAATAAATGGCAGAAAAGAAACTAATTCTAAAACACATTTAACTTGGAAAATTAGCTAAATTCACTCTACTTATCCTATAGTCTATCTAACATGCTTCTATCCATGCAACCAAACTATCCATGACTTAATTCTACTTGAAAAGGGATTGATTTGCAGCTTGGAGGGAAGAAAAGGGCTAAAGTGCCGAATGCAGGGCTTAGTGCATGAAACAGGGCTTAGAAATGGAAAGCGGGGGTTAAAACCTTATAAAAACTTATAATATGGCAGAAATGGCTTTGGAGCGGAAATAAATTCAAAAGTGAGATGGCAGAGTGCAATGGAGGACAAAAGTTGTGATTTGCGATGTCACAATCGCAATTTCGCAAGTTTAAAAGGATAGCGGTAAAGGTTAATGGAACAAACTAAAATGTGCAAAGTGCGATTTGCGATGCATGACATGGTGGAGTTATCGCATCGACGAAATAAATGGTAAGTGTTATGAAAAAGGTAAATGACGAGATTTGTGATTTGTGATTTCGCAATATCGCAATTGCAAGAACGAGCGATAAGTGTTTAAAGGTAAACGCTAAATGGTGCGAAGTGCAATTTGCTATGGCGACATGGTGGTGGGACCGACAGTGGGGTGTGGTCGCAATATCGCAATCGGCCAGAAAAACGGTAAGTGTTAAGGGATAAAGGAAAAAGTTGTGGGATGCGATTTGCGATAGGATAAGAACTACGATATGCAATTTGCGATAGGGATGACGTGGCAGTGGGACCAACAGTGGGGCGCGATTTCGCAATATCGCAATCGTAAAGAATGAGCGGCATTAAAGGTAAAAGGTAAAGGTTGCGATTTGCGAAGTGTGACGTATGGTGGCGGGAGACTCGAGGAGCAAAGGCGGAGGTCGGGTTTTCGATGGTTTTGAACGATTTTTTCACTTGTTTTGCATAAAAAGGGTAAGGCATCTATGAACGGAGAAAAGCAAAGGAATAAGGCTTGAAGGGCTTAAGTGTGTTAGAAAAAGGGTAAGTACATCGTTAAGGTGAGAAGGAAAGGAGGGGAGTTCAGGCATAAGAGCAGTGCTCAGAAGTGAAACACACCTGCGGATTCGTGCACGGGCAACATACATAAATGCTTGATGAAATAGTGAAAGAAAGGCTTGGACTTGGTAATACAAATTCTTCCCAAAATTCAAACAGAAAGCAATTTTGGCTTGTGCCAGTCTGCCCCACTCGAACTCTATTGACAGATATGAGAGGGGGATACTTGACCACAATTTTTTGAGTTTTTCCTCTATTTTACTACGCATAAGCAATTAAAAACTACAACATCACAAAAACTAAACAACAATGAAACTTATCAGAAGCAGATCTAACTTAAATGGCAGAAAAAAAACTAGCTAAATGATAGAAATAAAATGATAGGAACAACAGAGAAGCTGAAGCACATGGATTGGGCCCCAACCCACGAGCCTATACCTATGAAACTTAAATAAGTTGAATGAAATAAGTCTGCTCATTTCATAAAAGAATAACTACATACATCTCTGAAAGTTTGATCCTTGAATAAAAAAAAAAGCTCAATAGCTCATAACAATAGTTCTGAATGGAATCAAGACTAGAATAGACTAACTCCTCCTAGCTCTAGCTCTTCTCTATTTATTCTGCAGGGAAGCTACCAACAACTCCCTAGAAAATGGTGATTGAGTCCACTTGACTCTCAGTGAACAAGGATTGAGTGCACTCCTCTTTGAGTTGCTTGGCTTCCTTTGGAATTCGAATTGCTGGAGAGAATCTTTGGGATCCTTCAATTGCCTTTGAGGGTGGAAAATCCTCCTATAATTCCTCTTTTCTGTATCCTCCGAGTCTTTATGATAAAATTATTATAAAAAGGATTAATAATTCATGATTTTCTGCACTCAACCCTATATTAGGCACTCATACTATGTTATCCTTAATCGCCACCTATACTAGCATAATAACACCAAATAATAATAAAAATGCAATAAAAAGAGATCTAAGAAGGAAAAAAGGTGACTATTAACCCCTCCAAATATGTCTAATGATGGAGCTGATCATCACCCCCCTATTGAATGGTGACAACCCCCCTGATTTCCTAAGGAAGAAGTGTGGGAGTTTCCCCAAGGGGGTAAAAACCATTATTCTTTTCTGCATTCTCCCATTCTCTATTTTGTGCATCTTTGTCCTCTTCATCAGTTAGCCCCAACAGCAAAGGTGGGTTGAGCTTTAGTCCCAACCATTGGATATTTTTGGCTTGCATGACCCTCTTCATAATGGTGCCCTCTCCAATGCCCCCCTCAGTTTTTCTGGAGTATGGTACTCCCTGTTCCTGAGGCTGTTCCATCTCCTTTGGCTGGCCATAATGCGCTCATCTTCTATCTGCTTAGAGACATCATTAAAGTGGCCTATCACCTGGTTTTGAATATGAAGGTAATTTTCAACCAGTGCAGGGTCCCTTTCAATCTCTCGATGGTTAAGGATGACTCCTCTTGGGCTGAATAATTCTGGTTTGATATATAAGGGTTCTCTATTTATTCTTCCCATGACCTTCCAGATATCTTTTGCTCTAGTGTCCTCATTCACCATCGAAGATGCTAGAGCCATTAAATACATATCCCCCATTGTAGGATTGGGGTCCAAAATATCCATATTTGTCAACACAAAGTTATGCACATAAAACTCTGCCATCTTTGCCTAATCAACCATGTTAGATTTCTTGTAGAAATTCATGAATTGCCTACAATATTGGAAAGGTAGTGATCCATGGGAGGCTAGAGTTTTGATTTGAAATAGAAGCCATTGTTCTTTGAGGTACAAAACATATGAGTCAGAGGGGAATCTACGTTGAAGGGCTTCTATGCATAAGTCCGCCATGGTGGCTACTTTCTCCTCTTTTTGCTGCAATTTCTCCTTTAGTGCTACATTCTCTGCCTGTGCCTTCTATAACTGCTCCTTCAGAGTTATCTCTTTGATTTTTTCCTCCTCCCTTGGTGATTATTCAATGATAATCAGGCTTGTGGGAGAAGTTTCTGGCTCTCTCTAATTCTTTTCAGCTCTGGAATACCTAGAGGTTTTCCTTTTTCTCTTTTCGCTCAGAGGAGCTATGGTGGCAACTATCTTTTTGTATTGAGGGGATGTGGTGATGTGTTGTGAGTCTGTTTCTCGCCCAATTTCTGCTATCTCTATGACTTCTATGGCCATCTCTTATGTTTTTCTTCGGCCCTTTGTCTCTTCCTCTTCTTCTTCTTGTTCTTCTTGTGTATGCTCGTTCTCCCTCTTCGTCTTAAGCACTACGTGCTTCCGTTGGTCTCTCTCCCTTTAAAAATTTTCAATTTACTGATTTGGATGAGACAACATCTCCTTTTATTAGATAGTGCAACTAATTTTGGATTGCTTATGTAATTCGGCTCAGCTCCAGTTCTATTGTAGACAAATTTTTCCTTCTCTTGTTAGTTCAAGATGGACTGCATGTTTCCTCCCCTCATTATCCTCTATTCCACTGGATTTAAATTATTTTCTTTTGCATGCCCAGGTGGTGTGTACTTCCAATTTTTTTAGTCATACCTCACGGTGGTGGCCGAGTTAACTGGCCACTTTTCTTCCCCTTAAACTCTAAGTTTGAAAATTTAATTATTTTTGGCTATTATGGATGCGTAGCAAGGGGTGAGAAGCTATACCTGAGTTTACCTGTCGTTTCCAAGGCGGTTGCAGGAGCTGAATTGAGGAGACAAGCCTTTTAGATGTTGCGTTCCTCACCATATTCCTGTACTCTGAATGAGAAAATTCTTGAATGAGCTGCTAATATTTGTTTGTGGAAGGTGACATGGCACGGACGAAGGTGGGGTCCTACCCACACATCGCAAATCACAAGATTTAGTGGTGCAAGACGGAAAGTTAAATGTTATATGTTGTGAAGTGTGAAGTGTGGGGCCAATGAGTGATGTGGCAGATGGATGACTGGCTGCTTACGTCATTGCGGGGGTGTTCTGGGGTATGACACACCCATAGGTGGTGTGCCCCCGCAACTATCGTGAGCCATTGATTTGTGGTTAGCAGAATTTTGGCGGAGTCAACTTTGGAGGCACCAACATTGATAACCTTTTGGTTGTTTATGCCCATGGGTTTCCGCCGATCTGAGGTTATCATTCATTTCTTTAACTCCCACCTGACTATTAGCATGGGCGTTAATCCACGATGGGCGATGAATGATGTGGCGTGATGGAAGTGGGGGCCACCTGACCTGCACTTGAAGCGTTGGGCCTTCACCTTACCCACTCTAGCTCTTCATTTGCTTGACTTTGATGTTGACCTATCCATTCAAAAGAATCACAAGTCAACATATGGCATTCTCATTCTCCTGGAGTCTGTTATGCAACTTTCCTTCTTTTTCTTCTTGGCAGTCCATGAACAACTTTGTTTTTTGTTTTTTTTAAGGAACTTCCTGATGTTTGTGTGTTGCTTCTTTTGCTACATTGTGCTAAGGAATGGAGGAGTATGGTGTATGGAGGTGATGGAGGAAGTTATGAAGATGAATGGAGTGAATGATGGGATAGATGGTAATATAGAAGAAGGGAAAAGAAGATGAATGCTTCCCTGTGTTTTATCAAACCATTAACAACCTACAAAACAACAAACACAAAAAACACAGAGATGCAGATGTATATATTTTTTTCTTTTTCTCTATTTTTTTTGTTTTTGTTTTTAAAGAAAGTGGGCTGCCTCCATGGAGGTTTTCAACCCACGAAATTTCCTTGGGTGCCTCAGAGAGGTTTTCACCCATAGATATTTATTCTCTTTTTATTTTATTTTTTAGCAAGTGAGCTGCCTCCATCGAGGTTTTCAACCCACAAGTTTTTTTAGTTTTTTTTTTATTTTTTTTTAAAGGAGGTGTGGGAAACTATGGAGTTTCCCATCATATACACATCTCTGCTTATTGAATCTATGAGCTCTGCCTTTGACAAAGTCTTCTTGTAAATTTTAAGTTTGTGACCATTGACAAGCAAGGGGATTCCTTCCTCATCTATGGTTCTGATTTGACTTGCACCATTATCAAAAAAAAATTCCACTGTGTAAGGTCCTAACCATCTTGTCATCAACTTGCCTTTAAAATATTTAAACCTTGAATCATATAACAATGCCCAATCTCCTTCTTGGAAGGTCTTTTATTTGATGTTCTTGTCATGCCATACCTTCCTTTGCAGCTGAACTGCCTCTATGTGAAGAAGTGCTTGCATTATGAACTCATCTAATCCATTTAGTTGCATCAACCTTTATTTTTGAGAATTTGATAGATTTAGATTTAATTCAGCTACCATTCTTAAAGTATTGAATTCAAACTCAACTGAAAGTAGAGATCTCTTACCATAGACTAGTTCATAAGGAGTGAATCCTGTTGTTGTATTCCAATTAGTGTTGCAGGCCCAAGTAGCTTCTACCAATCTATCTGCCCAATATTTTTTGCTGCTGCTCACAACCTTAGTGAGGATGCTATCTAAAGCTCTGTTAGTTACCTCTACTATTCGCCTAAGGGTGATAGGTAGTAGAAGTTCTATGCTTAATCTTGTGCTTCCTCAAAAGATTCTCAATAATGTGAAAGGTGAATTGTGCTCCCTGATCAGTGACTATTTATCTGAGGTATCCAAATTTTTAAAACACATTCTCCCTCAGAAATTCTTCTACTTTCTCCTCGGTTGTTACCTTCACTGATTTTGCTTCAACCCACTTTGTCAGGTAATCAATGCAGACTATGATATACTTCTTTTGTCTAGATGGTGGATTGATAGGTCCAACAGAGTCCATGCCCCACTTATCAAATGGCTCAAGAGCCACCTGAGGGTGTAAAGGAATTTCATCCATTTGTGTGGGTTTCCCCATCCTTTGGCACTGGTCACACCTGCTGGTGTATCTTCTGGAATCCTAGTGAAGGGTAGGCCAAAGTACCATGCCTGAAAAACTTTGTAAGCAGTTCTCTTTGCAACAAAGTGGCCTCCACATGGGATGTCATGACATTCAAAGAGGATATCAAAAACTTCTTCCTCCATCACACATCTCCTTAGGATTTGATCAAGGCCTAGCTTGAAAATATTTCCCCTAATCCATGTGAAAGGGGTGTTTTTTATGATGATTCTTCTCCTCTCCCTGAATGAAAGATTAGGAGGGATTTTTCCAGCTACCAAGTAGTTGGATATATCATAAAAAAATGGTGAGAGTGCTGATATGGCAAAGAGGTGTTCATCTGGCAGCTAGTCATCCACCATTCCTTCTTCACCTGCAGGGAGAACTAACCTGGACAAAAAACTTGCAACAAAATTTTCCTTTCTAGGTTTATCAACAATAGTCAAATCAAATTGCTGCAAAAGTAACAACCATATAATTATCCTAGAATTTACATTTGGTTTGTTCATTAAATACTTGATGGCTGCATGGTCAGTGTGGACAAAGGTCTGATATCCAGTGACATAATGGGCGAATTTTTTCAATGCATGGATAATGGCTAACATCTCCTTCTCAGTAACAGTATAATTCAGCTCAGACTTTGACAAATTCTTTCTCATGAAATAAATGGCATAAGGGATTTTGTCCTCTAATTGTCCTAATGCTGCCCCTACAACTTTGTCCGATGCGTCAGTGTGGATGTGGAAAGGGAGAGTCCAATTTGGACCTCGGAGGATGAGGGCAATAGTCAACTGTTTCTTAATGAGCTCGAAAGCCTCTTGACAAGGGCCAGACCAAATAAAGTCAGAATCCCTGGCCAATAACCCACATAATGGTGAAGCTATCTTGCTGAAATCTTTGATGAACCTTCTATAGTAACTAGCTAAGCCTAAGAAACTCTTGACATCTTTCTGCTTTTGAGGAGCAGGTACCCTTTTGATGGTAGTGATTTTGTTTGGGTCTACCTGTATTCCTGCTTGTGATATGGAGTGTCCTAATAAAAACCTTGCTTTCTTTAGGAATTCACACATTTCTGGGCTCAAGGATAGATGCATCTCAATGCACCTCCTTAGTACTTTACCCAAATTGGAGAGAGCTTCTTGGAAGTCATCCCCATATGGTGTGAAATCATCCATGTAAATTTTGACAGAGTCATGGACTAACTTAGAAAATATGCTCATGACAGCTCTTTGGAAGGTGGTTGGGGAATTGCATATCCCAAAGGGTAGGACTCTATAAGAAAAGGTACCCCAAGGGCAGGTGAAAGTAGTCTTATCCTGGTCTTTAGGGCTGATTTGAATTGTACCCACTGAACCCATATAAGAAGGAAAATAATTTCTTCCCTGCAAGGGCATCCAAGACTTGGTCTACAAAGGGAAAAGGGAAATGGTCTTTCTTGGTGGCTTTGTTAAGTTCTCGATAATCAACACAAATTCACCACTTACCATTCTTCTTTGGGATCAAGACAAGAGAAGATACTCACTTGTTGTTGGATATAGGATATATGAACCCTGCATCCAATAGTTTCTGCAACTCTTCTTTGAATATGTCATTAATATTCGGGTTCATCCTTATTTGGGGTTGTCTCACAGGCTTGCATCCTTCTTTGATGTAAATGTGATGCTTGCATAATGAAGGATGCACCCCTTTCATGTCCTTGTAATCCCAAGCAAATGCTTCAAGATTTTCTTTCAAAACCTGGCATAGCTGATTCTCTTCTTCATTCAAGAGGTTTGGGTTGATTTTCAGAGATCTCTATGGGCCAAACTCAATAGCCTTGGTGGTTTTAGAGGTGGTCTCAACTAAGTGCACTTCTATCCAAGGTTTTATTTCTGACTCTTTGACTAAGGTTTCGAGAGGAGTGTTAGTGGAGGTTTGGTTTTTAATGGCATGGTCGATGAGTTCATCTTCATCAAGATGCCCCCCTCTGTTAGGTCCCTATATTACTAGTATAGTCCCTTATTATTGTTAGTGTAACCCCCTTATTGTTATTATTGTGCCCTTAAATTATTATTGTTAGGTCGGCTAGGATTACATTGTGGCCCAACTAGGATTACATGGACTCCTATATATAGAAAGAAGGTTTTGTAATTTGTATCATCCAAGAATTTTTCATTCATGTAATGTGTTGGAGGTTTCCCCCTCGAAGTGGATGATTTATAAGGCGTTGATCTCTCTTTTCTTCTATTTTTGGAGCTGGTTACACAACATTTGGTATCAAAGCTTTGGATTCTAGGGTTTCACTTCTCCAAACAGGTCATCATCGAATTTTCGCTATAACGTTTTTTCCACAAAGGTTCAGAAGCTGAAATTTTTAGAATGCGAAGCCAAAATCCTGAGGAACATCGTCACAAAATTTCAGAGCTTGGTTCATAATATTTTCGGAGATATGATCTGTGGAAATTAGGGCTTTTTGCAGGCTCCTGAATTCCACTTAAAAAGGTCATCGCGGAAATTTCGCTATAATGTTTTTTCTATGAAGATTCAAAAGCTTAAATTTTTAGAGCACAAAGCCAACATCCTAAGGAACATCTTCGCAAAATTTTAGAGCTTGGTTCACAATATTTTCGGAGATATGATATGTGGAACTTAGGTATTTTTCAGGCTCCCAAATTTCATCTCAAAGAGGTGATCGTGGGAAAATCTTCATAACTCTCTCTCTGAGCATCAGATTGGAATTCTGTAAAAAGTGGCTAGAAGTACAAAGATTGTAGTTGCATGTCCAACAATTTTAGGGCCAAAGGAGTAAACAATGACACGTGGTAAGTCGTACAAGTTCGCTCTACTGAACTAGTCCATAATTAGGTCATTGTGGGAGATTGGACATAACTTTGCCTTGAAGAATCCAAATCAGGTCAGACTTGTGGCATTCGAAAGAGAATTCAGAGGGATACATTAGTACCAAATTTCAGATATTGAAGATTCTAAATCACAGAGATAATTTAGTTTCAATATCGAGCTCCTCAAAAGCAAGAAAAATATTTGTATTTGGTTTTTAAAATTGCATAATGTTTGTTTGAAAAAGCAGTTTGAAGTGATTACAAGGGCATATTTTAGAATTTTTATCAGTATTGGGTTCTATAATGCCTAAAATAAATAATTCCATACCCATTAAGCCCTCAAAAAGCTATACTATGACGCATGAAGAGGAAGAATTGCAGTATGAGATATCAAAATTACAGTACCAAGTGCAAAAAATTTCGATCATACGAAGAGCAGTCGAAGATGACATAGATGGTTTAAAAGTAGAAATGGAGGCTAAGTTGGATGGTTTGAAGGATCAAATAATAGCTAATATGGATGATAAATTAGTGGAAGATCACATCAAGCATCAACAAAAATTTCTCCAACTCTCAAGGGATAACCTAACTTTAGTGCAGAATCTCATGAAACAACAGGAAGATCAACATCACATCGAAAGAAGTTCTAAAGCAATCAAAGAAACAAGAACTCGACAAATACGATCAATTTCAAAGTATCTCAGCAAGTGGAAGAAATTTCCTGTAGAAGATTCCACATGGGAGGATGAGAATTTTATACAGAAGCATCAAGAAATAATCAAGCATTGAGGACAACACTTGTTTGAAGGAGAGGGGCATGTTAGGTCCCTATATTACCTGTATAGTCCCTTATTGTTGTTAGTGTAACCCCCTTATTGTTATTATTGTACCCATGTAACCCCCATATTGTATTATTGTGCCCTTAAATTATTATTGTTAGGTCGGCTAGGATTACATTGTGGTCCCATGGACTCCTATATATAGAAAGGAGGTTTTGTAATTTGTATCATCCAAGAATTGTTCATTTATGTAATTTATTGGAGGTTTCCCCCTTGAAGTGGCTGATTTATAAGGCGTTGATATCTCTTTTCTTCTATTTTTGGATCTGGTTTCACAACACCCTCTAAGAATAGCATCTATGGTACACATAGGGGCAATGTCCATCCTCAAACCATATAGGGAGATCATGATCAATGGAAGGCTGGGCTGGAGGATATAAAACTAGATGTTTAGACAAAGGCCCATTTTTGATAGTCATGTTTCTAGCCCGACAACTAATATAAGCATCTGCAGTGGCTAACCAAGGTCTCTCTAAGATGAGAGGAAAACCATTAAACTTGGTTTTTGGTTGCAGGACTAGGAAGTTTGTAGGATACTCCCAAGAGTCAATGGTAACCATAACATCCTCAAAAATTCCTTCTGGAGTTACTGTGGACCGATCTGCAAGTTGTAGAACTATTGTGGTTTTCCTCAAAGTCCCTTGGAGATTAAGTTCAGCATAGTTTCCTTGGTCATGATATTGATGGAAGCCCCTAGATCAATTAGAGTGTTGGGGACTATGACACCATCTATATGCACATCAACAACTGGACTACCAGGGTCCTAGTATTTTGGAAATATCACCTTTTCCAGCATCAGGTCAGACAATTGTCCTACCGCATTGATGGTGGGGGTATCTCTCTTCCTTCTCCCAGGCTACTTGAAGAACTTTTCTTTGATGAGCCTATTGTAGATAGGGAAATCCTTAATGGCCTCGAGAAGTGGTATATTTACACACAAATTTTCCAATTCTCCCAGGAGTTCAGTCTCCTCTGGGGTGTGCTGACTAGGGTGGATCAAGCGCTCGGGAAAAGGAGGTTGTTGGATCTGAGTGTTATCTTCTTCCTTTTCCTCCTCAACCTCTATAGGTGGAGATTGGGGATGGTTTTCTGGGAGTACTCTTCCCGACCTGAGATTAACCTCTTGTATCTCCACATCATAAGCTGGATGGGATGTTTTAAATTAGGGGAATTTTGAGGTCTAAAATGGGCCTCCTAAGGAAAATGTATAATAAAAATTCACTTTATCATAACCAACACATTTTAGGGGATGACACCATCCCTAATGGTTGAGGTGGCATTGCTTGAGTTAAAGGTACTTACTTGTCACATTCTCAATGGTGGATAAAAACTCATGGTTAGCCCTGGTAGTTCTTTAAGTACTTTTAAAGTCAAAGTAAAATACTTATAATAAATGTCATCACACTTTTTGAATAAAATTCATACATAAAATAATATATTACATTTATTATATTATTTTTATATAGTACATTAATTACATGTTATTATACAATTTAAATAATATAAATTTTAATTAATAACATATTATATAATTAAGAATTTATGAATTTATATTTATATTTTATTTTAAGTTATTTAAGTACAAAGGACAAATGTATTAGTTGTTCAATGATAATGACTTTTTCTTGAAACACTCATTCTTATTAATAGTCACATCAATACAATTTTTTTATTAATTTTATTTTGGTACAAATTTTGAATTGAATTTAACCATGGTTACATGGAAAAGTGAATTTCAAATTCATAAATATTATTTTATTGATTTAGCTATTATTTTATTTTTTGCTTAGGTGGCCCATTTTAGACCTCAAAATTCCCCTAATGCTCCACTGGGAGCCTTCTGTGCCTGTCTGTTGTTCGGGTTCGGATTGGGCTGTGCAGGTATAGGTAGCCTAGGTGGACCAGCATAAGTAGGCTGAGGTTGAGGTTGGGGTGGAGGCATTAGAGCAGGTAGTTTATTTTGTTGAGGCCTCCACCCTGGGATGGATTATTCCACTGAGGTTGTTGTGGAACATATTTTTGAAATGGTTGGTTTACTGGCTAAGGATGATATGAAGGGTTGGAAAGCCAAGTAAGAGGTGTAGACCAGGATGGAGGAGTGGGGGTGTACCAAGGTTGCATGGGTGCAATCTGATTGTTGTAATAGTAAGAGTAAGGTGCACCTTGCATAACTTGTTGATATGCCCGAGGGCCTTGAGGCCTTCTCTGGTTGATGAAATAAAGTTTCTCTGACATTGTTTCCCCACCTTGATATACATATTTAAGTCCAGGTAAGGAGGGACACTTGTCTATGGCATGATTCTCTTCACAGACTAAGAAAACCTCTATGACATTCAATGGACATTCATTTCTTGGGTGCTTCCTGGTATATCTAGGACAAAATATGGACAGGGCTCTCTCTTCTTCCTCTTGCTTCCTTTTGACCTGCATTGTGTTCATTTACAAAGCAAAGGTGTGCAACATGTCACTCTTGAAGTCCTCTAGCATGTTTCCAATCTCATGTTTTATGAAGGTGGAAGAGGAAGGGGTATTGGATGTACTTTGGCTAGCTCTGCCCTTCTTCCTAAATGCCCTAGAATGGTTCCAAAAGACAATTTTGATTTTTTCATAAGGTTGTTGGTAGATATCTCCTCCTGATAACATATTCAAGGTTTCTATCATCTCTTCATTGATCTATCAAAGAAGTACAAGTTTAAGTGAGTCAGGATCAAGAGTACAGTTGGCTCTCTTATAGTTCAATTGAAACCTCTCTCCATAATCCTCTAGGGATTCATCAAGCCCTAGAGTCATCCTAAATATCTCATCCTTAGTTTCCTTGGACCTACAGTAGTATTTGTACTTGTTGCTGAAGGTCTCTTTCATTTGTGCCTAGGTAGCGATGCTATCCCCAGGCAGACCCATAAATCAGCACAAGGCTGCATCCTTAAGGGTGGATGTGATCATCAGAGGTGTAGTCATAAGTCCTACAAACAACAAAAAATTCAAAAATGAATGTGTCAGGGTCCTCAAAGGCAATTCCATGGAAGTGTGGAAGAGCTGAGGGGCTAATGTTTTTCATCTTAGTTTCCCCATCTTCCTCTATTATGGGAAAGGCTCTGTAGGTTCCAGCCATGGTAATATAGGTGAAGCAGGTCCCTCAGTTGAAACAAGGTCTTCTTCTTCTTCCCCAATAAGATCCTCAAAATATTCATAAGGCTCTCCTATAGGGGGTTCAGTCTCACTACCACCGAAGGAGAGTGAAGGGTGGCTAGGAGGTGATGTGGGGGTTTTAGGTAAGATTTGTCTTTGGGTGTTCCTAGTCCTACGAGGCATGAAAATCATATATTTTTGTATTTTTTTTCAATATTTTTGAAATGACATGAAAATAAAAGAAATAAAAAAAGAATGCTAAAAACAAAATCAAAAGATCTAATAGACACCTCTCCGAAAACGACGCTAAAAAGTGGTGAGCCCTGGTATTGCACCAAGAGTGCTGCAACTCCCAGGGGCTACTCTACTTTACTTTATTAACCCAGGGTTCGTACAAAATTGGAGGTGACAATGCTATATACACAACAAATGCACTCTATTCATGTCATCCTCTTCTGCTTTACAAAAGATTTCTATTTATTAAACTATGATAAGAACTAAAAAGTAAATTGCTGAAAGGAAATGATAGAAAGCAAGCCAAACTAAATTGCTGAAAAGAAATGACAAGAATGAAACTAATTTAATTTTTAGAAAGGAAAGGACTGAAAAGGGAACTAATTTAACTTGCTGAAAATAAATGGCATAAATGAAACTAATTCTAAACCACACTTAACTTGGCAAATTAGCTAAATGCACTCTACTTATCCTATAGTCTATCTAACATGCTTCTATCCATGCAACCAAACTATCCATGACTTAATTATACTTGAAAAGGGGTTGATTTGCAGCTTGGAGGAAAGAAAAGGGCTAAAGTGGCGAATTGAGGGCTTAGCACATGAAGGAGGGCTTAGAAATGGAAAGCGAGGGTTAAAACCTTATAAAACCTTATAATATGGCAGAAATGGCTTTGGAGCAGAAATGAATTCAAAAGTGCGATGGAGGACAAAAGTTGCGATGTGCGATGTCGCAATCGCAACTTCGCAAGTTTAAAAGGATAGCGGTAAGGTTATCAAAACGAACTAAAATGTGCGAAGTGTGATTTTCGACACGTGACATGGCAGAGTGTGATGTGGCAGAGTTATCACATCGGCGGAATAAGCGGTAAGTGTTATGCAAAAAGGTAAATGATGCGATTTTCGATTTCGCAATATCGTAATCGCAAGAATGAGCGGTAATTGTTTAAAGGTAAACGCTAAATGGTGCGAAGTGCAATTTGCGACGGTGACGAGGCGGTGGGACTGACAGTGGGGTGCGATTGCAATATCACAATCGGCCAGAACAACGGTAAGTGTTAAGGGAGAAAAGAAAAAGTTGCAGATGCTATTTGTGATAGGATAAGAACTATGGGATGCGATTTGCAATAGGGATGATGTGGTGGTGGGACCGACGACGGTGCGCGATTTCACAATATCTCAATCTCAAAGAATGAGCGGTAAGCGTTAAAGGTAAAAGGTAAATGTTGCAATTTGCGAAGTGCGACGTAAGGTGGGAGGAGACTTGAGGAGCAAAGGTAGAGGTCGGGTTTTCGATGGTTTTGAATGGTTTTTCACGTGTTTTTCATAAAAAAGGTAAGGCAACCATAAGTGGAGAAAAGAAAAGGAATAAGGCTTGAAGGGCTTAAGTGCGTTAGAAAAAAAGGGTAAGTACAATGTTAAGGTGGGAAGGAAAGGAG
This sequence comes from Pinus albicaulis, assembly GCA_034641835.2. Lineage (NCBI taxonomy): Eukaryota > Viridiplantae > Streptophyta > Pinopsida > Pinales > Pinaceae > Pinus > Pinus albicaulis. The sequence continues at coordinate 1,121,498,619 of CM076577.1, read as the reverse complement.
GGGAATGGAGGCGTAAGAGCAGTGCTCATAAGTGAAACACGCCTGTAGATTCGCGCACGGGAAACATACATAATTTCTTTATGAAACAGTGAAAGAGAGGCTTGGACTCGATAATACAAATTCTTCCCAAAACTCAAACAAAAAGAAATTTTGGCCTGTGGGAAGGTCTGCCTGACTCGAACTCTATTGACAGAGATGAGAGGGGGAGACTCGACCACAGTTTTTGGAGTTTTACCTCTATTTTAATATGCACAAGAAATTAAAAACTACAACATCACAAAAACTAAACAACAATGAAATTTATCAGAAGCATATCTAACTTAAATGGCAGAAGCAAAACTAGCTAAATGATAGAAAGGAAATGATAGGAACAACAGAGAAGTTGAGGCACATGGATTGGGCCCTAACCCCTGAGCCTAACCCTCTTAAACTTAAATCAGTCGAATGAAATCAACCTTCTCATTTCATAAAAGAATAACTGCATACATCTCTGAAAGTTTGATCCTTGAATAAAACAAAAAGCTCAATAGCTCATAATAATAGTTCTGAATGGAATCGAGACTAGAATATACTAACTCCTCCTAGCTCTAGCTTTGATCTATTTATTCTACAGGGAAGCTACCAAAAACTCCCTGGAAAATGGTGATTGAGTCCACTTGACTCTCAGTGAACAAGGATTGGGTGCTCTCCTCTTTGAGTTGGTTGGCTGCCTTTGGAATTCGAATTGCTGGAGAAAACCTTTGGGATACTTCGACTGCCTTTGAGGGTGGAAAATCCTCCTATAATTACTCTTTTCTATCTCCTCCATGTCTTTATGATAAAATCCTTATAAAAAGGATTAATAATTCATGATTTTCTGCACTCAACCCTCTATTAGGCACTCAGAGTATGTTAGCCTTAATCACCACCTATACTAGCATCATAACACCAAATAATAATACAAATTCAAGAAAAAGAGATCTAAGAAGGCAAAAAGGTGACTATTAAACCCTCCAAATATGTCTAATGATGGAGCTCATCAATTTCCTTCTACCCTCCTATTGATTTCTTGAGATTATGGAGTCTTCATGAGGCACTTTGATCATTGGAATCCATTGTTATTTCAACTGTCACAACATGGAACCTTTGTGCCTTTTGTCTTCAAGATGCTTCCTTGGGCAGCCTTCCTTAACATATCTCCTCACACATATTTTCCATGCTATATTGAACACCTGCAATTATAGATCACTCATGGCAAGCAAACATTAGCCCAAAAATCTCCTATTCTACCATGCTTCATGCAAATTTACTGAATGTAAATCAACAATGTGCCAGGGGAAGAGAGAGGGACCTTTGGGGTGTTGTGCGCACTTGAAAGAGAGAAGAGAGGGATTCCCTTCTCACTAATATTGCGCCATGATTAGTTCTGGAGGAGGAGGAGGCTTGGGAGGGTGCAGGGCGCACTTCCAAGGGACAGGGAAGCATGAATGTTCACTGAGGATGCACTATGCATTGGGAGAGAGATCCAAGGCCATAAGGAGGATGTAGGGCATAGATACGAAGCACAAAGGAAGGATTCACTACATACTGAGTGTGTGTAGTGTGCTCAACTGGGGGACAAAATAAAATTTTGGCGTAGGGTGCAAAGACAAACAATAGAAAGGAGGGTTTGCTAGCTGGGAGTGCATTGTGCACTAGGGAGGGAGGAAGGGTTAGGCTTGGCACAAGGCATAATTAAACTGACAAGGAGGGTCTCCACTAGGGCTTATAAGTGCATAGTGAGCTCTTCCTGGCCTAGAGGGTAAGCTTGCAAATTTAGAATATTGTTAAACTTCGGAAGGATGAAACATGGCAAACACCATGAGTTAGGAGTTTAATCAAGAATGACACATCCCAACTCATCAAAAAAACTTAGACAGGACCCAAGACTAAGAAATATACATCAAAACGCTAGTTTATAAACACTCTCCAAGTGTAACAAATAAAGTATGTTCAATTGCGACCACAAAGTGATGTTTTGTGACTAGAAAGTGTATTATGTATCTAAAGTGCATTATTGTCACTTTAATGATCCGACGACAATTAGGGATGAACATGGACACTTGAAACATGTGTAGAAACATGAAACGAAACTTGACGACCAAAAGTGACAACTCACATGCTAGAAGGTAGGATTCAAAATTTGAATATAGAAAAATTTTGGAGGGTGTTGTCGCAACGACAATACTATGTCATTATATATTCTATGTAAAATATCAAAAAGAAGAAAAATAAATATTATTTTTCAAGCATGGTTTTCATGCTCAAATTATTTGGTCATCTAGGTCTAGCATGTTCTTCATGCTTTTAGGGCTTATTGAGTCAAAATAATATTTTTCATAAGTCAAATTATTGTCCTTCAGTCAAGTCCCATTTGGACTTGAAGAGAAAGTGGAAAAAGAAATTTATTTGAGTCAAAAATGTAAATTTTTCACCTATAAGACCAAGTCAGTCCTGGAAGGGGTAATTCGTCCTACTTGAGGTGTATAAATAGAGATAATTCAACCTCATTTGGAATACAACTCAAGCAAGTTTGATCTCCAAGAGAAGAAGTGTGAAATTAAAGAGTTGGGAAGCAAGAGAGAGAAATATGGGAAATCAAAATTTTTACCCTAAAATTTTCCCTAGATTCTTCACACTTGTGAATTTTTGAAGCCACGGTAGGGGCTAAAGTTGCAAAGTCACTGGAGTCCTAAATTCTAAAGCTAGGGGCCAAAATTTCGAAGTTGGAGGCCAATTTTGTAGCTAGCGTTGCTTTGGAAGGTGTTGACTTAAGTTGATTTTGAATTGTCGGAAGAGCTTGGGAGGAGGAACAAATTGTTGATGGTCTTGGTCTTGTTGTTTGGGTCTTGGATTCCTCATTTGATCTTATTCTATAAGAAGAGAAGAAATTTCTGTGTTTTTCCGTTGGAGGGGTTTTTCCCTAGCTTGGAGACTACATCTTGTGTTCAGTTTCTATTTGTGATCTTCATTGTTTATGGTTTTGGTAATTGTTTATGATTTTGGTAATTGTTTGATGAACAAAACATAGTAATGTAATAAGGATCCAAGTTACAACATAAATTCACAAGCAATTATCAAGTAAAGAGAAATCACCCTAAGTGTTGCCCCTATTAATTTCTCAACACTTCTTAATCTATATTTTTGGCCTATAGTAATCTAGTATGTCTTCTCTACAATTCCATATGTTTGACCAAAATTTGATGTTCCAAGTGAAAGTTATGGTAACCTTTCCAAAATATTTTGATTTTTGGTCTCTTCCCAAGAGTGAAATTGTATAGTGCTATAGGTTTCCAATTTTTCGAATATGATTCTAAAATTTTAATATGTAGTACCTCAATATGTCTCCTCAGATCACTACAAATTTCACTACCTAAAACTTCTCTAGGAGAAAGTTATGACAAAAATTCTAAGACACTCCTTCGAAATTGATTTCAAGACTATTCACAAACCCTTAACTTCCACAGAGTATATTTTAAAAAATGTAGTGAACCATAATCTAAAATTTGTATGAACAATACATCAAAATATCTCCTAAATATCTTAAAAATTTCATAGTCTGAAGTGTCCAAAAAAAAGGGTCATAACAAAAACGCTGAAATCACTCATTTGACAACCCTAAATTATTATGTTTCTAACATTCCCCCCCTTAATTTGAAGGGGTGTATGTGACTCCAAGAAGAGAGCTAAAATACAAAGGTATATAGTAGCCAATGGTTGGATGTGCTCTTTGAAATGGTGATTTAAGGAAGACCACAAACTAGATGAGGTGGGAAAAACCTAGTCTTCTACTAGTTGTTGTTTAAGGCTGACCACCAACTTTGGAACTTGGCTTGAAGTAGTTCCTGGAACAATTCTAAATTTGACTAGAAGATAAAGTCATTTGCGAAGTGGAAGTTCTCCTTAATGACGGTTTAAATATGACCACAAACTAATGATATGGGTAGCAAAAGCTAAAGTCTTATTCCAATGGTAATTTATGGCTGGCCACCAACCCAATAATGTTCATGGTGTTGATTTTTGGTAGCATCGGATGTGCTCTAAGCCCAAAATTTTGTGGAGAGGCTTAGACACATGCATTACAAATAACCTATAAATCGTTTTGGAAAATTCATTCCAGAAACAATTTTATAAGAAAAATCGATTATTTTTAATGAGGACCCTAAGTATAACTTAGGAAATTAAAATAATTAATCAGTATCAATGTAAATTTTGGATGACACTTCCAGAAAAAATAGATCAAGTTTAATGTAATCTTAGCCGTTGATTGGAGATCTAATATCGACCATTAATTTTTCAATGAGAAGGCTATAAAGGAAGACTTAAGGGTCATTTGTAAATAACACTGAGAGGATCTAAAGATCTAATTTTTCTGACAAAGAAGTGCACGAAAGAAAATAGTATCTAAGTGATTCTTGATTGTAGTGAGGGTTAGTAATTACAGGTGGAGATTTTTCCTGAGCTAGAGAATGCACAATAGAGAAGGCAGAGAGTAGATCAATAGAGGTAGCGTAGCAGCTACGCAGAGCCAACAAAGTCCCACGTAGAGCAAGTGCTACAGCCTCAAGGGAATTCGAGATTCATCTGAGGGTCAACCAGATCTAGTGCCATAGAGATGAGGTGTGAGACCGAAAGTGGCCAGAAGGGCAGATCCAACCAATAGAAGACCAGAGACGCAGAAGCCACACAGTCCCCACTCATAGTGACACAGATACTGCACAGTGAATGTGCAGCACAATGGACAACTTGCAGATCCGGGGTTGTTGGTCGGTCGGGCTTCTAGATCAGTGTGAGATTTCTCCTAGGAACTTTTTTTCAGTCATATTCTCTGCATGGATTGCCAGAAAGGTATCCCAAATTTGTATTCAGAAAATTATTGCATAATATATAAACCCTCAGATTTGTTGTACCGATTTTCCCACGTTGAGTTTTTCGGGGGATGTTTGTCCAAAAATAACGGTGTCCTGTGTTTGCATTATTATGTATTTCTCAATTTCCTTTTCACAAATGTATTTTAATGAGTGAAGGTTGCTTCAGTATTTCCAGAAGTAATATGTTAATAACTTTTTAAATCTGAATGTACAAGTAGGATAAGTAGTTTAGTTGTAGCAGTTGTAGCAGTAGTGATGCAGAAGCCATGCAGTCCACACTCAGAGTGACGCAGAGACTGCATAGTGTAGTGGAGGGCTTGCAGATCCGAGGTTGTTGGTCAATCGAGTTTCCAGATCAGTGTGAGATTTCTCTCAGAAACCTTTTGTCAGTCACATTCTCTGTAGGGATTTTCAGAAAGGAATCCCAAATTTGTATTAAGATAATTATTACGTAATATATAAACCCTCAGATCTGCTGCACCGATTTTCCCACATTGGGTTTTTCCAGAGACGTTTTTCCAAAATTAACGGTGTATTGTGTTTGCATTATTATTTCTTTCTCAATCTACTTTTCACAAATGTATTTTAATGAGTGAAGGCTACTTCAATATTTCCCCAAGTAATATGTTAATAACTTGTTAAATATGAATTTACAAGTAAGAGAAGTAGTTCAATTGCACTGGTAGGGATTCTTAGATATGCGATTTTGGAATTTTCACATGGTATCAGAGCTTGCATTGTGAAACAAGAAGAGCAGATCCAACATGTAATGGAGGTTAAAAAGTTGCAGAAAGCAGTAGTTCGAATACCTAGAGGGATTGCGCAGTCCAAGCTAGGAGGGTTGAAATTTCCGGGAAGGACTCTCTATGAGTGAGTCGAAAGAGAGGTAAGACTTCAAGATCAGATTTTTTTCCAAGGCAGAGGGAGCAGCGTAGAGCCTCAACATAGAGCTGGTGGGACGCAGTTTCTACAGGAAGATCTTGATTTTGATGGGCATAAAGTTTCAGAAGTAGAAGAAGCAACATAGTGAGGGAATTCTCTCTCATGAGATTCCTAGCCAGGGAATTTCAGTTCTTCCAAGATTTGAGTAGAAGATCTAGGCAATAGATCTACAGGATCCACAAGGAGTGCATAATCCTATCTATTGCTGCGCAGAGGGGGAAGAGGAAGAACATATTCAACAAATTTGATGACCATGGTAGCTCACGGGCTTATATATCAGGACCCGTTGGAGGGAGCCTCCAACTATGTAATTTGGATCGATAAATATGAGTATGCCATGAGTGCCCATGCTTATCTAGGAGGGAGATGGGGCGACATTTAGTTTTAGTTCAACACAAATTGAGTTGGGTAGGATACTGGAGGAGCCCACCTCTCGGATCACAACCTTACTACGGGTGCCCATATTCAGTAGTAGTAGGCTGGAGGAGTTTTCAGTCGATGCAGAGGAGTGCATAGATGACGATTGCAGTGGATATCAGTGCCAACTTCTAAGAAACACAAAGCAAATATGCAACAACACAATGCAGTGCAAAGCAACAACAACGTAGTGCAGAGTAGCAATATCGTAGTGTAGAGCAACAACAACACAATGCAGAGCAACAAAATCGAAGTGCATTAGAGGGACAATGCAGTAGCTATCAGCAGTCAATGTTTTCAACACCAAGATGCATCCTGAACACTTTTTCATATTTTTGGGATGTTTTTTAGTTGTTTCTCTCAACAGTTAAGTTGTAGTGCAGAGTTAGCAGTGGCATTACTAACAGTAGATGCAAAGTTTGAGAGGGAGTTGCAGTACAGATGCACTATTGATCATGGCAAGGTCAACAATAGTACAATGCAACAACAATGCACTGATTGATGGGAAGCATGTCAGACATCATCAACGCAAAGGGAGATGCTTAAGATTCATAGCAGTGTGCAACATGGCATCTCTGTTAGAGCACATTCCTCGCTAAGAGGGAGTGTTGATTTTTGGTAGCATTGGATATACTCTAAGCCCCAAATTTTGTGGAGAGGCTAAGACACAAATTAAAAACCCAGAAATTGTTTTGGGAAATTCCTTCCAGAAATAGTTTTATAAGAAAAAATTAATTATTTTTAATGAGGACCCCAATTCTAACTTAGGAAATTAAAATAATTAATCAGTAATAGTGTAAAATATGGATGAAACTTCCAGAAAAAGTAGATAAAGTCTAGTTTAATCTTAGCCGTTGATTAGAGATCTAATCTCGACCGTTGATTTGTCAAAGAGAAGGATATAAAGGAAGACTTGAGGATCACTTGTAAATAAAACCGAGAGGATCTAGAGATCGATTTTTTTTGACGGAGCGGTGCTCGGAAGAAAATAAGATCTAATTGATTCTTGATTTCAGTTAGGGGCAGTAATTCCAGTTGGAGATTTTTCCTGAGCCAAAGAATACACAACAGAGAAGGCAAAGAGCAGAGACATCGTAGCAGCTACACAGATTCGGCGCAATGCCACGTCGATGTAGTGCTGCAGCCTCAAGGGAATTCAAGATTTAGCTAAGGGTCAGGCAGATACAGTGCCAAAGAGTTGGGGTGTGAGACTGAAAGAGGCTAGAAGGGAAAATATAGCTAGCGGAAAAATAGTGACGCAGAAGCCATGTAGTCTCTACGCAGAGTGATAGAGAGACTGCGCAATGTAGTGGAGGGCTTGTAGATCTGGGGTTATTGGTAAGTCAGGCTTCCAATGCAGAGGGAGATGCTTAAGAGTTTGAGAAATGTGCAACATGACATATCTGTTAGAGCACATTCATCGCTAAAAGGGAGTGTTGATTTTTGGTAGCATCAGATCTGCTCTAAGCCCCAAATTTTGTGGAGAGGATTAGACACACATTACAAATAACCCATAAATCGTTTTGGGAAATTCCTTCCAGAAATAGTTTTATAAGAAAATTTAATTTTTTTAATGAGAACCCTAAGTCTAACTTAAAAAATTAAAATAATTAATCAGCAATAATGTAAATTGTGGATGAAACTTCCAAAAAAATTAGATCAATTCTAATTTAATCTTATCCGTTGATTGGAGATCTAATCTCGACCATTGATTTGTCAAAGATAATGCTATAAAGGAAGACTTGAGGATAATTTGTAAATAACACCGAGAGGATCTAGAGATCAAATTTTTCTGACGCAGTAGTGCTCGGAAGAAAATCAGATCTAAGTTATTCTTGATTGCAGTGAGGGGCAGTAATTTCGGTTGGAGATTCTTGAGCTGGAGAGTACACAACAGAGAAGGTAGAGAGCAGAGGCAACATAGCAGCTACACAAAGTCGGCTCAATCCCATGTAGAGGTAGCGCTGCAGCCTTAAGGGAATTCGAGATTCAACTAAGGGTCAACCAGATCTAGTGCCAGAGAGCCGGGGTGTGAGACCGAAAGAGGCCATAAGGGTAGATCTAGCCAACAGAAAACCAATGACGCAAAAGCCAGGCAGTCCCCATGTAGAGTGAAGCAGAGATTGCGCAACGCAGTGGAGGGCTTGCAGATCCGGGGTTGTTGGTCAGTCGGGCTTCTAGATTAGTGTGAGATTTCTCTCACAAAATTTTTGTCAGTCATATTATCTGCACGAATTTCCAAAAATGTATCCCAGATTTGTATTCAGAAAATTATTGCATAATATATAAACCCTTAGATACGCTGCACCAGTTTTCCCATATTGGGTTTTTTCCAAGGAAGTTTGTCCAAAATTAACGGTGTCTTGTGTTTGCATGATTCTTTCTTGCTCAGTTTCCTTTTCAAAAATGTATTTTAATGAGTGAAGACTGATTCAATATTTCCAGAAGTAATATGTTAATAACTTGTTAAAACTGAATTTACAAGCAGGAGAAGTAGTTCAGTTGTAGCGGTAGGGATTCGTAGATATGGGATTTTGGAATTTCCACATGGTATCAGATCTTGCATTGTGAAACATGAAGAAAAGATCCAACGTGTGACAAAGGCTGAAAAGTTGTAGAAAGCAATAGTTCGAATCCCTGGAGGGATTGCGCAGTCCAAGCCAGAAGGGCTGAAATTTCCGGGAAGGTCTATCTATGAGTGAGTCGAGAGAGAGGTAAGACTTCCAGATTGGAATTTTTGCCAAGGCAGAGGGGGCAACACAAAGCCTCAGCATAGAGCTGGTGAGACGCAATTTTTGCAGGCGGATCTTGATTTTTCTAGGCATAAAGTGTCAGAAGAAGAAGAAGCAACATAGTGAGGGAATTCTCTCTTAGGAGATTCCTAGCTAGGGAATTTCAGTTCTTCCAAGATCTGAGTAGCAAATCTAGAAAATAGATCTACAAGCTCCACAAGGAGTGCATAAGACTTTCTAGTGCTGCACAGTGGGGGAAGAAGAAGAGCAGATTCAACAGATTTAACGACCATGGTAGCTCACAGGCTTAGAGACCAGGACCCGTTGGAGGGAGCCTCCAACTATGTAATCTAGATCGATAAAGATGAGTACGCCATGAGTGCCCACACATCTCTAGGAGGGAGATGGGGCGAAATTGAGCTATAGTTCAACATAACTTCAGTTGGGCAGGATCCTGGAGGAGTCCACCTCTCGAATCACAACCTTGCTATGGGTGCCCGTATTCAATAGTAGCAAGCTAGAGGAGTTTTCATCCGGTGCAGAGGTGTGCAGAGACGAAAATTGCAGTGGATAACAGTGCCAACTTATGAGTAGCACGAAGCAGAGATGCAGAAGCACAACGCAGTGCAGAGAAGTAACAACACAGTGCAAATCAGAAACAACGCAGTGTAGAGCGGCAACAACGCAATGCAGAGCAACAACATCGAAGTGCATCAGAGGGAAAATGCAGTGGCTATCAAAAGTCAATGTTTTCAACACCAAGATGCATTCTGAACACTTGTTCATATTTTTTGGATGTTTTTCAGTTGCTTCTCTCAGCAGCTGAGTTGCAGTGCAAAGTTAGCGGTGGCAGTGGTAGCAGGAGATGCAACATTTGAGAGGGAGTTGAAGTACGGATGCATTGTTGATCGTGGCAAGTTTAGCAGTAGTACAATGCAGCAAAAATGCAGTGATTGATGGGAAGCACGTCAGACATCATCAACACAGAGGGAGATGCTTAAGAGTCAGAGCAGTGTGCAACATGGCATATCTATTAGAGCACATTCCTCGCTAAGAGGGAGTGTTGATTTTTGGTAGCATCGGATCTGCTCTAAGCCCCAAATTTTGTGGAGAGGCTTAGACACGCATTACAAATAACCCAGAAATTGTTTTGGGAAATTCCATCCAGAAATATTTTTATAAGAAAAATTAATTATTTTTAATAAGGACCCTAAGTCTAACTTAGGAAATTAAAATAATTAATCAATATTAATGTAAACTGTGGATGAAACTTCCAGAAAAAGTAGATCAAGTCTAATTTAATCTTAGCCGTTGATTGGAGATCTAATCTCGGCTGTTGATTTGTCAAAGAGAAGGCTATAAAGGAAGACTTGAGGATCATTTGTAAATAACACCGAGAGGATCTAGAGATTGATTTTTTTTGATGGAGAAGTGCTTGGAATAAAATAATATCTAAGTGATTCTTGATTGCAGTGAGGGGTAGTAATTCCGGTTGGATATTTTTCCTAAGCCGGAGAATACACAATAGAGAAGGCAAAGAGTAGAGGCAACATAACAACTACACAGAGTCGGCGCAATCCCACGTAGAGGTAGCGCTACAGCCTCAAGCGAATTCGAGATTCAGTTGAGGGTTAGCCAAATCCAACGCCAAAGAGCCGGGGTGTGAGACCGAAAGAGGCCAGAAGGGTACACCCAACCAACATAAAACCAATGACACAGAAGCCATGCAGTCCCCACGCAGAGTGATGCAGAGACAACGTAACACAGTGGAGGGCTTGCAGATTCGGGGTTGTTGGTCAGTTGAGCTTCCATATTAGTGTGAGATTTCTCTCACAAAATTTTTGTCAATCATATTCTCTGCAGGGATTTCCAGAAAAGGCATCCAAAATTTGTATTCAGAAAATTATCGCATAATATATAAACCCTCATATCTACTGCACTGGTTTTCCCACATTGGGTTTTTTCGGGGATGTTTGTCCAAAATTAACGGTGTCTTGTGTTTGCATTATTCTTTCTTGCTCAGTTTCCTTTTCACAAATGTATTTTAATGAGTGAAGACTGCTTCAGTATTTCTAGAAGTAATATGTTAATAACTTGTTAAATCTGAATTTACAAGTAGGAGAAGTAGTTCAGTTGTAGCGGTAGGGATTCTTAGATCTAGGATCTTGGAATTTTCACACATGGAACAAGTCTATCTCTGGTTACAACTCTTACTTTGGATTTGGTTAACTTTGGCTTGCTTGATATGACTTTGAAGCTAGTTGTTAACTATCAATTCCCCCCTATCAAATACAAGGTGAGAATATGAAGGTGTATCCATTACGAGATGTGTCAATACTTGAGAATGAACTCTACAATATCAACGATATATCTTCTTGGCTGTTGAAAACCATTTCAAAGTCGAAGGTGAATCTTTGCTCTTGCAGGAGTCTTGTGTCTAGAACATCTGTCTGATGATGAATATGTTTTCCACAATGCCCACATGGCTGAAGATCAAAACATTGATCTTTCATGTGGCCAACTTGATCATAATGTTGGCATTTGATAATTTGACATGGTTGTGGAGTTGGAGTAGGTGAAGATGAACTATCCTAGAGAAACCCAACACTATGAAACTAGATCGGTTTGGAGCAGTCCGGAATGTGAAAGGCCACTTCCTTTTCATATCCAAGACTCGTTCTATGTTTGTTGTTGATGACGTCTTCCCAAGGTCTGATGATGGACTTATGAAGTGCAAGTGAAACCTTTGCATATTCATGTGAATCTACTCCTAAAATGGTGTCACTGATATGATCATGTTCTAGCTATTGATGGCATTCTTTCTCAAACTAAAAAAAAAAGTTATTCTAAACAAGAGCTAGTTCAAAATGTTGATCTTCTTGCTATAATCCATCTCGTTGGAGCTATGACTCAAGTTGAAGAAACTCAATATTCTCCTGTGCATCTTGTAAATGGGTTTGAACATTAGCAAGAGTTTCTTTGTCGACTATCACACAAGATAGCTTAATAAATACAATGGGTTTTGTGTCTCGACCTAATTGCTTGGAATGTTCATTAAATGCTATTCTTTGTTAAACACACACATGGTGTATGAGAAAAGATAAACACACACATAGAAAGATAGGAATTCGTTCATTCTTTATTACACATAGATGTACATTTATAATACAATGGTGTGACTGTTGGATTCATCTTCCAAGGTCACTTGGACTCCTTTGTGACTTTTCGCCTTCCACACCTACCCATAGAGGATTAGGTGTTCAACATCCCCCCCCTTTAATCCAAAGGGGTATGTGTGAGTCCAAGAAGAGAGTTGTAATATAAATCTACAAAGTATGCATGGCAGCACTTAGGCTGAATCAGCTCTCTGAAATGATGGCATAAAGAGTTGGTTTAAGGATGACCACCAACACTGGAATGCAACGCTCATTGCAGTTCTCGGAACTCTTCCAAAACTGGCAAGAAGCTAAGGGCTTCTGCTAGAGGAATTGTCCTTCATATTTAAAGGGAGACCTTCAACCTAAAAGAAGGGAAGTCTACAACCTGTGAGGGTTTAAGGCTGACCACCAACACTAGAATGCTTGATGCAATTCCTGGAACTCAACCAAAACTGGCAAGAAGTTGAAATCTTCTGCTAGAGGTAGTGCTCCGAAAGAGGAAGAATATCAACCTCACAAGGATGGTTTAAGACTATCTATAAACCAAAGGCATGCTCATGGGCATCCGTGTCTTTGGCTACAACTCTGAATCTAGAATGACGAATAGTGGCTCAGGCTCGCTTGAACTGCTGTGTCTCTGGCTACAACTCTGAATATGGAATGAGAGATTGTGGCTCAGGCTCACTTGATCTGACTTCGAAGCTTGTAGATGACCACCATTTTCCCCCTGTCAAGTACAAGGTGAGATGATGGCGAAAACTCAACTGCAAGTTTGCTCAATATTCGAGAACAAGTTCTGACATGTGATTTAAACATCTTCTTGGTTACTGATGCCCATTGCCAAGAAGCGATCCATCCAAGATGAATATTTGTTCTTGCAGGAGGCTTGTTTCTGAAGCATCTGTGTGAGGAATGGGTGTGCCGACCACAGTGCTTGCATGGATGAAGATCAAAACAATGATCTTTCATATGGCCAACTCGATCACAATGTTGGCATTTCACAATCTGTTGTTGTTGTGGAAGTGAAGCAGGATCTGGAACAACGGCAGGTGAACTGTCATAAAGAAATCCGACACTCTGAAAGTTGATGGGCTTGGAGTAGTCCAGAATATGAAAGGACAAATCCTTGTCATATCCAAAACTAGTTCTGTGCTTGTTGTGGAAAAGCTCTTCCCAAGGTCTGATGATGGGCTTGGGAAGTGCAGGCTGAACTGCTGCATCTGCATGTAAATATGCTTTTGTACAAGGAACTGAATGTGAATCAACTGCAACTTTATATTCTTGCTGCTGATGGGAGTCCTTCTCAAATTTTTGAACAAAAACAGTTTCAGAATGGTGACTCTTTTGCTAAAGTTCATCTTACTGAAGCTGAGATTCCAACTGCAAAAACTCAATCTTTTCTTGTGCATCTTGCAAACAACTTTGGATATTACAAAGAGCATTCTTGCTCATTTTTACCATATCATGAACATTGGAATGCATGAGGTTATTCAACAACTCTAATGCCTCATTGATTTTAGCCATTTTTCTCAACAACTCAGGCTCAAAAGAAATAAAGGGTGTCGGCTTCAACCGATAATGCACCCATTTACAATGTGATTCAATTTACTTTTACAAAATACAAATGACTTCAAAGAACCTTCCAATTATGGAATTCCCAAAATACAAACTTTGCTACTCAAATTATGGAGGACCTCAAGGTATAGACTTGGCTGTCTAACCAGCAAGCAACAATGACTTACATCAACAATTTTTCAACAACTCAAAGTTACACTTCAAAACACTGATTGTAACTATGAATTAAGAAGCAATATCCACTCACAATGTAAGTTCAATACAATATCACTGCAATTTTTTTTTGTAAATGTGTAGCAAAAAACATTGTGCAATAACCCTTTAAGGAAGATGATTTCTCTCTTCTTCAAAGAGTTGTTTTACATCAACAAAAACTCAACTGCAAAAGAAGGAGATTCAAACACTTTGATGTTTGACCTTGTTGTGCTACTTCACAATAAAGACTAAGAGAAACTCCAAAAATCAGAAACTCTGTGTGGCCAAACTATGAGTGAATGCCACTGTTGTTTTGAAAATGATGGCCAATTTACAACTTGTCTTCACATTGTCAATCTCTTTGAGAGAATCACCTTTCTATACATGCCACAAATCACAAAATTCACTTTTCTCCTCTATGTAGGCAATTTACCATTTACTCATATGCCATTTCCTCTCTCTCTGCTGTTTTTTTTTTTTAGGGAAAACAAAGGTATTAACTGGGGGAGGTTTTATCTAGAGAAGGTTTTACCGGGGGAGGTGATTTCTGGGAGAGGGTTTATATGGGGGAGTTATATCTGTAATTTAAAAAAAAAAAAAAATCATTTATAGATTAAAAAAGGAAAGGAAATTAATTTTTAGAAAAGAGGAGGGAATTAAAAAAAGGTTGAAATTAAAAATTAAAAAAGGGAGGGGATAAGCGTATTATTTGGGGAAATAAAATCTGTTAAATTTTTTTAAAGATTAAAAATTTGAATATGAAAAAGGGAGGGGATGAGCGTTTTATCTGGGAAGGCCGAGTGGCCAAGCGAAGGGGAAACAACGTGACGTTGTTGGGAGGGAGGGCGTAATAGCGTAGGGAGTGGGTGAGAGGGCCTAGAGGTCGGTTGGGAAAAGCCGAGGGGCAACGTTAAGGCATAGGGAGGAGGCTGCGTAGGTGTGAGGGCAGCGAGCGGAGGGAGTGTGGAGCGCTGCCGTGACAGGGTTGTAGGGGAGGGGGATGGGTTGGGGATTGGGTGTGTGGTCGTGGAGTGAGGGGGTAAGGGGTGGAGCGGATAGGGGAAGGGGAGGGCTCAAGTAGATAGGGCTTGGGTTGAGGGGGTGAGGGGGAGTAAGGGTCTATGTAGAGCGAGCAGCGAGTTGGGGAAGTTGGGGAGCTAACGACCGGGTGTGTGAGATGCGTTGAGGGGTGGGATAGAGTGTGCAACGTAGGGCAAGGGGTGCGTAAACAACGAGGGGGAGGCCATGGTAAGGCTATGTGGATGAGAGCTGTGAGAGTTGCAGAGTGTGGAGGTCGAGGGGCCGAGTTGCCCAGATTTTTTTTTAATCTTTTATTTATTTATTTATTTATATATATATATATTTTTTTTAACAGTAAAACAACAGAGAATGAGAGGGTGAGGGCAACAACAGAAATTTTCAGGAAATTTTCAGCAGAAGAATTTGCAGGAAACTATCAGTGAAAACTTAGAAATTTTTCCAGTAGAAAATAATTTTTCCAGCAGCAGAAATTGCACAATGGTGTGTAGCGAAATTAGGCAAAATGTGCAGCAAAATTGCAGAATTTTCAGCAAAAAAACCAGATTTTTTTTTTGAAACCCACTTTAAACAATATTTTTCCAGCAGCTCTCCAATGTGCAGAAATAAAAGTAGGCAGCAAAAATTGTAGGAAAAATTCAAAATTTTTCTTTTCAGAATTGCAGAATCGCAGGAGCAGTGAAAACCTTGCAGAGTTTAAGATGCACAACGCTGCTCTTCACAAAACTAATTTATGAATGCTGCAAAAGATTGATGAATACAACAAAAATCACTACTGCAGAAAATCTCTAAATGCTGCAAAAATGACCAGAATTTTGCAGATATACACAGGCCACAAAAACAAATGGCTCACTCAAGGTTGAGCTGGTTATGAACGTATCAGCTTTGATACCATGTTAAACACACACATGGTGTATGAGGAAAGATAAACACACACATAGAAAGATATGCATTCGTTCCTTCTTTATTACACATAGATGTACATTTATAATACAATGGTGTGACTCTTGGATTCATCTTCCAATGTCACTTGGACTCCTTTGTGACTTTTTGCCTTCCACACCTACCCATAGAGGATTAGGTGTTCAACATTCTTAGATCCATATTTGTTTGAAGATGATTTTATTGAACCTAAAGAAGGCTATTTGCATTCCCTTCTTTTTCCATTCTCACAATTTCATTGTATAATTCCAGTTTTTGTTCTTGAAGATCTCTAAATGCATCATCCTCTCATGCCATACAAGAATTTGGTTCACATACATGCTTGAATTTTTCCTCATATTGGTTGGACAAAGATTCAACCTCACATTTGTCTATAGTTGCACTTTTTGTAATTTCATTTATTTAATTGTAACAATTACTCATGTATTAAACAATTTCCTGAGGCTTAAATCAATAGAACCCAATATTTTCCTTTGAGTTCATAAAATCCTTCTCCAACTTTCATAGATTTTTTCTTGCTTCTACATCTTTATGTTTTGAGTTCAAAGTATTATGCTCATCCTGAATGGATTAATTTTCCAAGGCATTCCACTAAATGGAATTGATTTTTAATTAGAATATTTGTTAACACAACACTATGCTAGTACACATTTGATTGCATAATTGGCAAGAAAATGGTAATGCTCAGGGATGGTTGTAAAAAGAAACACACAAAAAATACCAACAATAAGAAGAAACACACAAAAAAATGTTAGAACTCTTTTGACGGGCCATGGATAGGCACAAAGAGGAAGAGTTATCAGGTTCAACGAGATTGCAAATCAGGAAGAGGTAATGAGCCTCTAACAAATGCATAGAAAGGAAGAGATTGTAGAGAACCAACAAGATAAAAAGAAGTTACACTGATATCTAACGCTCTCCAAGCTCTAATACAACTGTTGAACACACAAAAATTATAGACAAATTTAGATAATTGTGTGATGCATTCTTATTCACACGATATACATATAAATACATTCCTTTGACCCTTGGTTTTAATCTTCCAAGTGGTCTCTTGGACTTCTTGTGACTTGTGGCATTCACTTGAAGCTTTTTGCCTTCCTCTCAAGTGAATACGAAAACTTTACATAACCCAAAGGATTATGTTTCCAACATTACACATTTTCAGGAGACTAATACCTTTTTATGCCAATAATGGTACACACATAAATGAAGTTGCAGAGGTACCTTTTGAGCGCAGGTGTTGCAACTTTGTCAATAGTTTTTGCAACTATCCGTAGAACACAAGTGCTACAATAATCTCAATAGTTACAACAACTCTCCACTGGACACGGGTGTTACAACTCCCAAGTATGAGTTACTGCAACTCTCTACTACTTCCTTTCGTGTAGGTACCTTCTGAGCATGGGTGTTGTAACTCTCCACATAACTCAAGTGTTGCAACTCTCCACGGGACAGGTGCTACAACTCCTGAGTATGAGTTGTTGCAACTCTTTGTTGATGTTTTCTGTGTTGCAACTCTAAGTTGTCGCCACCATTGCTGCGACTCTCACCTCTTTGATGTCGCAACCTGTTGAGAATTACATAGGGCTAGGTTTAATTCAAATTCTCTTCTTGATAATTACTTGTGAGCTTACTTATTTTACTTATGTCTTCTCTTCTTAACTTATTATGTCTTTCATCAAGTCAATTACCAAAACACAAGAGACACAAATATAGGCTCTTCGAGCCAAGGCCAAAACCTCTCCCTCTTGGAGAGGAAAACCCACAAGAAATTCTTCTTATATACTTTCAGACGACAAGTACCATGACCATGACACAGAACCTTGACCCTTGTATGCCTCCAAGACCTTGTCACTGCTTCTTCATTGACTCCTTGAGTTGATCCTCCTTTCCTGCACTGCCCTACACTGATCTGCACCATCTCGCAGAAAGACTAGAGAGATTGGTATCTTCTTGTATTCTTCCTTCTTTAGCTGTATGTGATCCTTACTGTGATATCAACACCTTGTTGCACACTTTTCACCTTCACTTAATCTTGCTGGCAGTTCTTCAACGTACACAAGTCTTCTTTCCTTTGATGAACATTTTATCATTTTATAGTATAATGATACCCTTACCTTGTACCGCATTACTTTGCTGATCATACTTATTATACTTCGTACTAGTCCAACAACTTCGCACTAACACAGTCCTGTAGCTTTGCACTTCTTACAGTCCCTTCTTCGCACTCAATGCAATCCTTTCTTCACACTAAAACCAAACATGTTTTCACACTTCTTGCAGATATGTATCACCAAAGTAATCTCAGACTTGTCCGCACTTCTTCCTGCAACTCTATAAAAAATACTCAGACCAAAATCTGAATTCTGTTGCTTGTATTTCTACGCAGTCCAGTGGGCTATTTATAGTGGTCAACCCCTATAATTAGTCGACTTGATAGTGAATATATGTGACTGTTCATTGAGCCGACTTAATTAGGGTTTATGAAATGACTTGACCAGGATGTCTTCCAACGTTTTGTAGGTTGTTTTGAAGGGTATATTCATCATGAATTGTGTTGGTGTTTTAGTACCGTTCTTGAGCCATATTGTTGAGCTTCTTTGACAAGGACTTAAAGCATACTTCATTTACTTGACTCTTCATATACGTGACTCTTAATTAATACATTTATGACAAGATGAAAAATCCCTAAAAAACATCAAGAAGAAGTCTTTTAACCTATAATAAAAACCTTGCTCATGAAACACATGAAGCAAGCATAAAAAAAATACATTTTATTATCTTTGTCTTCTTCATTACATAAATACATAATCACATAATCAATATGAAGACCGATCCTAGCTACACTTTCCAACACTCCCTCTTAACTAGGGAGGTATTCATAATGGTACATGGTCACTTTCAATCTGAAGAATCTCATAATAAGAATCAAATTAGTAATCACATCTGTATAGCATCATATCAACCAACATTGTCCTAGTGCAAGGCCTTGACTAACAACGCCATCTCTCAATGAGACAATGGGCTACAATGTTGGCAAGACACATGACTTATAGACACCATGGTCATTGTCTCTCCAAGGTACACACTCCACCCGGGTGTTCCCAGAGTATGAACTTCTTGGAATATTCTTCTCTTGGGTAGCTAGCCCTCAAATAATATCGGTCCCTGACTGCTCTTATCTTGAACGCCCTATCTCATTCTTCAGAGAGTGTCATATGCCAGATGATTACCCTATCCTCCATTCTGTCTTCCAGGTGAAGACCAGAATGATGTGTCTATCCATTCTCTCCTCATAGTCTTCACTAAGACTTACGGCTGTTAGTCTTGGTCTACTGCATGACACATGAATTTAGAGAATCATATTCATCACTTCCTTTTAATTCAAGAAGAACATACTTCAAGTTTCTTCCAAGTAAGAAACTTACCACCAGGTGTAGAAATTTCTGAATCTTATATCTTATGCATAAATTATCACTGTTAATTCGATTAAGCTCCTCCTACTTAGATAAGTTATACACTAAATAAATTCAAGTTAACATCGAAGAAAAACACATAACATATCTCTACCAATTCAGATCTAGAATAAGCACATGCACACATTGACAAAGTGACACAGTTATTTCTAGACAAATAGTCCTCGAAAAAACCTAATGTGGGAATACCAGTCTCTGGGTGTTGGAGGGTTCTATTATTAAGAATATTTCTGAATACACAAATTTGGGTTCCAGATCTGGAAATCCAGACATAGAAAATACTAGATCTATAGCTCACTGACTGATCTAATGACTGATACACACCCTCAAACGGGATTTACAGAACTCAGCCAAGATTAGGGCCTAGAAACCCCAACGCTGCCCCTAAAAGGCTATGCGTCAGCCTCTGAAGCCCCTGAAAGCCTCTGCGTCAGCCTTGGAAATCCTCCAAACCCTCAGCACTGCTCCGGAAGGGACTGCGTTACCCCAGACTAGGTGATATAGTCACTACGCTGCCCCTGAAGGGTCTCTGCGTATCCGCTGAGCATTTCCTGCTAAAAATACGCTGTCCTTGGAGAGACTGCGTTGTCCTTGCTATTGTTGTTGCTGCCTTCCTCTGCACTGTCCTTGAGCTGATCTCTGCCTCTTGTGTATTCTAGACCCCAGGATCAAATCACCCCCTTGGTCTAAATTCCCCTCTCTGCAGCTAAAACACTTCTAAGTATTCTTAGCAAACCCTATCCTAGAATCTCAGCTTAGCTTCAGTGCTCTGCCTATGTGTGTCTTTACAAATGACTCCAAGCCTTTCCTTTATACTTTTTTCGTTGAGAAATCAACGACCATGATCAGATCTTGAATCAATGGCTAATATTAAAAGAAAGCTTGATCCGTGTGACTTAAGACAATTTCATCACATGTTTAACTAAATTCACTTTAATTATTTAAGTTCCCTGAGTTTTAACTTAGGAAATACATTAAAATAATTAATTAATTTAATATCTCCTAAACTAGATGAAATTTTCCAAATCTATTTCTGGGTCTTGTAGATCAGGTGAACTCTAGTTCTTCCACAAAGTTTGGGAGCTAGAGCACAACTGATGCTACCCCAAATACACAAAATCTCAACACTAGGTTCCCTCTTAACCAGGGACTTGCAACAACAATGGTGAGACACTCAGATGCTAATGAATAATTCCTCCCTCAATGTCATGGATTTCGATATTGAGGAATCTTTAACATTGGCTTCATAGGGCATAGGTCATCCATCACTTTCATCCACGAGTCATGTCATCCACCAAAAAGTGATTCATCAGT
The DNA here is from genome assembly GCA_034641835.2 of Pinus albicaulis. NCBI lineage: Eukaryota > Viridiplantae > Streptophyta > Pinopsida > Pinales > Pinaceae > Pinus > Pinus albicaulis. The sequence continues at coordinate 1,121,477,938 of CM076577.1, read as the reverse complement.
CTTTCTCCTCTGGTCCATCTTTATGCCATGTTGCTTTCCTTTGAACCATCTCCCAAGGATCTTACATCCTTCCACGTGATTGGCAGCCCTACATAAACTTATCCAAATAAACATATACATAAGAACCTTTTAAATCAAAAGTTACCCCAATGATGATCTTTCAACATGAAATCTTCTTGTAGGCATCACCATCCTCTATTCAGATTGACACATCCCCTAATGATATGTATTTTCAAGGGTCTTCTTGTTTACCATACTTCTATCAGAGTCCACATATCTTCCCAGGAGATCTTCTAGTCACATATTCTTCGCTTCTGGATGATAACCGCCTCTTGACATGGTTGCACTTCATGATCTCTTCCTTTCTTTCTCCACACAACTTCATTCCCAGGAACTTTCAGTATCCAATTACTTGTTTGTATACAATCACCTCATATTCCGTATGAGGAAATATTTGATTTGATCTGTTAGTGGCAATCTATGCACTAGAAGAGATCCTTCTTTCTTTGATCATACTTCTAAAGATAGAAGTCCATCACCTGCAACCATATGACATGACTTCACATCATCCAGTGACAACATATAGATATATGTACTTCATCCTTTTCCTTTTGAGTCATCCTGCAACAATTTTACTATAATGAAGAACTTCATTCCCTTGACCTGCTTCATCAATATGTCATCATGTTCTAATCCCCGAATTCTACAAGATAAATTCCCGATGAAACCTTTTGCTTTCTTTCTAGTCAGTGAATCGAGAGAGAACTCCATTAGAAAATTGTCAGCACCTGTTTCCATATTGATTATTGAATGATGACCCTTGATCTTGATGACTTCCTTCCATCAATGTAGTTATTAGTGAGGTTTCTCGGAGCTACTTCTTCAACTGCTCCTTCCATGCTTCTATCATGATGCTATTAATATACACTGTTGCCTATTATACTATTTTACAACCAACATAAATCACTTAAAGAGAAATATGATCTTAGTCATAATAGAGATATTTCGCTTCTTCTTTCTTACATTTCTTTGCATCAGGTTCTTCTCTTTCATCTGTGACATGGGCTGCTTCCTTTTCCCTCTTGTCCTTTCTAAATTTAGGACAATCCCTTTTATAATGCCCAAAATCATTACATCCAAAGCATCGTGCTTTGTCCATATTTCTTATTTTATTCCGAGGACCAAATTTACTGAATCTTCCTTTCTTCCTGCACATGGCTGCAAAGGCTTGATTCCTTTCAATTGATTCTGTACCATCTTTGGCTTTCAATCTTGTTTCTTCTATCTTACATAGATCTTGGAATGGCATTACTTCTTCCTTCCCATTGATGCTTAAAGTGAAACTTCCCCATTCTTTAGGTGGAGCATTTTGTACCGTAGTGAGTGTTTCTCCATTACACATTACTTCTCCCAATTTCTGCAGTTGATCTTGTATTGCGAAAATCTCCATAAGATATGGAATTATTCCTTCCTTTCTTGACATTCTCAATTTGTATAATTTGTCTCAGGGATATTATTTCCCTTGCAGAACCTTTCGAGAATAGCTCCACCAATTTATCATATATTTCTTCTGAGGATTCTAGATTTGATACATAGGGAATGAGAGAGTCTTTTATGGATTGTATAAGAATCATTCGGGCTCTTATGTCTCCCTTCATGTATTTGATATGTGCTTGAATGTCTTCCTTTGAATGTTGAATTGTAGATCCTTTGATGTATCCCATAACTTCATTTTCAATTAGATTCAAATATATCCTCTTCTTCCATGCACTAAATTTTGTTGACCCAACTAATTTGTTGCTCTCTTTGCAATAAGTCATTTTGACAGATTTAGATGGGGTCATAGAGATACTTACTTGAGTAGAGTGACTTCCTCTTTCTAGCAGCTTCCTTGATGATGATGAAGATGAAGTTAGAAACTCCCTCTTAGATTGAATTCTCCAATGTAATGTCTTCAAAAGTGTTGGATAATGTTGAATGGCGCTTGATGGCATGTCTTCCAACAATGTCTTCAATGTCATAAATCTTTGATGGCAAAGATTATCCCCTTGATGAGTGGATCCTTTGAATGAGATAGAAGGTCTTCTTGAAATGGCTCGAGAATCTTCTTTGCAAACTGATTTTACTTTTCAACGCAAAATTTGACCTTGACTTTGATTCTTGCTTCCTTGGGTGTCTTCTTGCTAAGTAGCCCTTGTCTTCAACACCTTAGCTTTGAAACCATGTTGAGAATTACGTAGGGCTAGGTCTCTTCTTGATAATTACTTGTGAGCTTACTTCTTTTACTTATGTCTTCTCTTCTTAGCTTATTATGTCTTTGATCAAGTCAATTACCAAAACACAAGAGACACAAATTTAGGCTCTTCGAGCTAGGGCCAAAACTTCTCCCTCTTTGAGAGGAAAACCCACAAGAAATTCTTCTTATAGACTTTCAAATGACAAGTACCATGACCATGACACAAACCCTTGACCCTTGTATGCCTCCAGGACCTTGTCACTACTTCTTCATTGAATCCTTGAGTTGATCCTCCTTTCCTGCACCGTCCTACACCGATCTGCACTGTCCTGCACGGAGACTAGAGAGCTTGGTCTCTTCTTGTATTCTTCTTTCTTTAGCTATATGTGATCCTTACTGTGATATCATCACCTTGTTGCACACTTTGCACCTTCACTTAGTCTTGATGACAATTCTTCAACGTACACAAGTCTTGTTTCCTTTGATGCACAATTTATCCTTTTATAGTGTAATGATACCCTTACCTTGCACTGCATTACTTTGCGAATCATACTTATTATACTTCGTACTAGTCTAACAACTTCACACTAACATAGTCCTGTAGCTTTGCACTTAACACTGTCCCGCAACTTCGCATTTATCACAGTTCTGCAACTTCACACTTCTTACAGTCCCTTCTTCGCACTCAATGCAATCATTTTTTCACACTGAAACCATACCGGTTCTGGCATGTATTGCAGATATGTATCACCAAAGTAATCTCATACTTTTCCGCACTTCTTCCTACAACTCTATCCGAAAAACTCAGACAAAAATCTGAATCCTGTTGCTTGTATTTCTGCGCAGTCCAGTGGGCTATTTATAGTGGTCCACCCCTATAATTAGTTGACCTGATAGTGAATAGATGTGATAGTTCATTGAGCCGACTTGACCAGGGTTTATGGGCCGACTTGTAGAAAATGTCTTCCAGCGTTTTGTAGGTTTTCTTGAAGGGTATATTCATCACGAATTGCACTGGTGTTTTAGTACCATTCTTGAGCCACATTGTTGAGCTTCTTTGACAAGGCCTTTGAGGCATACTTCATTGGCTTGACTCTTCATATACATGACTCTTAATTAATACATTTATGACAAGATGAAAAATCCCTAAAAGACAACAAGAATAAGTCTTTTGACCTATAATAAAAACATTGCTCATGAAACACATGAAGCTAGCATAACAAAAATACATTTTATTATCTTTGTCTTCTTCATTACATAAATACATAATTACATAGTCAATATGAAGACCGATCCTAGTTACACTTTCCAACACAATTATTGTTTGTTGTGACTCTCATCATTAGTGAAACTCACACCACATGGCCATTGTTGCAACTCCGATGAAAGGAGTTGTAACTCCATGCCAAGAGTAACAACGCATTAGTCAACTGAATCAATGCCATCTATTGACCGATCAAATAGTCAGAAAACCACTCTCCTCACACAAGAAAATGACCAAAGGCAAATAGACGTTTAAAAAGGAATGAATGACTCAATGACCATTTGTCATATAGTTTATTAAGTCAACATGTGCCCAAATTATGCTGTATTTTGAAAATTTGATGTAACAAGATGGAACAACTTGATTCTCATAGATGTCCATCAACTACTTTGATAAATTAAATAGAGAAAATTACGTATAAAAACCTACTTAGTTAGCAAGTTGGAGGGAGTTGATTAATCAAAACTAAGTCCTTTATTGTAATTTCAATTTTTTGCAATAAAATCATTTATTGCTTTGGTTCAATCAATGGTGTGTTGAGTATCTAGTGCTTTACTACATTCGTAAACCAGTGCCTTGTCTAAGGAGGTGGGATCCCCTTCTTAGCCAAATATTGTTTGTACTTTATAATGTAGCTATAATATCTTTTATATCTTTCTTTTATTTCCAACAATTCCAAACATTAATGTTGCTAAACTATAATGTTTTCTTTGTTGCAACCATGAATTTCAATTGTTGTAACTAACATTCCATATTTCTACATCTTTCTTTGTTGCAACCATGAATTTCAATTGTTGTAACTAACATTTCATATTGCTACATCTTTAAAAGTTATATTGCAAAATTTTGTAACTACAACTTCAATAGTTTATAGTATTGTAGTTCTGTAGCGTAAGTTTATTGCTTCAACTATGATAATTCATGCTGCTACAACATTGTAGTATAGATTTATTGTTATAATTGGCTCACTAATATTAACACAAATTATGAACTAATCGTTGGGGTTTACACAACAATCATTATTGGAACTCCACGCTTACACTAAAATACTTTATTTCTTTTCCAAAATTATAATCACTTTGTCTTCCATCAAGTTATGTTTACAACTATTGATTTATAACTTTAATTCTTTATGAACAAGTGTGGATTGATAGTTTCTGAGTTATAGCATCATATTGCATGTTCAAATGCGTTTCTATTACAACAATCAAGATCATCTTAACAACTAGAACAAGTCATCTTAGATGCTTGTGTTATTTACTTTCTTGTAAGTGTGCTCCTTACATTTTTGCCCGTGTGGATTGGGTTGTAACTACATTTCTTTTGATGACTCATGAAAGCATCCCAATATCTTGTCCCATGACACTCATTTTAGTTGCTACAACTTCAAATTGTGCTAATATAAACGATGCATGATAGTTCGCAAGTTCCATATGAGCATCAAATTGACAATTAAATGTAGTCTTTTGGTTGTATTTTTGTACAATTAGAAAGGAAATTGAAGGGCTTGTCACCATCTTTGAGACTTATTTATACCATTCTTTTATGTACTGATAAGTCCTCTCAAAATTTAAAATTATTTTAATGTCTCTTAGATAATATTTATTTAAGTTCCATTAAAAGAACACGATATTTTAAAAAACAAATTTAAGTAGATATTTAAATACACGTAGTTCAAAATATTCAAAATTGCAAGTTGTTTTGCAACCATGGCTTTAGTTGCTTACAAGGTCCTCAAATATACAAACTTCTATTTTATTGGATTATCTTTTCAACTTTCTCTCTTGTAATAGCCAATTAGCCATATTATTCATGTAGTCACAACAACATAGCATGCAAAGTTTGGGGTCCATAATCCAACCATATTGATTATAATTTTTAAGGTTGCCAAATAACATCCAATATTTTGTGGTTGTTGGGCAATATACCATCATACTTTTTAGAAGTTGTTAGCTAGCATGGATTCTAGTTAACCTCATTTAGTTTGAGATGTTCCATACCATTCAATTAAATAAAATCCCTTTCTTAAGGTTAATTGGAATTTACAAAATTTACCAAACTCAATGAGCTAAAACTCTTCTCACAGTGTAAAACTTAATGAAATTTATAAAAATTTTATTAAGTAAAGACGAGGATTCATCCATTCATGGTTTGAAATAAAATGAACACTGTAACTTTCATAAAGTTTTTAACTTTTCGCTATTATTTGTCAGTATTTAAATTTGACAAATCTTGGAACGAACAAAGTTTGTACTTCAAGTTAAATGTTCCAAAAGACTTGGAATATAAAGATCTCCATTGAGATACAAAAATAAATATTAAAAAATATGAATGAAAATGATTACAAATGAGAGTGAGGGGTCTGCTTATATATCCTAGGTAGTTGCCTCTTCATGGCAAGTCATGTCCCATTTAGACACACCTCTTCAACACTAATTACTAATTAACTAATCATTATTACAATTGTCATCATTATTTATATTTAATATATTTTGTTCATAACATTGCCTTCCCCTCAAAAAACTTTGTCTTAATACCAAATGGAACGAACAAAGTTTGTACTTCAAGTTAAATGCTCCAAAAAACTTACAATATAAAGATCTCCATTGCGATACAAGAATATATATTAAAAAATATGAATGAAAATGATTACAAATGAGAGTAAGTATACCCTAAGCACATGTCTCTTCATGAAAGGTCATGTCCCATTTAAACACGCCTCTTTAGCACTAACTACTAATTAACTAATCATTATTACAATTATCATTATTATTTATATTAAATATATTTTATTCATAACACATCTATTAAATCTATTAAATAACAATAAAATAAATGATAACTAAAATTTCTATATTAGCATAGTTAATTTTGTGCAATGTGACTTCTTGCTCTGAGATTGTTATTACCAAAATTATAAATAAAATGTCAAAGGTTCCTCAGGTTCCTCGTACCTTTGTATAACGTAAACACATGACTTATATCTATTTCTTTGATGCCTCTCATAAAGAAAATACAAGACAATTGACATATATGTTATGAACATAGTTGGATTCTGATAATTGTCTGAATTGCTTAATAAACAAATATGACAGAAAGCATATACCTTTGGGAACTTGAGAGCATTAATAGAAAGAATCATGCCGAACAAAATTCACAGGTCAGATGCATAAATTTGTACTCTTACTCTTATCCATAATGCCGTTTAAGTTGCGGCCCTGGAAATGATATGCACGAATTATCCATGACAAATTATCAACATTTTGTGTAAGTCAATCAAATATTTTACTTGGCGCTTCGAATATGGTCACAAGGATTTGATTCAGGGGTTTTGTTCTTCTGATTGGACCCTCAGTTCTGAACACGCATTTTACCGAGGATAGATGGTAACACCCGCATTATGTTATTTGCCAGATTCTGTTTCTGCATTTGGATTATATTGCGGATACAAAAGATGAATGTCGTGCATAAAATCTAAAATATAAAATGCCCATTGATCACTAAAATCTAAGAAACGGAAACAATCTATACAATAGGTGAGTACTGGTTTGGAAATGCCATAAAATGCAGAATTCCAATCTTCATGTTTTAATTAGGGTGTCCTCATGTGTTAAATATATGTCCCAGGGTGAAAGATTAATTAATGGTGATATCAAAACAGTAATCGCATTATGAAACGGAGATAAAGCATGTGCCTTAAGAAGTTACGGACAATCACATGAATCATTTCCACCAGACTTACATATTAAATATACAAGTGGACCATTTCCCATGAGATGCGGTGTTAAACGCCAAACATCCAAACTGGCCCAATTATCTGCTAGCAACCTCCTGGGACCAGTGTATAAGCACTTGACTAGCTCATTATGCAATAGTCGGATATGAAGGATAACGTAAATAGTTTACCGTGTCTAGGATAATTTAAACCAGGCCAACTGTTGTCTAAATACCAAGAATTCTCTACTCTCAGAATGCTTAATGGTGTACATTCAATGTCGATGAAATCAGAAATATCTTCAAATAGTTTGACACATAGTAACAAAATTTGGCTGTATGGGCAATTTGATGTACGTAAATCCTAAAGGCAACTATAAATATAAAGTAAATTGCCAAAATTTCAAGGAATGAATTATTATTTCTTGGACGTTTCTGAGGTTGAAATTCTTATAAAATTTTGGAAAAAAAATGTGTATTTACATATCTTTGGGCTGTAGTATTCGTTCTTATCAGAGCCATACCGGAATTTTAATTGTTACATATTTTTCCGCACAGCGTGTTCGAATTCGTATTCCTATTGGAAACTCGCTACTGTGGTTTGAAAAACTTAGTAACGGGATAATATTTGGCATGCTGAAAAGGTGGAAATATGGAATCTCAAGGTCCCAGGGAAAAGACACAAGTCATATTCATCTTAGAACAAAAAATGTTTTTTACCTACTTTATAGCTTCTGTTAGTGATTACGGTTTGTTAGCGTTTCAGTACTCTTAAATTCTTGCAAGTTGGCCAAGTGAAGTTTTCTCTTTCATTCTCACACTAAGCCAGAATGAGCTCCAACAATGCCTTTGCAGGATAAGGCTCTTCACTTTCCAGACCCATGGAGAGCTTGTGCTGCCTTTTAATTGGCAACTAGCCAGCGAGTTTAAGAAAAAATGGCAATCTTTCATCACTTACTATCACAAGTACTATAACAGTTGCAGTGCTAAAATGCCCTAACTGACAAACGGATATTGAGAATTTTCAGTAAAACCTCATTTTGCAATGCACCTTTTGCAACTGTACAAAGAATGAACTCATTATTATACAAACCACCCAAATATAAAATGAAGAATAAAGCATTTAATTGCATTTGCAGGCATTTGGGGATAGACATCGATAATGCTATCTAATTTAGACTTGAGCTAGATACAAAGATGGGTATCGAAATCAGGTGATTCGAAAATATCTATTTAAGGTTCACTGACTGCAGCCTTCTATCCCTGTACCTCATTAGACACAGAGGAAAGCCGTTCCTCCAAGGATTTTAGCAAATCCTTGTACTCTTTAAAATCTGGCTGAGACTGAAATCAGAAATATACATATTAGAATGAAACCAGGAAAGAACAACAGTGGGGGAGTTAACATAAAGCAAGCAAGCATACCCGAAGAGTACTGCTGTAAGCTTTCCACAACCGCATATCATCTCGAAAAAGATCAAGAAGAACCTGCATGGCATCAATTATCACTCACATTTCAGCTTATGGGAATGGTAAATTTTAAGCCATTATTTGAGTAGAGTATTAATGGTAAAATGGATGATAACATTAACTAACAACTTGCTGATATCAATAAAGGTTCAAAAGGCATATTAAAATAAGCACATTTTGACATCCAAATTGTTGAATTTTTGTAGCTATGGTCAATCTTCATAATTAATATTTAATTACTGATGTATATGAAATAATAAATAAGGCATGTTCTTCATGTTGTCAAAAGAGAAAATAGATGACATGTTCTTCGTGTCAGTTCTTTAAAAGAGAAAATTTGAATTTTTGATATTTGAATTTTCAGCTTCAAAGAAGCCGAGTCAGCCCTCATAGTCAAGTTGGCGCCATTCGACCTCCTCATCAAGCAAGAAACTCAGACCTTTTGAGGCTAAATAAAAATTCAAATCTGAGGTTAAGAAAGAGATGGATCAGAGGCTTAAAAGAAGCTTATCTGAGGCACACTTTCCGTTGAAGGAGGATGTATCTCTGGTAAGTAAGGACGACTTGCAGGACTGAACTTCTGAAGTATAACCAAGTTGTAGGACCGAGACTTTCAGTGTAGAAGGACGAGTTACAAGACTAAAATTTTGGGTGCAAAAGAAGGATGAAATTCGGCCCTAGCAGGCAGACCGGACCGAGTCTCTTGGACAGATGGTTGACTTGACTAGGAAGGAGTTGAACCAGGTTTGACCAAGTGTCTTTGTTAGTCAGTTTGACCATATGGTTGACTAGGTGATATAGGTGTGTCTCTTGTTGAACTGAAGAATTTTCTGTAAGGAAAAGGTTGCTGGGTTTTTCCCTATGTCAGTTTTCCCAAGGTAAATGCTTGTGTTCTTGTGTCGCTGTCTCCTTATGATCCTACTAGCATTTTGTTCCACTGTTGATATTCTCTGTGTAATTGCTTTATGATGAATAAGAATGCATGAAAGAATTAATTTGAGAAGAAATCATAAGTAATTATCAGTTTAGAGGATATTTGAAAAAATCAACATGGTATCAAAGCTAAGTTCAAGAGCAACCCTAAAAGAAGCAATCTACTTCAAGGTATTCCCTAGGCTTTATTGAACTGAACAAAGTTCGTACTTCTCGTTAAATACTCCAAAAGACTTGAAATATGAAAATATCAATTGAGGATACAAGTATTATATTAAAATGTATGAGGAATGAATGATGATTGATGTTACAAATGAGGTCCGCTTATATACCTAGGCAGGTGCCTCTTCACGAAAGGTCATGTCCCATTTAGACATGCCTCTTCAACCTAATTACTAATTAATTAATCATTATTTATTGATTATATTATTTATATCATTTTATTCATAACATTGCCTTCCTTATCAAAAAGTTGTCCTCAAAGCTTGTTGATAAAAAGGCTTGAGCTCTTTTTCTGCTACAAATGTTTTCTTGTCTCGGAGTAGTCATCCTTGTCGATACAAGCTGATATGATCCTCTAAGTGACAAACAAAATTGTCGCAATGAGAAGGGATCAAACCATCCTAGATCAATCTTCTACGGAATCTTGCGGTGACTGGCAGCTTGTGATGAATTGTGATCACATGAGTGGATTGCACTGATAGTGTTCTTCGGAACATCAGTTTGTTCATTCTGTTATCAATACATCACATGAGTGGATTGCACTGACAGTGTTCTTTGGAACATCAGTTTGTTCATTCTGTTATGAATACATAGCTTGATCGCGTTGTCTACTCCCGTGATTTGGATGTCGATAGGGAATTTTTTTGGTTTTCTTCTAGGGAAGATGTTGTTGAGTTGGTTACAAAACCTTCACATTGGATGTTTATCGCCTAAATTACAACCTCTAAGTTTGTATTTTTTTCAACTTGCTTGTCTTCTTCTTTAGTTGTGACATTCACTGCATTAGCATCAGTTTCTTTCTCTTCAACTTGGACTTCTACATTCGATGCTTTATTTTCGACAAGTTGTTGCACGTTGTTTTCCGTCAACTTCTTATCCTTCTTAAGCTTCTTTATTTGTGTTAGTAATTTTTCGCTATGGTCTTTTAGTCCCGAAAATTCTTCATTTTTTTCAACAGTGATTTTGTCAACTTCTCTTTGCATATTTTTTATTGCCTTTTTACCTTCTTGAAAAATTACTTTTGAAATTTCTTGTATGTCGTCAGGCGTCACTAAATTTGGCTTCAAGTTAGTGTCCTGTAGCGTTATTTTCTTCTTTTTGTGGGAGAATGTCACTATCCTTAAAAAGTAAAGATTGAACAAAGAATTTCGATATAAATGTATAATCGCCAATGTTTAACTGTAAGTCAGTTATTTCACATTTTTTTGTACCATAAAAGTCTAATTTTTCGATTATATTTAACTCAAGAATCACCAATTGGTTTACAATTTTAGGTGTTATTTAATTTTTACCCTCGGTAAGTGAGATAGCAATAGTGACGTTGTTGAGATTTTGTGTATTTGGGGTAGCATCAGTTGTGCTTTTGGTCCCCAATTTGAGGAAGGACTAGAGTTCACCTGATCTACAAGACCCATAAATGGATTTGGGAAATTTCATTTGGTTTAGGAGATATTAAATTAATTAATTATTTTAATGTATTTCCTAAGTTAAAACTTAGGAAAATAAAATAATTAAAGTGAATTTAATTAAACATGTGATGAAATTGTCTTAAGTCACATGGATCAAGCTTTTTTTTAATCTTAACCATTGATTAAAGATTTAACTCCTATGCTGATTTGTCAACGAGTGCATAAAGGAAAGGCTTGGGTCATTTGAAGACACACAAAATATCAAGAGTAACCAAGCTAAGTAGGGTTCTTAGGGAAGGGTCGAAGTAAGAATTTCCTCAAGTGTTTCGCTTGTAGAGAGGGAATTCTGGACCATGATGATCCGATCTCGTGTTCGAATACACAAGAAGCAGCAAGAGAAGAGATTCTAAAAGATGCGCAGTAGGAAGTTGGGCAATGCTAGCAATAGCATTTGAAGTAGGACAACGTGATTTTTCAGAAACTCCTTCGATGTCAGACAGACTTAGGGGCGTAGTGGACCCCTAGGGTTTCCTTGCAATCGTTACTCCTTCCCAAAGGATAGCGCCACGGAGGCCCTCTGGGGCGGTCGGATGAAGGTGTTGTCTCTTTCTTGTGCGCATCCGGGTTTTCTAGGCCCAGATCCTGGCCGAGTTCGTAAATCCCATTTGAGTGGTGTGATCAAGTAGTATTGCTGGTCTTAGATCGGCCTGGTGTGTCACAGACGAGAGAGCTGAGAGGGTTTTCCGTATCTAGAACCTGTAGTTGTGTATTCGAAATATTCTTAACAATAGAGCCCTAACCGATTTTGACTTGCTCCCACATTGGGTTTTTCCGGGGACAGTTTGTCCAGAAATAAGTGTGTCACTTTGTCTATGTGTGCATGTGCTTATTCTAGATCTGAATTGGTAGAGATTTGTTATGTGTTTTGCTTTGACGTTAACTTGAATTTATTCAGTTGATAACTTGTATAAGTAGGAGAAGCTTAACCGGATTAACAGAAATAATTTCTGCATAAGAATTAAGATTCAGAAATTTCTACAGAAGTCTTTTCCCGCAATAGACCCTTTAGTTCTAAATAGCACTAAAGCATAATTACGTGAGGTTTCTGGAAATCTTTCGTCTTTTATTTTCGAGTTAGACTCCATTTTTTGTTGTCAACAATATTCTTTTTAACGACGCTTATATATTAATATATTCTTCCTATGGAAGAACCACTTCTCCAATATATATATATATATATAACTTGATCTTTGCTTGTTATATATATCTTTTTAATAATTTTATAACTTGATTTTTTTATTTTTATTTTTTATTTTTTTTTAAATTTTAGATCATATAATATAGTCGATATTTAATAATTTTATCAAACTATATTGAAATTTAAAAATGCGATTTTAAAGATTTTAAAAGGATCAAACTTGAATGGATGATGGATGACATGGGAGTGGCTCTCCACAACGTTCAACCAACAGACGACACTGTTTGACCTAACCTTTGGTGCTTAAAGCAAAGACTGAACACTAAAGCGGAACGAATGACAACAGCGATAGCAGCGAAGCGAAATGATAGATGGAAGCAGCTTCAAATGAAGCGAGGGACGACGCGAGTAGCGGTGGACAGTCAGAAAATGCTAATGCAGCGTTGGGCAGTAAGAAATGTGAATGCAACATTGGATGGTCTTTACCGGGCGACGAAGACAAGTGAATTTAAACTGTAATCTTAGTGAACGAAATTCCAGGCAGCTGTACGCTCTGTTACAACAGATGGTTGTCAACTACGATTGCAAGTACGTTGACCCCAGTGCATGTGATTGAGAGTTTGACTGGAAGCAAAATAGGTGTCCTCCCGTGGTGGAACAGGCGGATAGGAAGAGACAGGGCTTGATGGAAGGGTGGATGGGTCAATAGCAGTGCGGGACAGGGTGTAGGGGATGTCGAGGTGCTGGAATGCAACGAGCAATGAAATTTTTTTTGATACCCTTCCTCCTCAACAGTTGCAAGTGTGCTGGATTCTATCATGTGAATGGTCGGCCAGGTGAGGTTTTATTTTTTTATTTTTATTTTTATACGATATTTTTCAATATATATATATATACTCTTGTTCTCTGTGTAGTCGTTGACGGTGCAAAAGGTGGCTAAGTGTTCGAGCGGACAAGAGGTAAGTATAATAATTTTATTGTTATTATTTTATTTTATTGTTTTTCTAACTTTTTTTTTTAATTATCTTTTTATTCTTGTAATAATCTCTCTTTCTTTTGTTTGGCCAAGGGCCATTTGGCGAAAATGGAGAATCTCCCAATGTGTAGCGAAACGTGATGGCAACAAGGTTGACGAATTTAATGGTCAAAGACCTGGATTAGAGAGCATTGCACTGTGCAGTGGTTAAGCGACCGAAGGTTCAAACTCCTCTGATACCAAATGAAGTGAAAAAAATTCATACTTCTCGTTAAATACTCCAGAAGACTTGGAATAGAGCATTGCACTGTGCAGTGGTTAAGCGACCGAAGGTTCAAACTCCTCTGATACCAAATGAAGTGAAAAAAAATCATACTTCTCGTTAAATACTCCAGAAGACTTGGAATATGAAAATATCCATTGAGGATACAAATATTATATTAAAATGTATGAGGAATGAATGATGATTGATGTTACAAATGAGGCCCGCTTATATAACTAGGCAAGTGCCTCTTCACGGAAGGTCATGTCCCATTTAGACACAGCTCTTCAACCTAATTACTAATTAACTAATCATTATTTATTGATTTATTTTGTCATCAACCCTAGAATCTTCTAGTTCCATTTTGAATGTAAGGAGGATGAAAATCATTAATCTGCCCTGTTGCTCATCTAAGGTCAAATTTAAGATCTATTTGAGTTCATGATTGCATTGTGTTAGAGGGCGCAAGAAGACCTTAGTCTGTTCCAGTAGACTGAGGGAGCTTCAAAATTGTCACAGAGGACCAAAAAGGCTACAGGGTCTATTGCAAGGGAGCTGAAATTAATCTCAGAAAAGGAGACCTCAATCTAAGTTCAGAAGGCCAAATAGTTTCAGAGTTTGTTACAGGAGCCTTAGGAAAATCACAGATAGTAACCAAGAGTTTCCTTGGTCAATGAAAAGACAGTCTACGTTTTCTTACTGAAGCATACCCCGTTCATCAAAGAGAAATCATGAAACATGAGATTGTCTAGTATCATAATCTAAAACCTCAATTCATATTGCACTAGTGCAAAAGTCACCTTAGAGAATTACAGAGGATCAAGAGCCTCAAAAAGTAGACAAAGAAGCCTCAAGGAACTGCTTTAGAAGGTCAAGGTTGCCCCAGTTTTTGTTGCGAAAAGACCGAAGTGTTGATTTTTGGTAGCATCAGAAATGCTCTAAGTCTCAAATTTTGTGAAGAGGCTTAGATACACATATTCCAAAGAACTGAGAAATCGTTTGTGGAAATTCCACTTGGAACATGTTTTATTAAAATAATTAATTAATTATTTTAATGGTTACCCTAAGTCTAAACTTAGGGAAATTAAATAATTAATGGGTATTAATAAAACAGAGTGTGAATCTTTTAGAAAACACAGATCAAATCAAGTTATGATCTTAGCCGTTGATTAGAGATCTAATCTCGATCGTTGATATCTCAACGAGAAGATTATAAAAGAAGACTTGAGGGTCATTTGGAAAACACACCAGTGCAGATACTCAGTTGCCTGAGTAAATCGATTTGCTCAGTGGTCGAAGTTCGGCAAGAGAAAATTGACTCAGAGGGGTAGAGCAAGTGGAGGGTTCAACAGCAATCCGGGGTGCAAGAGTTGGTGATGCAATGCCAAGAAGAGACAATACATAGGCTAGGAGGGAGCAGCGCAGAAGGGTGACGCAGTTCTGTGTAGTCCCCATGAAGAGCAAGCGCAGTGATGACGCATGAGGCTCAAAAGGTTCCTTCTGGGGTCGTTTCTCATCTGATTATTTTGTGAGGAATTTCTCCAGTGTTTTCGTAGGGAATTTCTCTGTCACTGCTAATTGTAAATTGTACAAGAAAATTCTATTGAATAATAGAAACCCTCATCTGCTGCATTGGTTTTCCCACATTGGGTTTTTCCGGGGACAATTGTCTAAAATATCTGTGTTATTCACGTGCTAGTACTTTCCTTATTGTTTTGCTCAATAATTAAATGATGAAGTCTGCATTTGAATTTATTTCGATATTTATTGAAGAGATTTATGCAAATAACTTATTTAAGAATAATTAGTAGAAGAAATAACATTAGATAATGCAGTAGAATTTCAAGTTGAAATTTTCACATGGTATCAGAGCAAGGTTAAGCAAGCAAGCAGGAGGGACGACGCCAAAGGGGATTCGTGGTGCTGCCTTGGTAGAAAATCATACACCCAAGGGCTTACACATTTCTTCTGCAGAAATTGACCGGGAAGGGAAAAGAACAAAGAAGATGGAAGATCAAGTTTTGTCAGAGTTGGCCTCTAGGTTGGAAAAGGAATGTGCGTGCTTATCTAGCATTGCATCGTCAAATGATTCGTATATTGATAGTGGGGCTTCAGCCCATATGACTGGAGAAAGAGATAATTTCTCTAGCTATCAAGAAGAACGGATGGACTTCCTAATTACTATGGGAAACAAGTCAAAATGTACCCCTGTAGGAAATGGGACCATAGCATTTCAGACAGAAGCAGGAGAGTCTGTGACCACTAATGTGCTGCATGTGCCAGGTATGGGAATGAATTTACTTTCAGTGTCTCAATTGCAGGATAAGGGATATGACGTATACTTTATTGGGAGAAAAGTCTATGTCAAGCATCCAAGCTTGAAGAAGAAGGTTCAGATTGGAACTCGACGCAAAAAATTATACAAGTTGCAACATCTACACCATGGAGCTCTGAGAATTCTCAGAGAAACAGTTACGGGAGTTCCATTTCTTAGTACCAAACATGATGACGTGTGCAGAGGGTGCGTTTTAGGAAAATACACTAAAGCAACATATTCCAAGAGCAACAATAGAGCGAAAAGTGTATTGGGGTTAATACACTCAGATATCTGCAGACCAATGTCCACTAGAGCTCTTGGTGGAAGTGAATATTTTGTCACTTTCATAGATGACCATTCCAAGAAGACTTGGATTTACTTCTTAAAGACCAAGGATGAGGTCTTTGATCGGTTAAGAGAATTCAAAGCTCTGGTAGAAAACCTAACTGGGAAGAAAATCAAAGTGTTGCGTTTAGATAACAGAGGTGAATATACTGATAAGGAATTCACAGATTTCTGCGCAAGGGAAGGCATTAGAAGAGAATGGACAACTCCTTACAATTTGGAGCAAAATGGAGTTGCAAAACAGAAAAACAGGACTATTGTTGGGGCAACAAAGGCAATGTTGTATGACCAAGATCTGCTTAGATTTCTGTGGGCTAAAGCATGCAGCACATTGTATATATCCAAAACAGGACCCCTCACAAAGAATTGGACAAGACAACACCCGAGAGTGTATTCATAGGGGTGAAACTAGAGGTAAGTCACCTCCAAATTTTTGGGAGTGTGGCATATTTTCATGTTCCAGATGAGAAATAGAGCAAACTAGATCAAACTGCTGAGAAAGGGTATCTCATGGGATATAGTGAGACATCCAAGGCATACAGAATCTACATTCTAGGTAACAGGAAAGTAGTAGTGAGGAGGGATGTGAAATTCAAGGAAGATCAAGCCTTCAGAAAATCCTGTGAAATGCCTACTGAAGAACAGTCTGAGGATTTGACTCTTGTCCAGCGGCAGCTAGGAGATGATCCAACAGATGGACAACCATTAGGATCTAGCATTGTGACTAGTACTAGTATTTCTTCAGAGAAGAAAATTCAGATAGCTCGCAGTTGATGGGACAGTAGGAGGAAGAGATGACTAAGCCAACCACTACTAGTAGCAAAATCAACAGAGGCATGATAGATGCTGAGAGATGTAGAAGAGTTTGTTGGAGCTCCTAGAACCAAGAAAAGGCAGCGTAGACAAACTGACAGATACTGAGCATTGGTAGCACAGGTTGATGAACCCTCTAGCATTTAGGAAGTGATTCAACACCAAGACTGGATGGATGCTATGGTAGAGGAGTACAACTCTATCATGACCAATGATGTCTAGGAAGTCGCACCTAGACCACAAGACAGGTCAGTTGTAGGTTCCAGGTGGATCTACAAGATTCAATATGCTGCAGATGGCAACGTAGAGAAGTATAAGGCTAGGTTTGTGGCTAAGGGGTATGCTCAGAAAGAAGGAATAGAATACGAAGAAACCTTCGCCCCTGTAGCTAGATATACGTTTATCAGATCCATTATATCCCTTGCGGCGCAGATACGATGGGAGATTCACCAGATGGACGTCAAGACTGCATTCTTGGGCAGGGGGATAAAAGAAGAGGTTTACATCGAACAACTAGAAGGCTTCGAGACGTATGAGAAGAAAACTCATGTATGCAGACTAAAGAAAGCCCTGTATGGACTCAAACAGGCACCGAGAGCATGGTATGGTCGAATTAAAGGTTACTTATCGTAGATGAGATTTGTCAAGAGTGACACTGATCCCAATCTCTACTATCTCACAGTAGAGAATGAGCCACTGATTTTGGTATTGTATGTAGATGATTTATTTTTGACAAGATCATCTAGGCTCCTCAAAGACTGTAAGAGAAACCTAGCAGAGGAATTCGACATGAAGGATTTGGGGCTGATGCACTATTTTTTGGGATTGGAAGTTTGGCAACGGAAGGGAGAAATCTTCCTTGGGCAAGGAAGATACGCTACAGAGATTCTAAAGAGATTTAGAATGCAGGATTGTAGACCCATGGCAAATCCAATGATCACCAATTGGAAGAAAATTGATGCATCTGAAGATAAAGAAGTGGACCCCACCTTGTACAGACAGCTCATAGGATCTCTTATGTATTTGGTCAATACCAGGCCAAACATTTGCTACGCTGTTAATTCCCTCAGTCAGTTCATGGTAGCACCAAAGAGGGCACACTGGGCAACAGCTAAGCATGTTCTCCGATATATCCGAGGAACAGTCGGATATGGATTAAAATACACCCAAGGTGATGACATCATCTACGACAGGAAGTTCAGTGGATCGGAAAAGTACCACAAGGTACTTCTTCGGCATTGGATCAGGTATGACTTCCTGGTGCAGTAAGAAGCAAAAGTTCGTAGCACTAAGCACAACTGAAGCATAGTATATGGTAGCCAACACAACTTTGTGTGAGGCTATATGGCTTAGAAAATTTCTAGTGAATTTATTTAAAAGGAAGATGGAGGCGACCAATATTCTATGTGATAATCAAAGTTGCATCAAGCTCTCTGAAAATCCAGTTTTTCATGATCGGTCGAAACACATCGACATCAGGTGTCATTTTATTAGAGACTGTGTTCAGCGGGGAGCAGTATAGTAGCAACAACAACACAATGGTTGATGGACATGTTGTCAGATGTCAGCAGCGCAGAGGATGCTTCAGGATCAAAACAATATGAAACATGCATATTGTTAGAGCACTTTCCTCGCTAAGAGAGAGTGTTGATTTTTAGTAGCATCGGAAGTGCTCTAAGTCTCAAATTTTGTGAAGAGGCTTAGACACACGTATTCCAAAGAAACCAGAAATCGTTTGTGGAAATTCCACTCGAAACATGTTTTATTAAAATAATTAATTATTTAAATGGTGACGCTATGTCTAAACTTAGGGAAATTAAATAATTAAAGGGCATAAATAAAACAGAGTGTGAATCTTCTAGCAAACACGCATCAAGTCAAGTTATGATCTCAGTCGTTGATTATAGATCTAATCTCGGTTGTTGATATCTCAACGAGAAGATTATAAAAGAAGAATCGAGGGTCATTTCGAAAACACACTAGTGCAGATACTTAGTTCTCGAGTAAATCGATTTTCTTAGTGGTCAAAGTTCGACAACAGAAAATCGACTCAGAGGGAGAGTAGCAGGTGGAGGATAGGTAGAGAGGGTTCAACAACAATCCGGGGTGCAGGAGTAGGTGACGCAGTGCTAGGAAGAGACAACACACAGGTTGGGAAGGAGCTACATGGAAGGGTGACACAGTTCTGCGCAATCCCCACGCAGTGATGACGCAAGAGGCTCAGGAGGTTCCTTCTGGGGTCATTTCTCATTTGATTATTTTGTGAGGAATTTCTCTAGTGTTGTCATAGGGAATTTCTCTTTGTCACTGCTAATTGTAAATTGTACAAGAAGATTCTGCTGAATAATAGAAACCCTCATCTGCTGCACCGATTCTCCCATATTTGGGTTTTTTCGGGGACAATTGTCCAAAATATCTGCGTCATTCATGTGCTAGTACTTTCCTTATTATTTTGATCAGTAATTAAATGGTGAAGTATGCATTTGAATTTATTTCGATATTTACTGAAGAGATTTCTGCAAATAACTTATTTCTGAATAATAAGTTGAAGAAATAACATTAGATAATGTAGTCGAATTTCAAGTTGAAATTTTCACACGAAGAGCTTGAATTTATTTCGATATTTACTGAAGAGATTTCTGCAAATAACTTATTTCTGAATAATAAGTTGAAGAAATAACATCAGATAATGTAGTCGAATTTCAAGTTGAAATTTTCACACGAAGAGCTCAAAACAAATGGTAGAAGGCTGAAAGGACTCATAACTGACCTCAAAGAATCTGAAATATCCAAGGTCAACTTACAACTTGTTTTGGTTTCCTTCTTGTGGTATAATCAAGTCTCATACTTGACTAATATCGATGAAAGATGCTCTCTCTCTCTCTCTCTCTATATATATATATACCAAGAAAATCAACACAATAGCAAAAGGAAGTAAAGACAACACTAAATAAGACAATTACAACAATAGATAAAAGAGAAAATATATACATTGCAAAAGTTTGCAGAAGAGCTTATCAAAGACAAAGAAAGATAGCAAATTTTTATTTACAGGAAGGGGTGTCATCAGATGAAGAATTGGCACAAACACTTGCAAAAATAGATTATAAGGTTGAATCTCAAGAGGAGCCCAACAAATCGAGCCAAGGTCTAATTCAATATGCTCCCTATGCCAAGAAATAAAAGAAATCACAGATTGAGTAATTATCCCCATAGATATCAGGCCCAAAGGATACAGAGCCTATAAGTTGGATGCCCAAATAGACACATGGGCTACGGTTTCTTATGGTAAGTCTGAAACAATCCCATGCTAATATTGGGAACCTATACAAGCAAGGGTAAGGGATATTAATGGAAAAATTCTTCTTATTAATAAGTTCACTAAAGATTTCCCAATATATTGTTGAGAAATCAATAGGTAGGTGATAGTGAGGATTTCTCTTGATAATTACTTGAGAATTCACTGTTGGCTTATTATTATTATATTTCATCAAGCAATTACCAAAAATGCAAAAATAAGAACACAAAAACAAGAGACACAAGATATAGGATCCAAGCCAGGGAAAAAACCACACGAGGGGGAAAACCCAGAAATATCTCTTCTTATAGAATCAGATCAAAGTGAGATATCCAAGACCCAAGACCAGGACTAGGTACAAGAAACCAAGTCAGCCCTCCCTTTAGGATTCACCTTCCAATTGTTCTCAACAAGAGACTTAGCTTTCCATAGTGGCACACTTCGGTCTTCTACAACATACCTTAGCCTTAACAGAATTATATCACAAAAGTATGTCTTTAATGTTCCATAGTGACTGGTTACAATTATCTATCTCACCGTCTTATAGGAGCCTCGTCCTTTTTCAGTGGCACGCCTTATTTTGTCCTTCCATAGTAGCGGATCAAGGTATCTGTCCACAGAAATTCGGGTAGGATGCCTTCAAAAAATCTTTGCAATAATTGTCTTCCACAAAAATTCATCAAGGTGTCTTTCACAAAAACTTGGTTAGAATGCTAGTTATCCTTCTTGCTGGTCAGAGAAGATCTTTTAGAGGTCTGAATTTCTTCCACAGAAGCTACATCGAATTACTTGACAAATGGTGGAACATTTATGCCAATATATAGTTGTTTGTTCACATGGAAGGTCACGTCCTTTGGGCAGGCCGACTTGTCAATCTGGAGGACCGACTTGGTCTTGTATTTGATTCTTTGACTAAAATAAAATGCCTTTTCTTTCTTTTACAAAAGTCCAAATAGGACATTGACTCTTTGACTCAATAAATCCTAGAAGCATGAAGAACATGCTTAACTAATGAAATAATAATAAAAATTTGATTTTCTTCTTTTCACAGAAAATACATAGTGAAACAAGTATAATGATAACTATGAAGACCGAACCTAGTTACACTTTTCAACATATATGTTAATGGATTGCAATACATTGTACAATTTTGTCAATACAATATTGTGAGCTTGTAGGCTTCCATAGTCCATAATAATAGTGAATACCTTTTTGGAGGTATTTAACGTGTATGGGTGTGAGGATTTGTTCAACGTTTTAGGTGAACACTCCACCCATCCTCAAAGACCAAACAAAGCAAAATGATTAGAAAAAAGTAAACTAGAATGCTAGATTCCAAAGCTCAACGGTCAACAATCAGTATCGTTAGGAGATTCTTCTTGCTCAAGATTTTGTGCAAAAACACCTTCCATTCACTTTGGAGAAAAATGAAGTCAACATGGTAGTTACAAATATTCTTACTAATGTGACTATTAAGAATTATTACCAAATTAGGATTCCAAATGTTGTTATCTGCATTAATGATCCAAAGGAATCAATTGATAAAATCATGAAAATAAAAAAGGTGGTTAGAAATGTAGATCTACATGTAGATCAAATGCTAGCCCCAATTCTGCCAAAAATAAAAGAAAATTGCACTGTTGAAGTCCCTAATGCTCTTTAGTCAAGAGAGCAATATTTTGTGGATTTGCCCCACACAATATATTTTAAAGGGATTCCATAGAAAACAATTGCGATTCTAATGTCCGTAGAAGAACAGCGTAATGCAGGCAAGAAATACAAGATCTACTGGAGATGAAGATGATTGAGAAAAGCAAAAGCCCATGGACTTTCCTAGCCTTCTATGTCACCAAACATTTAGAATAGAAACGAGTTAAGCCAAGTCTAGTTAATAATTCAAAAATTTAAATAAGGTACTATTTCCACTTAGATATCCAATACTTAATAAAGATCCATTGCTTTATAAAATTACAGGATGTAATGCGTATAGCAAATTCGATCTGAAGAGTGGGTTCTGGCAAGTAGGAATAAAACCAAAAGATAAGTTCAAAATTGCCTTTGTAGTTCCTCATGGTCAATACTAATGGCAAGTTATACCTCCATCTGCGTTTCAGAAATCGATGGAAGATATTTTCATGATTTGGAATTCATTATTGTATACATTGATGATCTTCTTACTGTTGGAATCACGATTTTCGTTACACCAAAACCCACAGGAGTTAGTAAACAAATGCATCATCAAAGTTAACGGATTCTCTAGAGGTGGTGAAGTATGTGTTGCAAAACACTCAGGGGGCACTGGATTATCCAATGGCAAACAATCTCCCTGCGAAAATTCTATTACACTTACTAGTTATTAATCTTCTATCTTCCCAAATTATTTGTCTTTTGTAAATTACGTACAACAAATATTAAATTAAAACACAACTGCAATTTCACAAATAAATAATTGAAAGAACTGAGAAAATAGCACACACATAAAAAATTGAAACCATATTTTTGGACAAATTGTCCTTGGAAAATCCCCGAAAGGAAAACTAGTTTTGCAGATGAGGGGCTTTATTATTCTTCAAAAAATCAAGGATTACATAAATTGTTTTGCCTCTCTCTAGAAAAATTATTTCTTCACTTTTGCTGGTCAAATCAAACTTCGGGAAGCAACTCGCACTACCTCAAACGGGTTGCTTGCTCTGCCTGAACCAACTCACATGTGAGGTACTTAATTCGAAAAATTAAGGAAAATGGTGCTAATGATACAAGCAGTGAAATTTAAGAGCAAAATTTATCAATTTAATACATAGATACATACCTGGCTTCCGAGTTTGAAGTTAATCCTGCATTGTTGTAGCACCCAATTTGCTCTTGTTACCAAAATACCAAATCCTTCTTGCCAAACTGGGTACAATCTCGCTACCCAACTCCAAAATACTTCAAAATTGAAGCACTTTGGCCCCTGTGCCCAAAAGCTTTAAGAACAAACAAGGCTTCACTCTCTGTCTGTGGCTCTTTGTTATAAATTCCTTCTCTATCTCCACGAAAACAAACTTCAGAAACTCCCCTTGAGTCAGTGTTACCCACCACTTTGTGGGTGATATCCCTAGGAGAAAAAATTTCTCCAAGATGGTCCTCAACCGACAGCCAACAACGACCAACTAGCTCGTTGTGCCCTTTCTCTGCCACTTGAGCCAGCCATGTGGTCCCTCACGCATCTATCATGATCGTATGTTTGAAGGTGGGCCTCCCAAACCTAAAGGTATGTCTTGTCATTTGGTAATTGAGTATTGAGTTTGCTTATCATGGACACTTCTGGGCATGGATTAATAGGGGGATTCAGAGGAAAGAGTGGGTTAGGTTTGTGCTTCTGTCCCCTAGACCTATTTTGGATGTTACCCTTGGATCTTAGTCCCAGGGGATCTCCTTTATTGACCATTGGGTTTTAGGGTGGTACTACATGTGAAACCCTGATTTTGGTTGCGTGGTCCCACTCCCTCATCCACGTATATCACTCCCCTTCCATTTATTATAACCACATTCATCATCTTTCCCACCTGGGTCCACATAGAGTTAACCTCCCCTTCCCCTTGCCCCACCTTGGGTGAGGCTTGGAAACGCTGATTTTGGTTGTGGGGTCCCGCTCCCTCATCCACATATATCACTCCCCTTCCATTTATTATAACCCTAATCATCATCTTTCCCACCTGGGTCCACATGTCTTCACGGGGTCCACATAGGGTTAGCCTCCCCTTCCCCTTGCCCCACCTTGTGTCAGGCTTGGAAAGATGCCCCAGAGGGTGAAGCAGTTGAAAAGAAAATGTAAAAGCATAAATGGCCACATATAACAAGAAAATGTACCATAAGATGCAAAAGATGGTCAGGACAAACATATTTAGCACAATTGTAGATGGTTTCCATTTTGAGTTTGGTCTCCCTAAACGAGGTCCTAACCCTCAAGAGGGCTACATTTGCACATGTAGGGTGTGTGTAGAGAGTCATGGGCCTCCACAGCAGTAGACAACACTCCATGGATACCCAAAGATGTTCATAGATTGCTTGAGATTCACCTACTGGACAAGGAAGATGCACCTGGTTCAACATGCCCAGTTGGCCCCACAATTGTACCATGCACTTGGCAGATGACCCAGGACTTGTATGTTGATGTGGCATCACTTACACCATCATCTGAACCATTACAGATGGTCTACAAGCATCTTTGACTTACTTGGAGACCCATGAGGTTATTTGTGTGCCACCACACCTACTAGGAGCACCACAATTTTATTTTTTGGAGAACAAGGGGCCAACCCTTTGTCCATCACTTTTGGGAGTTCTATTCATCATTATGGCACTTATGGACTTCATCAAATTTCTTAGAGGGCCCAACGACATGTATTATTCATCATTTGACCTCTTGAGAGGCTTATTATTTTGCTTATGACCTACTTTGGCGGGCTTGTCACCAAAAGTTAGTTATTTTGCACAATATTTTATTTTAGGGGCTAATGTAAGCTCAATTACCTAAATCAAACTCATTACAAGTGTATAAATACAAGTGATGTTATTTCATTTTGAATCATCACTTGGATTGGATCATTCTCTCTCTTGAGATTTTCACTATTCCTTCTTGGTGGACGAATTGGAGCATGGATGAATTTTGATGTTTGGATTATATTTTCTTGTCTTAGAGATTCTTGATTAGTGAATTTATTGATGGTTGGATATATTCTCATACATGTAAGTATGAACTTGATGATATTTTCTTTTACTTTGTCACATGCATTGATGATGGGATTTTCGCTATTTTAGGGCTAATTGTTGGATGCATTTATTGCTAAATTGTGGAATTATGTTTCTAATAGCATCTCTTTATGTATGGGTCATGTATGTTGAACGAATTGTCCTAGAGATAGTTTTATGATTGAATTTATCTTGATAAGCCATCTTGACTTGCAAATGAAGTATAAACGCTTTAAGGTCACTCTCCTTTGCCCTAATGCCAAACGAAGTTGTCCATAGAGCCTCCTTGAGCTAGAAACAAAGTCCATTCTCATTATTCTTCTTGACTCCAATATCCCCAAAGGAATTAGGCACTGGTCAACCATAAGGTGATCATCCTAAACCATTTTTCTTCACCTTTTTCTCCTCCTCTCTAGGTCTAGCCACGTTGGGTCACCTAGGGCGTCATTTTCTTGACAAACTACCCATAGAAAAACTTCAATATCTTGCCCTCTCCTATGATGGTGCCTCTCCAAGGTCCCTTCCAAATTTGAGGAAATTCCACGGTGGGATTGTGAGAAATCCCAAGCCCTAGCCCTGAGACTGAAATTTTCCCTGGGTTTCCCTAGGCTGGTACCTCAGGATCATTTTGGCACCTTTAAGTGGAAATTCTTCCTTTGATCCTCTTCTACTCCTTGTCTAGGTTAAGATCATCATTGGTTGCTAAAATCCCTCCTCTTAACCTATGCTAGGTCCACTTGGTCCCATGTGGTCCCATTTCTCATCAAAGTCAATTCTTCAAAAACCACTCGGGAATCCAAATTTTGCAAGGATTTTAGGAATTGGGAAGCTCATTCACAATTCATACTCCCTTAACCTAGCCCTTAAATCCTCACCCCCTATCCTCAGAAGCCTTGTACCTTGTTTAAGGAGCAAGCAAGCCCCATTCTTAAGCCTCTCCTAGGAATAGGGTCATTGAGGTCACTTCATATCTATTTCACTTGATCTATTCTTCATAAGTGACTCTCTATATACCGGGGCTCCTCCCGTCAGTGAAAGTCTGTAAAGAGTAGGGAGCCTTAGCCGAGGTGACAGTGGGCTAAGTCTCCATAGTTGCCCTTGGCCTAGCAGTTGCCCCTTTAGGTCCCCTGCTAGTATGAGTGGTAACAGTTCGATTGTGAGTTTCTAGAAAATGAGCTTAGTCCTCTTGTGCTACTTCCTCTCGTGCTTCTTCCTCTATTAGTAGTTCCTCGAGATTTCCATTGACTTGTGTTTGACGATTCAACAGCTATAGTATTAACTGTCATGGGAGCTAATCCCCCTGAAGAAGTTTCAGCGAGTCTTCCCTTGAAATCCTGGTTGTTGGGGTCCTGTCGGCCTGACATCTCTTTTGATCCCTAGATGTTCCTCTGCATAACGGGCACATTCAACTTCCTCTGCTACTGATGATGGCTTCCACATTCTAACCATGAATCTAATTCGAGGATTTAGCCCATACACAAAACGCTTAGCTTGACATTCATCAGTATCAAGATAAAGAATGTATTTTACGAGTTCCATAAACCTTATCTCATATTCCTCTATTGTTTTGTTACACTGAACTAACATATGGAAAGCTCTAGCTTGTTGCTCTTGAAAGTAAGATCGCAAGTATTTAGTGCCGAATCTTTCCTCAAACAACTCCCAGGGGACATTGTCCGAAGTGAGATGTAATTGCTTTTCTAGGTTTCCCCACCAAATCAAAGCACTTTCCCTACGCTCAAATATAGTGATCTTTGTCTTAGAGATAGAAAAATATTCTCTTAGTGCGAAACACCTTGCCATTCCTTCTAGCCATGCTTCAACACATTCTCCAGCTCGCCCTCCTGAAAATTCTGGGAGTTTAACCTTTTGCAATTCCTTAGAAATATCTTCCTTTGATTATCCATAACCAAAAACCTTTGGGCTCCTCTGGGTTTCTCTCCTCAAGCTGTAGTTGTTCTTCCTTGGTATTGGCCATCGATGACCCTTTTAATGTTTCCAAGATGGTTTTCCATGAACGCATTATAACAGTTAGCTCAGGTGTTGAAGCGGTTGGTGCTGATGATGGTATTGGTGGTGGCAATGGCGATGACGATGGTGATGGTGATGACAACGGTGGTGGCAATAACGATGGCGATGCTACCCGATGGTGTCATCAACGTTGATATGTCTTTACCATCATAACTTTTCCTGGACATATAATAAGATTATGAAAATCTGAGGTACAATTTAGATTTGATAAATATAATTTCGTAAACTCAAGCTCACATACGGGTATAACTTTTATACTATTATTACCTGTAGGCAGGTCTTACTGATACTGAGGTCAAGGAGGGTGGTATCGCTACCTCCTTATCCCAATGCATAATGTTCTATTTTGAGGTGTAATAATACTTATTAAAATGCATGGGTGTAATATTACTTCAGAATATTTGCCTAGCATTTTCTAGTCCTGAATGCAGTTATGGAAGGGCTTATTGATCTTAATTCACTTATGTGTTAATTTATATTTAATTCTAAGGGTAGTTTTACCCTGAACTGGTGCGAGTTTATTTCTGAGTTGAAACCAGTAATTTTAGAGTATGGTGTTTTTGCATCACCAATATGGTTGTAGATACAAACTATGGAATGGATATTAATGTTTAACGAATATCTTTTATCCAAGAATAAATGAAAGCTAATGCAAATGGCAATGACTTTAGTATTTGTGTCGAAGGAAAATATTCGATAGTGACACCTAAATTTTCCTAATGATTCATATCACTCTTAATCTTAAAGGCTCAATACCTAGTGAATAACCCAGAACTTAAAGGACATTGATGTGTTGCTGAAATTGTCGCACTTTATTGGTAAATAATTAATAATTTCAAAATTCTAGATATTAATGTCTTTGAAATATTTTCTAAAACAAATTTAACCCCTAGAGAAATGGAAATCTTCAATCTAAATTACTATTTGAGGGAACGTATTAAATTATATTTAAAACTCAATATAATCATTTGTAATTGGCCCCATCTCACCCATCAAACCCATCTACTTTTCACTATCAATCCCACCTACCCACCTACTATTCATTATCTTGGAGGCTTGGCTACTCCACAGATACCCAAAATAAATATCAAAACTTATCACTTCATGCCAAATGAGAAAGTTAATCCAACCTTCCACTCTAGTTTCATAATATTATATTAAATGAATATCCCAGCAATATCGAGGTATGCATGCTAAATACATAATTTTATATACATGAAAACTAGACAACACTTATTCCCTACGCTGTGCCATAATCTTGCCAACCCTATCGAAAATTTGAAAGTGGTTGCGGATAATGTTATCAAAATAAATGGAGAACAACACCAGTGGTTGGTCGTCAAGAAGAGTACTAGTAATGGTGGCATTGTTGACGTCGGTGCCGAGAATAACGTTGTTGTCGTTAAGGCCAACAGCCAACAAATAAATTTCGACACCGTTAGTAGTGATGGTTGTCACGACATCGACGTTAATGGAATTCATCGTCCTGAGAGGGCTATAAACGGGTCGGGCGTGGTTTTCCAGCATCAAAACTAGTTGCGAGGCCGACAACTTCTGGATCTCCGTCATGGCACCATCAACCCGCCGTCGACTATCGCCTGGTATGCATCCAACACGTCTGCCATCATTACTAGCCGGGAAAAGACAATGTGCCTAGTGTTTTCCAGTAGGGCGGAAATATTCACTGAGGAGGCCGGAACTGAAGGAGTCAGGAACCCTGACGATGCCATCATATTGCTGATCTGGACAACGGAAATGTTGTATGGATCAGAATAAATAGAGTTCGCGAATGTGGTTGCGACGGTATTTGAACCCAGAATCTTAAGGCGATGACGTCGCCTTCAATATCCTTTATGTTCAGAAGCCTGACATTTCCTCTGCAACGCCCCGTCGTCTGGAACACCGTCATCAACAGCATGTTGTCGCTGGCGATGGAATGAAGCTTCGTGGTGCGAGGTAGTTGAGGAGAACGTGCAGGCTCATGAAGTGCTGCGCGGTTTCGAGCCCAAGAGCTAGTAGTGAAGCCGCCAACATGGACGCATTGTCCACGACCAGGGACGGTGATGGTCGTTCAGGTATTTATATTGTCTGCCACCTTCGTGCAAGTGACATAGTCATTCAATACACTAAACTGTGGATACCCAACGAGTATGCTCATGATGTTGTGAGCGTGACAGGCAACGGTATATGTGGGCTATCTATGAGACGTTGCCCAGTTGCGGTGGTTACTTCATAGACCATCTGCATTTTAATCAAGGAATGAAATTCATATTACAATTAATTATACCCTACTTTCTCTTACCAAAATACCACTGGATAAGTTGACGATTATATGACGACTCTACACAGCGTCTGGAAAAAAAAAAAAATCTACAGTGGTTCTCATGTGAACTATGATCTTAACAACCCTAGTAAGGTCATAGAGTTTGTAACTTGCTCTGATACTAGTTTGTAAAATGAATAATATATTGTACAAAAATTAAATACAAAGGACCTATATATATATATATATATATATATATATATATATATATATATATATATATATATATATATGTCCTTTGTATTTAATTTTTGTACAATACATTGCATTTATTTTTTATTTTATATAATAGATTTATATATATGATGGAGGTACACATTAAGTACCCTCACTCAAGATATTCACTATATTATGGTGAGTTAGGTATTTATTTCAATAATCAATTTGTTACCCTAGACTTAGACATTTTTTTAATATTAGCCAATTATGTATACTAGTGAAATGCACAATACATGCATATGTAGCCATCATATGCATGTTAATATTCTTTTCCTCCCAATATTGAGATGGGTTATGTATTATTAAAGATGGGTCATTACATCACTACCTCCTTCTAGAAATGTGCAATGCCTTCAAAAAATTATTCTAGCAAGATAAACTTCCTCCAACAATTCGCTAAAACAACTTGCAATTCCTTCTGGAAATGCCCACTGTCTTCTGAGAATTATTTTGGAAACATAAATTGCCTCCAGCAACTCACACTGCCTTTAGGAAATAGTTCCGACAACTAGCAATTGAAATGAGCCTTTGGAAATGCACACTAGATAATATAGCTACTCACTCCGGAAATTCAACCTCCTTTTGTCACTAAAAAATTGGAAGTAATCTGTGAAGATTTCTCTCCTAAAATTCTCTCTTGCTGAAAACCCCATTGTTGGTGCGTCCTACATTGTCATTGCGCCTGTGCTATTACTGCATCGAATGATCTCCAAAGGTCTCATCGATCTCTTCTTATAATCTCTTGTTGATGAATCAACGACCACAGACTATCTCCAATCGATGGCTAAAGATCATATGGACTTCTAAAAATTACTTTTCAAGAAGTCTTTAGAGAAAAATCAATTTGTCTCAATTAATCCAGATTAATTGACCCATTTCCTTAAGCTAGACTCTGGAAATAATTAAAACTGGCTAATTAATTTAATTAAGACAATTTCACTTGGAAACAATTTCTAGGTATTAGAGATAATTAGTCCACCTATGCTCCTAAACTCAGACACCATATGAAACTGGACACATGTCCAACCTACAAAAACTAGCATTCCCTCTTAGTGAGGAAGGTGTTCTCCACTACTCCCAACTTGTCCTTGAAGAAAACAAACTTTCCTTTACACAAGGCCTTCGTTAGAATATATGCAACCTGTTGATTTGTGAAAACATATTGTAGCTTAATTGATCCATGTTGTACACAATCCCTAACAAAGTGGTATCCAATGCCGATGTGTTTCGACCTATCATGAGACACTGGATTCTCAGAGGACTTGATGCAACTTCGATTATCATAGTAGATATTGGTCAACTCCAACCTCTGACCAAATAGTGCCACTAGTAGCCTCTGAAGCCATATGGCCTCACATGTAGCCATGCTTGCTGCCATGTATTCTACTTCCGGAGAAATTAGTGCCACGATCTTCTGCTTCATGCTATACCAAGAGACAACCCCTGATCCAATATTGGAGCAACATCCCAAGGTGCTTTTCCAATCCACTACACTACATGCTCAGTCTGCATCTGTATACCCATCAACCTGACACCATCACCTTGAGTAAATCTCAGACCATACTCGATTGTACCTTGTAGGTATCGCAACACATGTTTTGTTGTTGTCTAATTATTGGACACCTAATCCACTAAGGGTTATGGTGTGGAAGTTGAATAGTCAATGGGAGTCCAAGAGACCTTGGAATATGAAACCAAGAGTCATATGAATCAAGGTTACTTGGAAGTGGGAGCGGGAGCAGGAAGCGACATTTTCAAAAGCTCCCGGTTAGGGAGCGAATATATATATATATATATATATATATATATATATATATATATATGTCAACAAAAACATGTAGAAAGATGAATTAGATATAAAAAGCATAAAAACATGGATTACACCATATAACATCAATCATCTAGAAGCTATAATCTTCATCAACCACGTCCACAAGTTACAAGTTCTCATTTATATAGCATGTAAGGGTGCACATAAACAAAATAACATAGAATGTAATCAATCTCTTAACTGAAAATACATCAACAAATAGGCTTTAGATGGCCTCTAGCATCCAAAAAAACCACGCTAAAACAAATAGCTACATATCATCAAAATCATTGCCTATGTTGGGATCTTTGTCATTAATATCACCCTCTACGCAATTAAAATAAGATAGAAAAAATATAGCATGTCAAGTCAAGATTTGTTTAAGTGATGGGTACATTTTTGGGAGGGTCCTGATAAGAGGAGTTCGACAACCAATGTCACTAACATGAAGGTACATAAAGGGCTTGGTGATCTTGATTAAATACGAGTCCCATACCCTAGTACATCACAAAATCAAATGGAAACATTGCAACCCCCCCAATCCTGAAATCTTGAAAAACTGAGAAGTTTGCTGGATTTTGAGTGAGATCTATAATTCTACTTTCTCCATATGAAATCCAACGAGGTTGGAACCACTCTCAAACATCCTAATTCATTTCATGGTAATGTTAAAAATTTAAGTAAAGGGATGAAAATGAATGATAAAGGAGAATGTCACTTTAAATTTAAGAAGTTAACATTACCATGAATTGCATATCAATACTAGGGCCATAAGCTTGAATATTAGGTTGCCCTACTCAAAAATTCTTGTTTCTTTGAAAAATATTAGCGTTTGGAACATCTTTGTGACAATTTTTTTGTGAAAAAAACCAAGGAGCGAATTTTTTTTGTGGGAGCAAGAAGAGAGCGAAATTCGAGAGTGCTCCTCGGTCGCTCCCGCTCTGAGTGCGTTCCGGGAGCAATTCGAAGGTGGGGAGCTACTCCCCTGCAACCCTGATATGAATGTATTATAAATGTGTATCATTTGAATAATAAATATATCTCACGCTTATCTTAATGTGTTGTTCATTATTTGTGTGTGTTGTTTAACATGGTATCAGAGCTGCAGGCAAATTCTGGCCTTGCTCCCATTTGAGCCACCTGTCTTGTGACCAATTCTATCCTTAGTCCTACCTCCTTAGGCTCTGCACCTGGGTACTTTGCCATTCTAAATTTCTATTAGTCTAAGTCTGCTCTTCCTGCATAAGCCACTGGTTTTGTGGGCTTTTTGCCTGTCAGGTTTGCGATGCAACTGCACCAAACCGTTTCTTTGTGCTACTATGTAGTATCTCCTATTCTCTTAGCGCGTCATATATGTTGGCCTAAGTGTTTATGCAACTGTGAGTTACATTCCTTGTTTCTATCCATCGAGCCCTGCTGGGATTTTTACCTTTGAGTTCGATGCGCATGTATTCCACATCTCTGTGTCTTGAAGTTCTGACCCTTTTGTCCAAAATTAAATCCTCTAGAAGTTCATTCATGTATTCTGGAGCGAAGTCTTCTATGTACGGTACTTGACTTCGTTCTTCTTGATCATTGATCATATAAGGCTTATAAAGGCGCAAATTTTCCATATTTACAACGGAATAAATTTGCATGTAAGGTGGCAACTCTAAACGAAAAGTGTTATTACCAATCTTGTCCAAGATTTTGAAAGGACCATATCTGATTGGTTTTAACTTTTTACCTTCCCCTTGAAGTCTTTCCTTGATGATGTGTAACCAAACTTGATCACCCACCTTGAATTCATGATCCACCCTGTGCTGGTCGTGTCTTGCTTTGTACTCTGCCAGACTCTTCTCGAGGTGTTCTTGGACTGCTTGTTGTATCAACTGAATCTGTTCGATGAAGTGACTAGCTTTGTCCTTCTCACTTCGCCCATTTGTTACAACATCTTTGCCAAAAATAAATTCCAAAGGAGCTTGGGTAATACCCAAAACAAGTCTCAAAAGGAGATCGTTGAGTAGAAGAGTGATTTGCTTGATTGTATGCATGTTGTATCTAAGGTAAATGTCCGTCCCAAAGTTTTGGATGCTTGTTGTTGTATCCTCGAAGCAATTGAACCACTGTTCTGTTGACTACCTCTATTTGTCCATCTGTCTGCGGATGAAATGTTGTGCTTTTCTTCAATTTTGTGTCCATGAATTCCCACAAACTTGACCAAAACTGACCAACAAATCTGGTGTCTCGATCAGATACAATTGATGTGGGCAATCCAAAATGAACCCATACATTTTCAAAGAACAACTTAGCTATTTCTTCAGATGTGACCTGTTTAATACATGGTATTAAAATGCACATTTTACTGAACCTATCCACTACTACATACAAGTAGTCATGAATTTTCCTAGACATAGGTAATCCTCCTACAAAGTCCATTGAAATGATTTCCCATAAACGAGATGGAATAGGTAATGGACTATACAATCCAAACTTTCTGTTACTAGGTTTGCTAATAGCACACATAGAACATCCCTTTACATATTTTGATACAGTACCAATCATTCTTGGCCAATAACAAAATATTTGAAGAGGTGCAACTGTCTTGTTGACACCAAAACGTCCTGCAATTAGAGAAGTATGGGCTTCAATTATGACACGAACTCTTTCATTCATTGGAATGCACAATTTTCCAAGATGATATAAAAGTTTGTCATGGAGATGATAATCAAATGCTTCACTTTGCTTGCCATTTTTTAAAGTTGCATAAATTTCCTTAAAGTCATCATCATTAGCATATTGTTCAATATATCCTTCATGTGATATTGCATTGTGCTTAAGAACTGTTGATGCATTGATGATTGGTCTTGATAATAAATCATCAACTTTATTATGTACACCTTTCTTATATCTGACTACTATATGAAATTGTTGTAGAAAACCCATCCAACAATAATGCCTTGATTGTTGCAACTTAGTTTGTGAATGCAAACATGGAAGTGGTCTTGATCTGTGTGAATTATTGTTTCTTTACCAACTAAATAATGTTTCCACTTCTTTACGCTTTGAACTAGTGCATATAATTCTTTATCGTATGTAGGACAGTTAGCTACTGCTGAAGTAAAAGTTTCAGAATGAAAGCATATAGGTCTTTTGTGTTGGAGCAACACAGCTCCCATGGCATAGTTACTTGCATCTGTTTCTATCTCAAACGACTGCTACAAATCTGGCAATGCCAATACTAGTGCAGTACTTATCTTTTCTTTTAGTGTGTCAGAGGCTTTCTGTTGTTTGCCTCCCCACTAAAACTCTTGTTTAATACTTGTTAAAGCATGCAAAGGAGCTGCAATAAGGGAGAAGTTTGCAATAAACTTTCTCCAATACTGCGATGCGTCTAAAAAGCTCCTAACTTCTGTAGCAGTTCTTGGGCGTGGCCAATTTACAATAGACTCAACCTTTGAACGGTCGATCTTTAAATCACCATTCCCTACAATATATCCTAAGTAAACTAATGAAGTTCTGCCAAATTCACATTTGGATAGTTTTACATATAATTGTTCTTTTCTTAGGACATCTAATACCTGCTTCACATGCTTTACATGATCATTTAAAGTCCTACTAAACACAAGAATATCATCTAAGTAAACCATTACAAAATTATCTATGAATGGTCTAAATACATCATTCATGATGCGCATAAATGTAGTTGGTGCATTTGTCAAGCCAAAAGGCATGACCATCCACTCGAAGAGTCCCTGCTTGGTCTTGAAAGTTGTCTTCCAAATATCTTGTTCAAAGACTCTAATATCATGATACCCACTATGCAAATTCAGCTTAGTAAAATACACGACATCCTTCAACTGATCGAACAAGTCATCAATACGTGG
The DNA here is from genome assembly GCA_034641835.2 of Pinus albicaulis. Taxonomy (NCBI): domain Eukaryota; kingdom Viridiplantae; phylum Streptophyta; class Pinopsida; order Pinales; family Pinaceae; genus Pinus; species Pinus albicaulis. The sequence continues at coordinate 1,121,442,498 of CM076577.1, read as the reverse complement.
AAGTGGATAACGGTTCTTTATTGTGATCTTGTTCAAGGCTATGAAGTCGACACACATCCTCCATGAACCGTCCTTCTTTCGAACCAAAACGATAGGTGAGCCACACAAAGAAGTGCTTGGATGAATCATACCTTGATCAAGCAGTTCTTGAACCTGCTTCTTTATTTCTTCATTCTCTAATGCTGATAACCTATACATTCCAATGTTAGGTAGAGAAACAACCTGCTGCAATTGAATTTCATGTTCAATTTGTCACTTAGTTGGAAGACCTTTAAGTTCATGAAACAAATTATTGTAATCAGAATAACTTTAACAAGATCTTCTTTCAGTTCGGATTGACATCCTTCGAAGGCATTGGAATTTGCAATGTCATTTGTTTTTACAACCATAAGCATGAACTGTTTGCTAGAATTTATTATTCTCTTAATTTGCCCTGACTTGATGAGTGAAAAATTATCTTTGAACTTATAAGCTTTGATGGTATAATTTACTCCATCTTTAGTTAACTGATATTTGTTTTTTTCTCGATAGAAAATAGCCTTTCTATCATACAAAAATGGACTACCAAGTACAACTCCACATATATCAAGTGGGACTGTATCTAATTCTACCTCATCCATGTATTGTGAGCCTATGGCAAAATGAAGTTTACATTGTTTAGATACTTGAAGTCTTGTTATGTCACAAACCCATCCTAATGGATATGGTATTGGATGAGAAGTAGTTAAAATGCCCAACTTTTTAACAAGAGTTTCAGAAATCAAATTGACTTGCGACCCACTATCAAACAAAGTATCAAGTTTGTTATGTTTAGCAATTACTCTAATATGAAAGAGCTCTCTTCTTTTCTTTTCATCATTTGCCTCATTATGAACTTTAGAAGCACTGGTACTAGTAATAGGATTTTTACCTTTAATGCCAGTGGCTATCACCTTCGTTTCATCTCCCAAATCTGATCCCAAGTCTTTGAATGTAGATGCAACTTTCTTTCGCTCCTTGTTGAATTTCTTTGGTTTAAGCTCCGGATGAAGCTTCCAACAATGACTTTCATCATGACCCTCTTTCTGGGAATGTGAGCCACTTTTTTCTTTTTAATTGTCGCTGTCTTTTTCGTTTTTTGCTTTCCTTTCCCTTTATCTTTACTTTCTGCAGATTTGGATGAAGGTGCAAATTCTCTATTTTTCCCTCTAGCTTCTATGTGAGTGGCTTGTACTGAAACATCATCTAAGCTAGTAGGATTTAACATCAAAATAGTATGTCGTAAATAACTATGTAGACCTCCAATATATTTCAACAAAGTTATTGGAGAGTCTAATGTTATACTTAACATTAATGCACGCTTTCGAAATTCTTATGTATAGCTTTGAACATTTTGACCTTTAAGTTAACGCAAAGTTTGCCAACTCATCATAGCTTGTTGAACGTAGGCTAAAGGATAAAATTGCTTCCTTAAAGCAGAAATATATTCACTCCATGATGAAATAATCTTACCATATCTTTGAAGGTCAATTTGAGTTTTTCCTTCCCACCATACGAGTGCAGTTCCTCCAAGTCTTAAACTTGCCAATTGAATCTTTTGTCAGTTCTTCACTATACTCTGTATCCTGCAATAGACTTCAACTTGTCTTATCCAATTGTCTAAGTTTTAAGCATTTAATTCACCATCATAAATTGGCAAATCAAATTTTATATCAAGCTTAATCAAAGACGAAACTTTCTTTTTCTCTTTCTTTTTAGAAGACATAGAAGATGAGGATGAAGGAGAGGATTTTGTTTTGAAGAAGGAGAAGGTGGAGGAGTAGGCTTTGATGTTGTTCTCGCTTCTGCCTTTGCTGAAGTCTCCTCGCCTTTTCCTTTTTTAAATTCATTGTACATCTCCTCAACCATGGCTTTCATTGACATGAATGAGTCCACGAATTGAGCTTTTGATCCCAACAATCCTCCTTCTTCGGCCATCTTTTTCTTTCGAAATATCCTTCCAATCTCCAATTTTGGTGAAGCAAGTTCTCCTTTTCCTTGTTTTAATTTCAGCGTTGTAATCATTCAACACTGTCAAGCCTCATTAAACCTGATGCTCTGATACCAAAAACTTGATCAATTTGTCAAAAAGGTCTTACAGACATGTTTAAAAAATTGATTTATGTTAATGTGTGCAACGGATCAATAAGATTTCGAATTAACATAAATAACAAAACATAAAGCCAAATTTGAGCAAACATAAACAAATAACACAGTATTTGATTACGGTGTTCACCAGAACCTCCTTGGCTACCTTTCCGGGCTGCTTCTCAATCAACAAACCGCTCTTATTAAGCTTCAAATGTGCACTTACAGCAATGACCTCAAAATCAGAGGTTCAGATACAGGGAAAGGACTGCACAATCGAAATCAACATGAAAAATCATGAAATTTGAGTATAAATTTGACCATATTTGGACCAAGTGACCTCTGGACCTCCCAAAAGCCAATCTCCACCTGCAACTCTACCAAATCTGGAGAAAGCCGCCAATCTAGAGTAATCCCGCTAATTGTAGCGAAGGTCTGCTAACTTTGGCATGGTCTTGGTTCCTGCGCTTCAAAATATAATTTCGTTCTCCACTCTACACAACAGAGCGCTTGGGCACAGTGGTTAAATAGGCTGAATGGGGGAGAGGAGGTCGGAGATTCGACTCCCCTCGACCCTGAATGGTGGCGCATATCTTGTTATATCCCGTGGATAAGCAATTATGTGTGATACCTTAAATTTTTAATATCACATTGTTGTATATCATATGTGATTATATATGTTATTTTAAGGTTGTAAACCTTATCACATTGTTGTATCACACAGTTTAAACCTTATCCATCATGTTTAATGCGAAGATATATATCATATCTTATCGCCCGCCATTTGAACCTTATCCTCCACGCAAGCTTGATACATATGATGTGTATGGTGGTAGGAGTGACAGAGACGCCAAGTATGGCAGGCTTTGTCCCCCATTTAATTTGCCTCAAAATAAATTAACCATAAAACAATACATCTACCCTTCTTAAACATGAATTGCTTGTCGGATTCATGGTTAGCTGGATTTCGTGAAGTTGTTTCCGGATTTGGAGGTTGTCAAGAGTTCGATTCCCTTGGACACTTTTTTGTTGTTGCAAAAACTAGACAAACTTCGACGGAGCATAGAATTCGCATACAATGTCCATTTGATGTGTCGTTCGCAGTGTTGGGTGCGTATCATCGAGCACTTCAACATCGTACCATGTGTCGATGCATTTGAAGCCCTTTGAAGATAAGCGTTTGCATTGATCCACCTGGATCACCGAGCCTAATGTGATTTCAAAAATGTCCAAGCCGCTCTAGTTTCCAATGTGTCCGAGCATCAGTAGGTCTGCAATAGTACCTAGGTCATCACAGAAGATTACAGTGTTGTTTGAAGAGATTTCTAAGCCCAAACAATGTATACTAGTTCTCCTTCATGTGGTCCTTCATGTTCACAAGATGTGAATTGTAACTTGCTTCTTTTTTTGGATGTATGATCGAGTTAGATGGTTAGAAAATAAGGTCTGCAGTCATATTAATATGCATTATGTTAGGGACGTGACCCTTGAAAGGAGGCCGACATAAGTGTGAAGTGCAGGTCGACTAGATAAAAAATAAGGATATGTAAAATTTAAAAAATGATTTCTCTTCAACCACTAGGAGTTTTAGCGCAAGTAAGGGCTCGTTAGAAAGAGGGAAAAATCCTCTTTACGATGGTTTAGGATTCATTGTGAAAGGATGCCTCCAAGGTGTCCAGATTTATTTTTCTTTGTGATTGTTCTTGAAATTTTTAGTGCAGAAGGTGAATTGGACAACAAGAGGTCATTAGCGGTTCTTCATTGTCATGATTCCAAGTTCTTCATCATAGTGTGTCTCCAACTTCATCATAGTGTCATCATGTGAGTCATCCATGTCATAGTGTAGCATCCATGTCATCATGAATAGTGCAGTGATATGTCATCAATCATATGTCATAGTGCAACATTCATCAATTTGCCATCAAGAGGGCTCATCAAGAGAGCTTATATTTCATCAATGACAATTATTGACCAACAATTTCCCCCTTTGTCATTGATGGAAATATTACAACATTCTATCCCCCTTTGACATCAATGGCAAATGTGGTGCCCAAGTACTCCCCTTATCAAGCTGCCCTCCCTATCATTCTGCTCCCCCTGTCATGTTGCTTCTTCTCTTGTTGATGAGTTCTTTTAATGTGATGCAAGAGCAGTGGCCCCGTCTTTTGGCCAAGATTCTCAAATGCTTCTCGTGGAAGGGTTTTTGTGAAGATATCTGCAATTTCCTCCTTTGTATTGACATACTCCAACTTGATATTTTGTTCAACAACTTGTTCACAGAGAAAGTGGTATTTGATTGGAATATGTTTGGTCTTTGAGTGCATCACTGGATTCTTTGAAAGACTGATGGCGCTAGTGTTGTCACAATAGATGGTGATTGGTTGATTAGTCTCTATGTTGACATTTTTCAATGCTTCCTTCATCCACAATATTTGTGTACAACAATCTATAGAAACTATATATTCAACCTTAGCTGTGGAGAGAGATATAGAAGATTCTTTTTTGCTGAGCCAAAGATACTAGGCAATCCCCCATGAAGAATGCATTTCCACTGGTACTTTTTCGATCATCTATACTTCCAGCCCAATCAGCATCGGTGTAAGTCGTCACAGTAAGAGTTGTGCTTTTGGGATACCATAGACCAAAATCAAGAGTACCTTTCAAGTATCTGAGAATTCTCTTCACAGCCAACAGATGGGATTGCTTAGGAGCTGATTGAAATCTTGCCACCATTCCCACTGCTTGCATAATATCGGGTCTTGTAGCAGTTAAGAATAGGAGAGCTCCAATTATTGACCTGTGAAGAGTTTCATCTATCAAGGGGGATTCATCATCTTTCCTCAATTTGCAATCTGTGGTCATCGGTGTGCTCATAGGTACACATTCTTCCATCCCATATCTTTAAGCATGTCTTTAAGGTATTTTGCTTGAGATATGAACATGCCTGTCGTAGTTTGAGTTACTTGTAGTCCAAGGAAGTAAGATAACTCACCAATCATCGACATTTCGAACTCTTTTGACATATTTTGAGCAAATTCATGGCTCATCTCATCATCATTGTTGGCAAAAATCAGATCATCAACATATACAAGAGTGACTAGTAATTTATCCTTGTCTATCTTCATGTAGATATTACTTCCTGCCACTCCCCTTTTGAAGCCTTGTTGTTGTAGATACTGATCCAATCTTGCGCACCAAGCTCTAGGAGCTTGTTTCAACCAATATAATGCCTGTTTCAACTTACATACCAAGTCTTTTCCTTCTGCTAGATCAAACCCTTCCAATTGCTCCATGTAGACTTCTTCCTTTAGGTCCCCATTCAGAAATGTTGATTTTATGTCCATTTGATAGACTTTGAATCCTTTTGAGCAAGCAAATACCAAAAACATTCTTATGGCTTCCAATTGGACTATTGGTGCAAAGGTTTCTTCAAAGTCAATTCCTTCAATTTGTGAGTATCCTTTGCAGACAAGTGTTTCCTTATTCCTGATGATTTGTCCATCCTCATTCATTTTGTTTTTGAACACCCACTTGGTTCCAATTATATTTTTCTCTTTTGGACAAGGAATTAGCTCCCATGTTTCATTTTTCTCGATTTGAAACATTTCTTTTTCCATAGCTTTCACCCAATGAGGATCCTTACCGGCTTGAGTAAACTTTTCTGGTTCTATCATAGATAGAAGAGCAACACCATCTTTTCTTAGTGTACTTGTCATCCTTCTTCGGGTTTGTATTCCCTCATCTACATTGCCAATAATTTGTTCTTCCGGATGGTGTTTTCGGAAGAATTTCACCTTTGAAGGAGTTTGAGATGGTTCCTATTGATTTTCTTGATCTTTTTCTTCCTTTACTGACTCTTCTTCGAATTCTTCAAAAAAAGAATCTTCTTCATGGACTTCAACTTCTTTTTCTAGAAGTGTTTCATCAATATTTACATCAGTGTTTTCTACCACCTTTCGCTGACGATTATTACAGCATTTGTAAGCTTTGCTCCTTGTAGAATATCCAAAAAAGATTCCTTCAACAACTCGAGAACCAAATTTTCCTGGTGAGTCATCATTGATCTTCATAAAACATTTGCTTCCAAAAATTCTAAAATATTTTACTAAAGGTCTTCCTTTCCATAATTCATATGGATTTTTGTCATTATTTGGTCTTAGTTGAGTTCTATTCAAGGTATATATTGTTGTCCGGACTGCTTCTCTCCAAAACTTGGCCTGCAAATCAGCTGCTAGTAGCATTGTTCTTGCCATTTCTTGAACAATTCTATTTCTTCTTTCCACTACTCCATTTCGTTTAGGAGTTCTAGCAATAGAGAGCTCCCTCTTGATTCCTCGCACTTTGCAAAAATCATCGAATTCTTTTGAAGTAAATTCTCCTCCTCTATTTGTTCTAAGACATCTAATTTTTTATTCCTTTTCATTTTCTACAAGGGCTTTGAAATTCTTGAAACATTCCAATGCTTCGGATTTTAATTTTATAAAGAATACCCACATCATTCTAGTATAGTCATCCACAAATAGAGCAAAGTACCTTTTTCCTTGTAGAGCTGGAGTTCTAGTAGGTCCACATAAATCTGCATGTATAATCTCCAAAGGTTTTGATGTTGAGAACTCCTTAGTCTTGAAGCAGGTTCTAGTTTGCTTTCCATGTTGACATGGGCCACACACAACTGGATATGGCTTGACAATTTTTGGAATGTCCCTTACTGCATTTGTTTTGTTGATATTAACCAAGTTATCAAAGTTTAGATGCCCCAATTGTTTGTGCCATAACCAGCGTTCATCTGCTCGACTCGTATAGCATTTATTTTCTCGAATCTTACTCAAAATGTATATGTTATCTAGTGTTCTTACTCCTTTTGCCACAAGTTATCTTGAGGAATTCCTTATCTCACAATTTTTAGTGCTGAACACAACATTATGTCCTTGGTCACAAATCTGGCTAACACTTAAAAGATTGTGTTTGAGTCCTTCCACTAGTAGTGCATTTTGAGCTTTTTGCTTTCCATTAACAAGGGAAACAATCCCTTTTCCAACAATTTTAGCAGATCCACTTCCAAAAGATACATTTCCATCCTCCTTGTTTAATGAGATAAACTTCTTTTGGTCACCTGTCATGTGTCTTGAACATCCACTATCCACAAATCATTTGTTTTCATCACTATGTGCACATAAAGCTAGTCCACATTTATCAGTAGTGGGTTCCTCCTTCAATTCTTCTCTTTTAAAAGAGCAATTTTGTGCATCGTGGCCAAAATCATTGCATTTTGAGCAAACTAGATGATACTTGGCCAAAGAATCAAAGGAATTGTAAGCCTTGATTTTTCCTTGTTCCTTTAGGCTACGTGGCTTGCTTTGATACTTGATCTTATATCTTGAAGTATTATCCTTATGAGCTTTGCAATGCTTAGCTTGATGACCAAAGTTTTTACAATGAAAACAATAACCAAGAAAGATTGTTTGATACTTGTTAGGATAGCCTTGACTTGATGTAGTATTCTTCCTTGGAAGTAACCTTCCTTCATTCCTTGGGTTGTTAAAGGTGGACCTTTGCTCTTGGTGGGATGGCTTCTCCTCTTTTGGATGACTACAAAGGATGCCAGCATAACTTCTTTGGATTCTTGCATTTAGGTTCTCCTTTGTACTTGATGATTCTCCTTTGAAACCAATTTCAGACTTGTCATGTTGAGGTCTTTGAGTATTAAGGATGTTATCAAGAGTTTGAGAGCTTTGCCAACTCTTTTTAACTTGATCCAACTCTTTTCTTAGGGAAACAATTTCAGCTTCACGTTTTTCACAAATTCCTTCTCTTTTCTTTAGTTTATTGTTCAAGAATTCTTCCTTCCTTTTTGCTTCCCCTTTTTCCACTTTGAGAGAAATGACCTTCTTTCATAATTTCTCATTTTCTTCAATGGCACTCGTTAGCAAATCATCCACATTTCCTTCTTCTTCTTGTTCAGAATCATCTTCATTTGTAAATGCGATAAATAATACTTCATTGCTTCCAGCATAGTCATCTTCTTCATCAGACTCATCATCTTTTCTTTTAGTTGATTTCTTCTTAGTAATCACGAATTCTTCTTCATCAGAGTCATCTTGTTTAGAGAAGAAATTTTTCTTGTTAAACCCCTTTTTTTTAACATCTTTTTATATTCGTCTTCATCATCACTATCATGTTTTCGAGGACATTTTGCAGCATAATGTCCTATTCTTCCAGATTTAAAACAAATGAGAGGATACTTACCTTTGAGCTTGGATCCTTTCTTTAGTGTCCTTACGAATTGTGCTAGTTCAGATTCAGTGTCAGAATCATCATTGCTATAATTATAATTTCTCCCTTTCTTTGATGACTTTGAGGCCTTGAATGCAATTTCCTTGGAGTTTGGGATTCCTTTTCTCATTTCATATGCAATGAGAATCCCGTGAAGTTCATCCATCTTTAAAGTGTCCAAGTCCTTTACTTCTTCTATGGCACTTACTTTGGAGTCAAATCATTCCGGAAGTGCTTTCAACACTTTTTGGACAACTGTGCTTTCTTCAATTTTTTCTCCTAAGCCCTCATCCACTCGGAGAAAGAAGGTTGCAATGTCTTCTTCGTCATCCATCTTGAGACTTTCAAATTGTCTTCTATGAGTTTGGAGTTTCGCCTTCTTAACTTTGGAGTCCCCGTCATAGATAGCAATGAGCTTGTCCCACATTTCCTTAGCGAAATCACAGTTCATCACTTTTGTGAATTCTGAATCAGAAATTCCACTTCTTATGGAATTTAGTGCTTTAGCATCTACTATATAAAGTTTCCTTTCGTCTTGATCTGTTGGAGGAGTAGGTGGAGCTCTATATCCATCCAAAACTGATTGCCATACTTCAGGTCCAAGAGACATTAAATAGAATGTCATCCTACGCTTCCAAAAACCAAAATTTGTTCCATCAAATTGGGGGATGTTTCCTGTTGTTTCCTGATTCTCCATTGTGCCCTAAGAATCCTTCTTCCAACTGTTAGGTTGATTATGAAGAAGCTGGCTCTGATACCAATTGTTGGAAATACTAAGAGGGGGGTGAATCAATATTTCTTTTCAATTGTCATTTTTACCAGTTAAGATTCTTTACACAATTAATCATAGAATTAAGTAATACGAATTTTATTAGAAACACGAATCCTTTTTCTTCAAAATATTGATTACAATATTGTTTGAGGGCACCAACCCTTCAATGTTTCCAGGCTCCAACCTGTTGCCAAGCACCAACTTGGTCTTTTGTGAGGCTCCGACCTCTAGGGCTTCGACCCTATCTTTCTCAAGGCTCTGACCTTGACTTTTAGAGGCTCCAACCTCTAGAACACCAATCCTTGAGTCTTCTTTGATAAAAATGAGTGATGTACTTACTTGAGTATCTTCAATAAGATTCTGCACTATTCAATTTTTCAGATGTTAAATTAGCTTCAAAGATGACTGTCCAATGTATGTCTCCACCACTGATCTTGATATTGCCACCACATTTGCTTCACACAATGAAACACAAGACCTTCAAAATGTTGGTCTATCATTGGTGCTCTGACTTACTTCTTCACTGAAGATCTAAAGGTGTTAATGCTAAGGTTTATAATGGTTCTCCACAGTCCCAAAAAAAAATTTAAGTTTTAAATTATCCCTCTCATTAAAATCATAATAAGAATAATAGTATGTGACTCTAATATTAATACTAATATTAATATTAATTAACAAATATTATTAGTAATATTTAACTATTCCTAACTAATATTATAATTAATATTAATATTTTTAATAAATAATAACATTATTTTAATATTAACCCACGCATTAAAACCTATAATATTTATATTAGTAATGGTCAATTTTTCCTAATTAATATTTTAATAAATAATAATAATAATAATAATAATAATATTTTAATATTTCACCGTTAGTTTACATAATAATCATTAATTTAGAACATGTAATTTAATATCAATCATTATACATATATTAAATCCTCTCTTAAAACTTAAATTTAATTTCTAATTAAATAATTCTAATAATGTAAAGCAATTAAAAATTAAAATCAATTGATGGTCCTTAATGAACCTTAGCATTAATTAATCTAAACACAATTTACTGGTAATTTAAATAAAAATAAAATAAAATTACAGTAATTAAGCTTTATTAATCTTTTTATATATTTTATTTTCTTAACATTTGCTGGTCGGCTCATGCTCTCTCCTCATCTCTCCGTTCGCTTCTTATATTTATTTCATCTATCCTCCTCTCTTCTTGGCAAGATTTGTTCTGATGATGGGTCTTGATCTAGACCCGAAACGTAGATGCAAAAATAAATACTGTGGAGATTCTGAATTCCCCAACTCAAAACTTGAGGATAATCACAATGGAGCCTCAATTCACAACACTGCTCTAGTCTTAGGGGGAGCAACAGTCAATAGTCCAAACCGCAGAGTCAATGAGGAGATCCGATCCTGTAATTAACCTCCACAATCACAGCAATTACAGTCAGAGTAACAGAGGTCCGAACTACAAAATCTTGGCAAATGATGAAGATACAGTCCAATGAGAATCCAAGTAACTGTTATAGAATCTGAGCCACTGTTTAGGAGTCACTGAAATGAAGGTTGTTGTACCAATGGAATGTTCGAGCCACAGGGATTAATACTTTTGTGTTCACCAAGCCAAGGTAAGTAATGTTGTTGCACCAAATGTATGCTTGAGTCACAAACCGCTTGAAGATCCGAGCCTCCTTTCTTGATAAGTCCGAACTTGCTGCAATCTACTACAGTCCGAGCAAAGGAGTCTGTTCCATTACAGGGTTCGAGCTACAAGAGTTCCACAGTTCAAGAATGAACAACAATCACCAAAAGGGCTGAGGTCTATACTGTGTCAACAGGTCCAAGCCTACTGCGATTTCAAATATGTCTGAGCCACTCCAGTTTTAGATGAGTCCAAACATCAGTAGGTTTGCAATAGTACTGAGGGTCATCACAGGAGATTACAGTGCGGTTTGAAGAGATTTCTAAGCCTAAACAATATATACTAGTTTTCCTTCATGTGGCCCTTCAGGTTCATGAGATGTGAACTATAACTCCTTTTTTTGTATGTATGACCGAGTTAGATGATTAGAAAATGAGGTCTGCGGTCATATCATTATGTTAGGGATGTGACCCTTGAAAGGAGGCTGACATAAGTGTGAAGTGCATGTCAGCTAGATAAAAAATAAGGATATATAATATTAAAAAATAGATTTCTCTTCAACCACTAGGAGCTTTAGGACAAGTAAGGGCTCGTTAGAAAGAAGGAAAAATCCTCTTGAAGATGGTCTAGGATTCATTGTGAAAGGATGTCTCCAAGGTGTCCAAATTTATTTTTCTTTGTGACTGTTCTTGAAATTTTTAGTGCAAAAGGTGATTGGGACACCAAGAGGTCATTAGGGCTTCTTCATTGTCATGATTCCAAGTTCACCATAGTGTGTCCCCAACTTCATCATAGAGTTATCATATGAGTCATCCATGTCATAGTGTGTTGATTTTTGGGTAGCATCGGATGTGCTCTAGCTCCGAAATTTTGTGGAGGGGCTAGAACACATGAGATCTCCAAGACCCAGAAATCGTTTGGAGAAATTCTACCCAGAGTGAAATTTATTCAAATCATTAATTATTTTAAATGGAGCCTAAGTTAAAACTTAGGGAATTAAAATAATTAAAGTGAATAAATTTAATCTTAGCCGTTGATTAAGGATTAGATCATGGTCGTTGATTTCTCAACAGGAAAAGTATAAAGGAAGGCTTGAGGGTCCGTTGGAGAATACACACAGTGAATCAAGAGATCGAATTTTTCTGACCGAGCAGTGCTTGGACGAAGATAATATCTAAATGATTCAGTTGTAGCAAGGGGCAAAAGCAGTTATTGGTCGGGACCAAGAGTACATAACAGAGCAAGGGAAACAAAGACAACAAAGGAAGCAATGCAACCAACAGGAGGGGTGATGCAGTCCCCAGAGAGGGTGACACAGGCCCACGTAGGGCTCACGTAGGGGCATCACAGAGCATCCAAGAGAAAGTCCAAATTTAGTTGAAGATCAGGGTTTCTGAGCCGAGAGGGCCGAAACTCAATTTTCTGAGAGGCAGATCAGCATAGAGAATGGGTGAAACAGACCTTGGCCAGACCCACGCAGGCTTACACAACTACTGCGTAGAGGCAACACAGAGGTAGTTGGGGTTTCACTAGTTTTTGATCCGGATCAGCCAAGACTTGCAGTGTGAGGTAAAACTCACTATTTTATTTGTCTGTCGAGGATTTTCTCTGTTGGGTGTGCCAAATTTTGGCACTGTAGTTGTACTCAGAATACTGTTGCTTAATAATACAAACCCTCAGATCTGCTGCACCAGTTTTCCCGCATTGGGTTTTTCCGGGGACAATTGTCCAAAAATAAGTGTGTCCTTTGAGTCATTGCTTCATTTATTTTCCAGTTCTTGATTTGTATATTGGTGTAGGCTGCAGTGTGTTTACATTAATATTTTACTGAAGTATTCAAAAAAATAAGTTGTTAATATAAACACAAGTAGATCATGTAAATCAATTTTTCTGCAATAGGATTTCTGGTTTAGATTCAGAAATTTTCACATGGTATCAAAGCAATTGCAGATCAAGAAGGACTGAAGCCATCAGCAAAAGGACAGAAGAAATTTTGCAACGAGAAAGTAGTTGTCCCAAGAGACAACGCAGTCCTAGGCAGGAGAGGCAGAGAAGGGTGATGCAGTGACCTGGGAAGGCTCACACAGAACCTACGTCAGCTTGCTAGGGTGACATTATAGCTGCAAAAGGAAACACAGTGTTTGTTGGGTCAACACAGAGGCTGCTGAGTCTCAAATTTCTGAATTTTCGTGGCTAGAGGTGCAGTACAATTTCTTGTTGGAGTTGTTGGTGGGGCACTGATTATGTTGGTGCAGAACAGTGTCTAGTAGGGTTGAAGAAAAGTAGAGGGAAGCAATTCATCAAAAGATTTCTTGCCTAGAAGTATAGATCTAGTGTTGAGCAGCAGCAAAACAAGATCAGAGAAGAGTGTTTTGACATCTGTTGGTATAAGGAAATCGAATCTCAGAAGGAGCTTATTCCTTAGAGGGTTTCTAGCGCCAAGAAATTCAGATCCGAGTTTTATTGGGGCAGCAGCGAAAGAGGGAGAAAGGGACTTGTTCGACACTTAGTTGAGCAAAGATGGTCGTGAATGGACCGAGGGATCAGGACAGGTTGGATATAGCATCCAACTTTGTCATCTGGAAGGTCAGGATCTTGGCAGTTTTGGATGAACATCGCACCAAGGATCATGCCTTGAACACTATTGTTGTTCCGGTTGATGCTGATCCTCTCAAGAAGTATAAGGAGGCTCAGGAAAAAGCAAAATGCATAATCATGGACAAAGTCAACGATCATGTGATCCCACATATTGCTAAGAAGAACAGAGCAAGAGAAATGTGGGAGGCCTTGACCACTATGTACCAGGGATCTTTCGTTCAGCAAAAGATGTTGCTTGAGAACCAGCTGAAATTATTTCAAATGTAGAAGGGAGAAGAGATCGACTCCTTCCTCATTAGATTGCAAGGGATCTGAGATCAACTAGCTTTCGTAGGGGCTACATAAGATGTTGGGCTTATGGTCAGGATTGCCCTGCATCCAATCATTGAAGACTAGGAGACCTTTTTCCAAGGCATTTTGGGCAGGGCAACTCTTCCAAGTTGGGAATAGATGTGGGCAACTCTTTGACAAGAAGAGCTCAGACGGTGGACCAAGGCGAGAAGCAGCAGCAAAGGGATCACAGTTAAGAAGGACAAAGAGGAAGATGCGGCTCTCGCATCTAAGGGACAACAAGGGCAGCAGAGAAGGAAAAAGAAGGACCTCTCCGAGGTCAGATGCTTCAAATGCGGAGAACTAGGACATTTCACCACGCAGTGCCTTTTGAAGAAGAAGGGAAAGGAAGAATCTGACTCGAAGGTTGCTCCAGCTCAGGCTGATGAGGATGATGATGATGGATGCGCCATGAGTGCTCATGCACCTAAGAAGTGGGGTTATATGGAGTTGTAGACCAGCTACATTGATAGGGCAGGATCCTTAAGGTGCCCAAACTCTTGGATCACATACGACTACGGGAGCCCTTAATGACAGTAGCAGAATGACAGGTGTCAGTTGATGCAAGGGATGATGGAGCAACAGTGGCAGAGCTAGCGTGTCAAAATCTGAAGCAGCGCAGAGCAGAGGTAGCAACAACAGTGCAATGCACTGTGGTGCAGCGCAGTGCAGTGGCATCAGAGGGTCAACGCAAATTAACAGCAGATATCCTTCCAACATCGAGGAGTATTTAGATTGACTAGTATGTTAGTTTTGGGAGGTTTTTCAATTGCTTAACTCTCAACAATTGAGTTGCAGTGCAACAATTAGCAGTGACATTGCTATGGGCAGCATGATGCAACATTTGAGAGGGAGTTGCAGTACAAATGTAGCAATGACAGTGGCAGACTCATGTGCAGCAGTACAGATAGCAGCAACATAGTGGATGAAGGTCAACAAGCCAGGCATCAACAGCGTAGAGGACTGATGCCATGGATCGAGGTGATGCTTCTGGTGAAGATGTATTGTTAGAGCACATTCTTCAATAAGAGTGTTGATTTTTGGGTAGCATCGGATGTGCTCTAGCTTCGAAATTTTGTGGAGGGGCTAGAACACATGAGATCTCCAAGACCCAGAAATCGTTGGAGAAATTCCACCCTGACTGAAAGTTATTCAAATAATTAATTATTTTTAATGGAGCCTAAGTTAAAACTTAGGGAATTAAAATAATTAAAGTGAATTAATTTAAACATGTGGGTGAGAAGCTTCTAAGTGACGACGATCGAGTCTAATTTAATCTTAGCCATTGATTAAGGATTAGATCACGACCGTTGATTTCTCAACAAGAAAAGTATAAAGGAAGGCTTGAGGGTCAGTTGGAGAATACACACAATGAATCAAGAGATTAAAAATGACTTAAATTAGTCATTTCATTAAAAAAAAAGGGAAAAATAACTAATTGGAGGAAAAAGGCCAAAAGTGAATTAAGTGAAATTAAATTAAATTAAAAAGTCACTTAAGATAAAGTCAAGGGAGGAGCTTCTAGAATAATAATAAAATAATAAAATAAGATGCTTCTAGAGGCTTGGAGATCTATCTATGGAGTCTCTATAAGGAGTAGGAGGAGATCATTGGGACATCGTTGAGTTGAGTATTTTTCTTGTGGAGAGGTTTGGAGAACCAAGAGTTCCCAGCTTCAGCAATAGCCCCATGATGGAAACCCTCTAGTGATTTAGTGAGAGTGGGCAAGTCCCCATTTCTCCCCTTGGTTAATTCAACCAGAATTCACAGAGAGCTTAGTAGTTGCAGTTCAATTCAGTTTTGGAGGGCCAGTGCAGCAGTTTCCTGAGGCCGACTTTTTCATCTCAGCTATTTTAGTTGTATCAATATGTAACCCCAATTTATTATAATAAAAGTTGAGAATATTTTTGTCCCTTGTATTATTATTATTTTTGCAGTACTATATTTGTTTGAAGTTTACATGGCAATGTTTTGTTAAATGAATGGAAATTTTTCTGAAGCATTTGTCGAGATAAATTACAAGACTTTGCTAAATTTTTTTGTTTAGAATATTATAGTGGTATCAGAGTTGGTTTTCCTGCCAACCTGAGGGTTCGGTTGCCAAAAGTTGGTAGATCAAATTTTATTGCAGGTGTGGAGAAAAAATATGGAGATCCTTTATTCCAAAGAAAATATTTGAAGTAAGGTTTATCTAGGAGTCAGATTCTTTAATTTGAAAAGGTCGAAATTGTTGGTAATAAGAGTATGAATTCCTTACATTTCTTATAATCGGGCTTACCGCACCAGTCGAATCCCTAGATCAGACGTGTTGCATTAGTCTATAGCACTTGAGGTAGCTAAGTTGTATTATTGTACATGTTGGGTTGTGGCCGACAAACTAACTATGTGGGAAATTGTTGTCATGGTCAAAAAATTTCGGCAGCATTTGGTAGGAATTGAGTCACAAAGAAGAGGCCTCTACAGTGATCAACATCTAATTGCACGTGATCCATAATTGTCAGGGTTAGTGCGATTTGAAGTCAAAAACGTGTTCCAAGTCTGAGATCATGGCCACTAAAGGAATAAGGATATAAATGTAGTTTGATCTATTGCAATTCATTGTTGAGCTTGTCAGTGGAAGGGCGGTTTCGTGGACCAGGGAACGAGTCCATATGGAAGAAATGTCTAATTTGATTGCATGGTCTAGTTATTTCCAATAGATATCCACGTTATGTCTTGTATACCGGCGTTATTGTGCATATTGACAGAGTCGATCTTAAATGATTGTCCCACATGTATGAGTTTCACTTGCAGATGAATGGCAGTTGAAGGAGTTGAGAGGAATTAGAGTTAATTTTATATCACATGTGACTCCCTATAAGTTGCCGGAAGGCCAACGTCGTGGAAACGATCTAAAGTTTGTCGAGTTGTTGAATTCACAAGGTTGGTCTATTGGATGCATATCCACAAATTCAGTGCATTGGATGCATATTCACATCAGTACTCACAAAATGTCCATATATCATATTGCGAGCCATCAGAGCTTCAAGATGTGAGGTATATATAACAAAAGTATACATATCTTCACATAAGGTATGTGGGCCCTAAGTGTGCAGACCATAACTTGGAGTATGCGAACCTCAATATAGATATGAGCCATATTATAGAGACATGTGAATTACTATAATACAAGTCGTTGATGATAGTAAGCCACAGAAGCCATGAAAGTGAGTCGATGCCACAAAATAAACGATGCTACTATTCATAATTGATGCCATTGTAAAATTGGTAACCCATAGTAATATACAACGATCCCATTGCAAATCACTGTAAGCCATGCGAGCCAAATATAAGTCACATTGATGCACAAAGAAGCCACTGTGCATATGTCGATGTACAAACAAGCCAATGTAATGAAGTGATGCCCATACAATAGAAAGAAGTGATGCCTAGAATGTAATATACAAAAGCGATGCCCAAAATGTGATATAAAGAAGTGATGCCCAAAATGTGATCTAAGGAAGTGATGCCCATAAAAGAAGCGATGCTCAGAATGTGATATAAAGAAGTAATGCCCAAAAAATAAGCGATGTCCACTGTAACGAAAGTGTTCCCTATGAAATGAAATACAAGTCCAAAAATAGAATCAATGTAAAGGAATGTGGCCCTGAGATAAATTTCGAACCCTACAATAGAATGAAAGCCTCCAATGCAAAACAGAGTACGATTGTTTGCCATATGATTCATCAAAAAGATTGAACCACAAAACCTCCATCGAAATTGATTCATTGATGAATGGAGGAAGATCATCACTAATTTATGATCGATCCAAAGTGTGAAAGGACATGTTTATTAGGAGGGCCGATATGCATATAATGAATTCGACTTAAATTCTTGGAGGGAAACCCAAATTCAAAATTCGAATTTTGCTCACCATAATATCTATCTTGATAATTGATTTCCCAATACAAATAATAATAGCAATATTTCTTTAACTTGAATTCTGGTCAAGATTGGCCTCCTTTGGGGTAAGAGGGTTTCCTTTTGGGGAAATTCACCCCGAAGCTACCCAAATTTCAACAGATGGAAGTGTATCTAGCGACTAGCCATTGGAGCGAATGTCTCCTCATAGTCTACACCTTCCTTCTGAGCAAAACCCTTCGCCACAATCCTAGCCTTGTACTTCTCCACATTGCCATCTGCAACGTGTTTAATCTTGTAGATCCAAGGAGAACCAACCACTGCCCTATCCAACAGTCTAGGTACAACCTCCCAAACATCGTTCATTATGATGGAGTTATACTCCACTGTTATGAAGATTATATATATAAAAATAATATGAATATAAATAATAAAAATAATCATAATAATGATTAACTAAATATTGATTGGTATAGAAGAGGCATGCCTCTAAGGACATGACCATTCATGAAGGGGCACCAACCTAGGTATACAAGTAGGCCCTCATTTGTAATCAATCATCTCATATCTCATATTGATTCTTTTATACACTATTCAATATATATATTGTGCAAATTTCTTAACTAAGAAATCCTATTGTTAAATCTCGATTTACTTCTCCTACTTAATTAAACATACAAGTTATTAATCTGAATATTCAAAATTAACATCGAAGTAAATACAATTAACAGCCTACACATACAGATCATTTACTGTATAGCACGCTTTCATGACAAAGTGACAGATTTTTCGGACAAATGTCCCCAAAAAAACCCAATATGCGAAAACCGGTGCAGCAGATATGAGGGTTTATTATTATTAAGCAATAGTTTCTGAGTACATCTAGGGTACCATAAACTCGGTAAACCCAACAGAGAAAACCTCGAAAATCAGAGAAAATGTGAGATATACCTCACTCTCGCAAGTCCCGGATGAGCAATTGGTGAAACCCCAGCTAGCTCTGCGAGGCAACTGCATAAGCTTGTGTAGCCTGGCTAAAGAACTGCATCACCCTAGCTCTGTGTGAACTGCCTCTCCCGAATCTCAATTTCAGCCCTCCTGGCTCAGAAACCCTTCTTCCGATGAATTTCAGACTTTTCTTCTAGAGATGATGTGTCGCCTCTGCATGGGCCTGCATCACCCTCCTGAGGGACTGCGTGACTCCCTCTGATGGCTGCGTTGCCTCTACTGCGTCTCTGTTGCCCTTGTTTTGCACTGTACTCTTGACCCTCCTGACCAATCATTGCATCTGTTCCTTGCTGCAACTCTGAGTCACTCAGATCTGATCTTCGTCCGGGCACTGCTTCGTCAGAAGAATTCGATCTCTTAGACTCTGCGTGTGTTTCCAACTGACCCCAAGCCTTTCTCTTATACTTTTTTCATTGACACATCAACGCCGTGATTTAATCTCTTATCGACGGCTTAGATTAAAAGACTACTTGATCCGCGTCAATTAGAACAACACGTGTTTAATTAATTCACTCTAATTTTTCTAATTCCCTAAGTTAGACTGAGGGTCCTCATTTAAAAAAAAAATATTTTAATATCTCACACACCAGATGAAATTTCTCCAAATGCTTTCTGGGTTTTATAGGTCTTGTGTGTCTTAGCCCCTCCGCAAAATTTCAGGGCTAGAGCACACCCGATGCTACCTCAAAATCTCAACTCTCTCTCTTAGCACGGAGTGTGCTTTAGCAATACATCCACACCATGTATAACAAGATCTCAACATCAATCTACGCGTTGTTGATGCTTGGCCTACTGCCCTCCATCCACTACGTTGCTGCTTTCTATACTATTGCCCATGTCACTGCCACTGACACTGCTACATCTATATTGCAACTCCCTCTCAAATTGTTGCATCATGTTGCCCATAGCACTGCCACTGCTAATTGCTGCACTGCAACTCAGTTGCTAAAAAGTAAGCAACTAAAGGACCCCTACCCAATCATTGATAGACAAGTCGGGCTGCATCTCATCACTGAAGCTTCCTTGGTTGCTGCTCTCTGTTGTCTTCCTGAAGCTACTACGTTGCTGCAGCTCTTCACTGTGTAAGCACTGCCTCTCTGTGTTGCTGAAGTCCATCAACCTCTGCGTTGTTGCCTTGACGTTGCTGTTGCAGTCAGCTCTGCCCTCCGCTTTACTGTGATCTCCCACACCAACTACTCCACTTGTCTCGCTATTGTCTTAAGGCTCCCATAGCTCATATGTGATCCAAGAGTTGGGCTACTCAAGGATCCTGCCTGCCATCTATAGCTGCTCTACAGATCCATGTCGCCCCACTTTCATGGCTCATGAGAACTCATGGCAACATCATCATCACTCCCATCGTCCTTTGTTGTTGCCGCCTTGGATTCAAAAGATCCTTTTTCCTTCTTCTTAGGACAAGTGTTGGCGAAGTGTCCAAGTTCACCACAACGAAAGTGTAATATTCATGTTTAAGGATATTAATAAAACACAGCAAATGCTACAGCGATGGAATGACTCTAAAAGCAAACATTCACAACACATAAAATAATAGGATTGCTCATGCACAGATATACGTTAACAGCGAAAAGCTGAGCCATTTTATTATGCTGGGAATTATCAGTGATTACAATAGATGCCCCGATGATAGCGCTCAACTGGCGCGGGCAAGATAAAAAGACTTCCTCAGAAAACAAAGGGGTACAGCGGTTTTCCTATTTGAGTTCAAGCGGCTGGGAATAACTACCGAGTGCTGCGAATATGCTGCGGCTGGAAAAGGGAACCATTGAGCGACTCCCGACACTGCTCAGGCCCTCAACAGGCACGGACTGTCTCTGCTTCAAACTCCAGACCCGAAACCTCCAAAATGATAACGACTCTGTGCACACACGCGATGAACTGCGGTCTTTTCACTCAGATGGCGCTGCCACTCCTAACGCAGCTCTGCAACAAGCTCCAGACCCAATCCTTCTGCAAAACGATGATAGGACTGCCTCACTCGAGCAAGCACTCGAAGTCCCCCAGGGCTGAGGTTGAGATCTCCGCTCGGAGACACTTGGCGCACTAAACAGTGCTGCAGACCTGCTAAACAGCCGACGTGCTCAAGTCTTGGCGACCAGTTTCAATATCATAAACATCAATAATAATCCAAAAACAGGGTGGCTCCCTTCTTTTTGTGTGTGGCCTTCATCACAGATCCTTGACTCCTGCTTTCCTGCGCAGCCCCTCTCAGCCCCACGCTGCCAACTCAGCTCGTGTACTTACCTTCGCGCGCATCGGATGAGTTCACGGCCCGCTCACTATTATTACACCTTCTCGGCCCCACGTTGCCAACTCAGCCCCCGTGTTTGTCTCCGCGCGCTCGAGTGAGCCCCGATCTACTCACGACCTCTCATAATTAACTAGTGACGACAAAATTGATCTGAATTAATATTCCAATTAGCTATTGCTAATTTGGGAATATCACAATCTCCCCCAGCAAAATGTTGCTTGCCCTCAAGCAACTACCTGAACATCTCTCCACCGATACTGCAAAATGTGCCTGGGTCCCAGATGTGCCACTGAATCTTTTCTGACCTCTGCATCACCCGGTTATGGAGGGATCTCTCAATGCCAGGATCCCGAACTGATCTCTCATGGTACCGGCCAACCAAAAATCCTCCTGAATCCCATTGCCACCATGGTCAATCATCGCTCAAGTCCCACGACTTAGGCTGCGCACTATCTCTGGCTATGGTTGATGCTCTCAGAGGTGAAGACCACCAACAAGCATCAATGCTCCCAGGCTCCTGCTGTGTTGTACCTGTAACCGCGTATGCTGCCCCACCAATTGCATACCAACTCATCACCTCTCTCCTGTCCAAGTCCCAACACAATCCCATGCTGATCCTGCTCTCCTGAAATCGAGAAGGAGTCCTGAAGTAATGACAACTGGTGCCCTCCTGCCAACTGGAATCTGTAACATCTATTATGTCTAGGGGCCCTTGCTCCGCTGTGCTCAGAGGGTACCTACTCATGATCTCCCGCCAATCCATCCTGGAAGAAGAATTCGATGTAGCAACAATTGTATATGGAACATGCCTAGAGTGTTGCTGCCAGCCCGTAATCGACTCCCACTGCTCTGCGCTTTCTGCCAATGGAAGCTGTCTATAGAAGAAACCCCCCCTCTCTATAATGGGCCAAAGTGGGCAAGATATGCTGCAAGCCCCATCGATGTACTCTTGGAGAATGCTACTCACTGAGAATACTGCAGCTCTACTGACTGCGTGTACATCTATCTGCACCTCATCCCGGTGTCGACCCATCCATGGATGCTCTACCATCTCCAACAGCTCATTCCCCTCCTGATTGGGAATGTAATGCTCCTGTTGTCTACTAGTCCCCTGCAAAACTATCTCATCAACCTCCAACATCTCCAGAGGATATGGATCTGTAGCTGTTGTCACTGTACTCAGTGTCTGTGCATCTAACTGCTCCCCCTGAAAGGCTGACCCCAATGTTAGCCGCATATCCATCATAGGCTCAATATGGGCGCCCATATGGACCTCAACCAAGGAAATGTCATGCCTGATGTCCATAGTATCCTCCTCTACTAAGTCAGGCTCCATCATATGATGCTCTGGCTGAATCGTCACAAAGGACTCATCACCCAGAGTATCTCATATACAATCCTCTGACTACTCACCCTGCACACTAGAACACAGCTCTGGTCTACTGTCATCATCATCTCTGCATGGCTGCTCTCACTCCCCCGAAGCATCCTCATATGATCCCATGGACTCATTTGAAGAAGAGTCCTCATCCTGGCATACGGAAGGAATTTCTACCGGCTCTACCTCTGCCACCTCATTTGCATCTCTCAAACATGAATGATCAGGCCCCCAAGGTTCTTTGCAAATGAAGCAAAGTCCCTTCCTCCTCAGCTCCGGAAATGAAGGTGAGTTGAAAATCTGAACTTGGCAAGCATCATAGCTTACCCCATGTTGTCCTTCTCCCCACTCATGACAAGTGTAGAGTGTAAGTTGATCCTGGGCTGCAAAATTATTGCCCACCATTGGCAAAGTGAAGAACAATCCTCCAAAGAAGGTTCCTCCACCAATGAAGAACAAGCTGGCCCAAGACAATCCATCCATGAAGAATAGGACACGGTCATCATGGATCATTCGGATGAGAGGTTTGCTGAAGGTTTTACATGATGATACGTGATGCAAACAATTTCTCACAAGGATACAACGTAGTCTCATCCACTGCAACTTCAGAAAATTACATGGCAAGCAATGTACAAGATCCATCACATCTACTAATGGATAGTAAATGGTTGAATATGACAACGATAATACATGATCAAGCACTTGCCCATGGCTATACAATGGATGACTATCAATCTCATGGCCCACCTCAAAAGAGAACGCATATGTAGTAGTGGTGGCCATGCCTCCTCCCATGCTCCCATTAGAACATGTAGTGCAGAAAATGTGAGAATTTTTCCCACTCACGGACACATCCAGCTCATGTGTCTTCCTCATAATCAAGCCTCCCATACAAATTTGATCTATATCAGCAAATGGAGACGTGATCAGCAATAATATGAAGAGAATGCTGAAGGTTTCATGTGGTGCAAGAAGGTACCAACAGCTTCCCAAACAAGTACAGCGCAGTTTTACAAGTTGCTGCTTGATGAAAATACAAGGCAAAATGTTAATCATGCATGTCTTTATATGATACCTGCTATAATGCAACAACTGAACATACATTTGGTGATAAAACATTCGCCCAAGACCACAAAAGAGATGGATGCCTCCATCATGTAGATTGGCCCAATACAACTCATGGAGCAATGTGACAAGCTTGCCCCCCTGTGAAGCAATGCACTGCATAAGAATGGTGAGAGTGTGCAAATCTATGAATGTATAAACAAACTTCTCACCATATGCTGGGAGTAAGATGGTACATGGGTCCATACATGAATCCTCCATAGTGTTTTGGCATGCTATGGAGAAGAATGAACCATGTGCTGCTAAAAGATAATCCTCCTGATGCCTGGAAATCCAAGTCAAGAAGGATATGCCATAGATGTCTCTACCATCATTACCTCCTCTTTGTTCATCAGGTGCAAATATGAAGTGATCCTGGGACCTATGGGTTATAGATCCACCATAACTCTGCTGCGCACACTTCATCCATAAGTCTCTGCTCCAAAGTGACAGCGCTGTGAACTCATGTAAATAAGCTCTTGTCAATACAACGCTCTGTTCTTTGACATGCTCCTTGTCAAAGACTCCTCTAATAATGCTGCAACAAATGTGGAATACTTCCCAGGATGGAATTGCTTCCAAATCATCTTCAAAAACCAAGGAGATAGTGCCATCTCCTCCTCCTGCAACATCATGCAAAGTGTGAGAGAAAATCTGCCCTTGCTCTCCCCGAAACAAACAAAGCAACAAGACATTGTGTTGCCTCCCCATACTTCCATCATACCAATCATGTGATGAAGAGACAATGAATGATATAAGTATCATATCAGCACCATGCATCCATACTCTATGCTGCTCAATGATGCAAGTATCCAGCCATCTTCTCGCCATCCTCCTACTCTTAAGAAGAGTGTTTGCCAAGTGATGGCCAAACTCTTTCAAGAGTAACCCACGCAGCCAAGCCTCTTGTTGCCCGGTATGCAAGTACAAGTGGTGGCCAAACTCCTTCAAGAGTAACCAGCGCAGCCGAGCCTCCTACTGCTCGATATCATAGATCGGCAGGTAGCTCCCTAGCTCCTTGCTCATCATCCACATCCACTCAATTACTTGTGCATGCCTTCTTCTTCTCTTCATCTCGGTACTCCTCCCATGAGGGCTACCATCCTCCCAAATCAAATTCATGTCTCTGCACTTCATGGGATTTCGAAATGTAAGCTTCTCAAGGATCAATGAGACCCTATCAAGAATCAAATAGGTGGTAGGCGAAAACCTCCCCTCATAATGTGTATGGCTCAAGAGATGTCCAACACAAGCATGAGAGATGTGATCCATCCTAAGATGTCCTCCATCTTCTATCTTCTCTTGTGAGAAGGGAAGAAAACCATTACATCCCACAGTGTGTCGAAGTGCATCTCTAGTGAGATCTTGCCTTGAGACCTCCCCTTCATCCATGGTCTTCGAAAACAAATGAGGTCTTGGCTCTGAAAGTAGAAGCTCCTCTTTGAGCTGAGAGGAGCTTATTGAGGAAGTGTCATCTTGAAGGGAGAAAAGGTTTCTTACTCCAAGATGTCTACCATCAATCTTCACATCTTCAAACCCCAACCTCCAATGTGATGTACAATCCAACAATGGCTCATGAGACTGATGGTTTGATTCCTCCTTTAGTGTTTCCACGTTGCACAGCGCAGTGCAACCGGGCTGCTCTTTATGTGCATTTGGAGCTTCTTGTAGCGCTGCAAGAGTCCCATCCTCAAAAGTGTTGGTTACCCCAACTGTTGATGCATGTGGCTGCTCCTCCATGAGTGTGACAGCGTTCTCACCAACCTCTTCGAGAGTTGATGTGATCTCTTCTTGATGCGAATAGGAAGTGCATGGGGCTTCTTCTTCTTTTTCTTCAATCTTCTTGGCCTCCTCAACAGTGGATGTATCTCTTCTGGTTCTGAAAAGAGATGAGAATAAACTCATCTTCTGCTTGGGCTTATATTCATAGGGACTAGTGGACCCCTCCTTCATGGGCAAAGGTGACCTCCCCGTGGTATGCCACAACTCTGATTTCTGCATGCTAGGAACCCTACTGTTCCTTTCACTGTACCTTCCTCCTTCATCCTTCCTGAGCTGACAGCAATCTTTGAAGGGCAAAGCTGCTTTGAAGTCTTCCCCCTTGGACTGCCATTCTCTGAAATAATCTCCCAAGGGTAAATGATCCTGCTGCCTCTCTTTCTCACTTGGCACTGGAGGTAAGAATGTAGGCATTGTGATAATGTCCACAGGCTGAGCCAGAACCATGCTCTAATACCACTGTAATATTCCTGTTTAAGGATATTAATAAAACACAGCAAATGCTACAGCGATGGGATGACTCTAAAAGCAAACATTCACAGCACATAAAATAATAGGACTGCTCATGCACAGATATACGTTAACAGCGAAAAGCTGAGCCATTTTATTATGCTGGGAATTATCAGTGATTACAATAGATGCCCCGATGATAGCGCTCAACTGGCACGGGCAAGATAAAAAGACTTCCTCAGAAAACAAAGGGGTACAGCGGTTTTCCTATTTGATTTCAAGCGGCTGGGAATAACTGCCGAGTGCTGCCAATATGCTGCGGCTGGAAAAGGGAACCATTGAGCGACTCCCGACACTGCTCAGGCCTTCAACAAGCATGGACTGTCTCTGCTTCAAACTCCAGACCCGAAACCTCCAAAATGATAATGACTCTGTGCACACACGCGATGAACTGCGGTCTTTTCACTCAGATGGCGCTGCCACTCCTGACGCAGCTCTGCAACAAGCTTGCAACAAGCTCCAGACCCAATCCTTCTGCAAAACGATGATAGGACTGCCTCACCCGAGCAAGCACTCGAAATCCCCCGGGGCTGAGGTTGAGATCTCCGCTCGGAGACACTCGGCGCACTAAACAGTGCTGCAGACCTGCTAAACAGCCGGCGTGCTCAAGTCTTGGCGACCAGTTTCAATATCATAAACATCAATAATAATCCAAAAACAAGGTGGCTCCCTTCTTTTTGTATGCGGCCTTCATCACAGATCCTTGACTCCTGCTTTCCCGTGCAGCCCCTCTCGGCCCCACGCTGCCAACTCAGCCCGCGTACTTACCTTCGTGCGTATCGGATGAGTTCACGGCCCGCTCACTGTTATTACACCTTCTCGGCCCCACGCTGCCAACTCAACCCGCGTGTTTGTCTCCACGCGCTCGAGTGAGCCCTGATCTACTCACGACCTCTCATAATTAACTAGTGACGGCAAAATTGATCCGAATTAATATTCCAATTAACTATTGCTAATTTGGGAATATTACAGAAAGCACCGGACCTTGGATAGGTTCCTCTTCTTCTTCCATTGATGCCTTCGTTCCTTTGATGCAAGGGCTGCATCATCTTCCTCTTCTTTCTTCACCTTGACTGTTCCACTGCTGCTACTTTTCCTCTTGGTAAAACTCCTGATTTCCTCCGTGGCCCACATGTCTTCCTAGGATGGTAACGCTGCCTTGCCCAATATGATCTGGACAAACGTTTCCCATTCCTCGGTGACTGCATTCAGGGCAGTTCTTATCAAGAGCCCTTCATTTGGAGTTTCACCCATGGAAATTTGTTGATCCCGGATAGTCTAGAGTCTAAAGAGGAAGGGATCTATCTCCTCACCATTCTGCATCTGGAATAACCGCATCTAATTCTCTAGAAGCATTTTCCTTTGGATAGAGCCTCCCTGATACATCGTCTCCAAAGCAGTCCACATCTCATTTGTCGTGTTCTTCCCGACAATATGTGCACGACGTGATCTTTGACTCCATCCATGATCAAATGCTTAGCCCGCGCTTGATTTTCTTTGAATTTCTTTAGAGGATCTGGATCGACAAGCACAGCTAGGACATTCTCTACATGGTCCTTGATGTCGTACTCATACAGGACTGTCAGGATCCTGGCCCTCCAGATGACAAAGTTGGACATGCCGTCCAACCTGTCCTGATCTCTCAGTCCATGAGAAGCCATCTAGCTCAAATCTGTCAGAACAGATACTCTTCTCCCTCTTTCTGCTGCAACACTCAACATAAATACTGGATCTGGGTTTCTTAGCGATTGGAAACCCTCTTTAGTAGATGCTCCCTCCGACAACTGATTTCCCTCTCGGAAATCTTCAGCCAAAAACAACTGAACAGTTCTCTACGATCACCCTCTTGATCGAATCTTAGATCTATTTGTTGTAGATCTGTTGAGTAATTGCCCTCCTCCCGCTCTTTGTCAACTCAGCTAAGCACAATTCTTCACCATCGGAATCTCCACCACACTAGCAACTGCTGAAGATATGAAGCCTTGCTTCCGGATCTCGACAATACTTCACAGCAACAAAAAATGGACTATGTCCCTCTGGTTGGCCTCTGCGTGAGCAGACTGGCTTAGCATAGCCTCTACGCAGCCACTGTGTAGTGCATGCTGCTCCTGCGTCCCTCTAAAAGGCACAACGCTATCTCTGCGTCATTCTGATGGGACTGCGTCAACCCCTACGTAGCCTCTGTTAGGACTGCATCCTCCTGATGTTGTGCTGCCCTCTTTGAATCTCTACTGCTTCAGCTACCTTCTGCAACAAAAATTTCTTCAGTCGATTTTGCTGGAGATTCAACTTGATCTACAACCCTTTGATACCATGTGAAAATTTCTTAACTAAGAAATCCTACTGTTAAATCTCGATTTACTTCTCCTACTTGATTAAACATACAAGTTATTAATCTGAATATTCAGAATTAACATCGAAGTAAATACAATTAACAACCTACACATACAGATCATTCACTAGATAGCACGCTCTCATGACAAAGCGACACAGATTTTTTGGACAAATGTCCTCGGAAAAACCCAATGCGGGAAAACTGGTGGAGCAAATATGAGTGTTTATTATTATTAAGCGACAATTTCTGAGTACATCTAGGGTGCCATAAACTCGACAAACCCAACAGAGAAAACCTCGGAAATCAGAGAAAATGTGAGATATACCTCACTCTTGCAAGCCCCGACTGATCCAGATGAGCAACTGGTGAAACCCCAGCTGGCTCTGCGCAGCAACAGCGTAAGCCTGCGTAGCCTGGTTGAACAACTGCATCACCCTAGCTCTACGTGAATCTGCCTCTCCCGGATCTCAGTTTCAACCCTCTTGGCTTAGAAACCCTTCTTTCGATGAATTTCAGACTTTTCTCCTGGAGATGCTGCGCTGCCTCTGCGTGGGCCCTACGTCGGCCTACATCACCCTCCTAAGGGACTGCGTAACTCCCTTTGATGGCTGCGCTGCCTCCACTGCGTCTATGTTGCCATTGTTCTGCACTGTACTCTTGGCCCCCCTGACCAATCACTGCATTTGCCCCTCGCTGCAACTCTGAGTCACTCAGATTTGATCTTCGTCTGAGCACTGCTCCATCAGAAGAATTCGATCTCTTAGACCCCGTGTGTGTCTCCAACTAACCCCAAGCCTTTCTCTTATACTTTTCTCGTCGACAACTTAAATTAAAAGACTGCTTGATACGCGTCACTTAGAACATTTCATCACATGTGTTTAATTAATTCACTTTAATTTTTCTAATTCTCTAAGTTAGATTTAGGGTCCTCATTAAAAAAAATTAATTATTTTAATATCTCACACACCAGATGAAATTTCTCCAAATGCTTTCTGGGTTTCGGAGGTCTTGTGTGTCTTAACCCCAACGCAAAATTTCAAGGCTAGAGCACACCCGATGCTACCTCAAAATCTCAACATATATATATATATATTTTCTATCCTTAGTGGATGTTTTCGTGTTCCAAGTATTTAAAAAAATACTGCATGTTATGAACAATGTTCGTACTATGTAGTAATTTTCAGAACACTTGGAACATGAAAGCATCCATTGAGAATAAGAAACACACACACACATATATACACGATTCCTCAGAAAGATTGAATAACAAAACCTTCATCGAAATTGATTGATTGATGAATGGAGGAAGGTCGTCACTAATTTATAATTGATCCAAAGTGTGAAAGGACACGTTTATTGGGAGGGCTAACATGCATATAATGAATTCAACTTAATTTCTTAATGGGCAACCCAAATTCAAAATTCGAATTTTGTTCACCATAATATCTATCTTGATAATTGATTTCCCAATACAAATAATTAAAACAATATTTCTTTAACTTGAATTCTGGTCAAGATTGGCTTCCTTTGGGGTAGGAGTGTTTCCCTTTGGGGAAATTCATCCCAAAGCCACCCAAATTTCAACAGATGGAAGTGTATCTGGCGACTAGCCATTGGAGCGAATGTCTCCTCATTGTCTATGCCCTCCTTCTGAGCAAAACCCTTCACCACGATCCTAGCCTTGTACTTCTCCACACTGCCATCTACAACGTGTTTAATCTTGTAAATCCAAGAAGAACCATCCACTGCTCTATCCAATGGTCTAGGTACAACTTCCCACACATCGTTCATCATGATGGAGTTATACTCCACTGTTATGAAGATTATTTATATAAAAATAGTATGAATATAAATAATCATAATAATTATTAACTAAATACTAATTAGTATAGAAGAGGCATGTCTCTAAGGACATGACCATTCATGAAGGGGACCAACCTGGGTATATAAGCAGGCCATCATTTGTAATCAATCATCGCATATCTCATATTGATTCTTTTATACACTATTAAATATATATTACATATATATACATTTCTTATCCTCAATGGATGTCTTCGTGTTCCAAGTATTTTAAGGAATACGGCATCTTATGAACAATGTTCGTACTATGTAGTAATCTTCAAAACACTTGGAACATGAAAGCATCCATTGAGAATAAGAAACACACACACACACACACACATAATGTATAAAAGAATCGACATGAGATATGAGATGATTAATTACAAACGAGGGCCCGCTTATAAACCTAGGTCGGTGCCCCTTCATGAATGGTCATCTCCTTAGAGACATGCCTCTTCTATACTAATCAATATTTAGTTAATCATTATTATGATTATTTTTATTATTTTTATATAAATTATATTCATAAAATCCATCATCGTATCTTCTCACACCTGAGGTTGTGCAACCTCTTGATAACTGGAAGGCTCACTGTCAATGACCTCTCACAAAATCACCTTATACCCCAAATACCTTCTCGGCAGTGTCTTGTCCCTGGTGCTCGATCTATTTGCTCCCACAAACTCTTGCGCATCTCTCAACATTTGAAGCACCTCTTTATTTCTTCTCGCACTAGTGGTGGGTGGATCTTCACTCTCCTCTGACTATTGTTGCTACTCCACTTGTTGTGAACTCTCCTCTTCACTTGTACCAGCTCCTATACTAGTCATTGTACTCGTACTAGTGCCTTAAGATAGAGATCCTTGTTCATCCCTTGGAGCTTTTGTTGGCTCACTCTGATCAACTTCTGGAAACTCACGAGATCTCTTGAAGGAATTTTACTCCTCAAAATTCACATCCCATCTCACGATAATCTTCCTACTGCTTGGAATATAGATCTTGTATGCCTTGGATGTTTCGTTGTAGCCAACGAAATATCCCTTCTCTGCAATAAAATCCAACTTGGTGCATTTATCATCTAGCACGCGACAATAAGCTATGTTGCCAAAGATCCTGAAGTGCCCGACCTTTGGCTTCTTCCCCATAAGCGCCTCCTCGAGAGTCATCTTCCCTGGCGCCTTGTGAGGAACCCTGTTCTGATTATACATTGTTGTACTACATGCCTCATTCCATAGAAATATAGGCATATCCTGATCATATAGTATTGCCCTTGTTGCTCCAACTATCGACCTATTCTTCCTCTTAGTGACGCCATTTTGTTGTGGGTTATATGGAGTTGTCCACTCTCTCCTAATGCCATCATTTGCATAGAACTCCTTTAAGTTTTCCTCCACATATCTCCATTATCCATACGAAGAACCATTATCTTCCTACCTATCATGTTCTTCTCAAGAGCCTTAAACTCTTGGAAGTGACTGAAGATTGTGACCTTTGTCTTCAAGAAGTATATCCAGGTCTTCTTGGAGAAGTCATCAACGAAGGTCATGAAATATCCATAATCCCAAAGAGATTTCGTAGACAACGGGTCATATATATCATAATGTATCAGGTCCAACACACCCTTGGTTCTATTTTCACTTCTAGAAAATGTTGCTTTCGCAGATTTCCCAAGCACACCCTTTGCACATATCATCATGTTTTGTGCTTGTTTCTAGAACTCCTGTTACAATCTCCCTGAGAAATCTGAGTGCTCCATGATGGATATGCCCCGTCCTCCTATGTCGTAATTCTCCCATGTCTTTGCAACTCTTGTTGCTCACTAGTGCCTTTGGAGCGTTCAAATGCAACCTGTATAACTCGTTGCTCCTTACTTTAATTTGTTTCATTGATTTCCAATCCTGGTGCTTATTGTACACCTTTGGCCCTCGAAAGTATACATCATATCCCTTCTCCTAAAGGGTTGAAACTAAAATCAAGTTCATGCCTAAACCTAGCACATGCAACACACCTGTAACATGAGTACTCTTGCCTAACTCCCTCTGAAAGGTAATTGTCCCTCTCCCAACTAGAGTGCACTTAGACTTATTATACATCTGAATCTAGAAGCCCACTTCCTCTTCCTTGTAACTGGAAAAATATTCTCTAACTCTTGTCATGTGATATGACGCTCCATTGTCAATAATCCGGAAACCTTTAGATGTAGAGTTAGAGAGGCAAGCTATGAGAGCGAACTCATCCTCTAATCTCGAAGATAGTTGGTCAATGTCTGCTAAATTTGTTGTTTGTGCTTCCCTTTCTTCTTCTTATCGACCTTCTTCCAGTTCGGACATTGATTGACATAGTGATCATTCTGACCACAACCAAAGCACTTGATTTTACTCAAGTCCTTCTTCTCTTCTCTCTTGGACATGTTACCACTCGAACCAACAGGGGACCTAAAAGGGACTCCTAAGAAGGCAACTGCTAGGTCAAGGGAAACAATGGAGACTTAGCCCACTATCACCACAACTAAGACTCCTTGCTCTTTACGAACTTTCATTGATGGGAGGAGACTCGGTATTTAGGAAGTCACTTATAAAGGATGGATCAACAAATAGATGTGAAGTGATCTCAAAGACCCTTTCTCTAGAATAGGATTAAGAATAGAGCTTGCTTGCTCTTTAAGCAAGGTACAAGATTTTCTAGGAAAAGGAGGTGAGGATTTGAGGGTTAGGTCAAAGGAATATGACTTGAAGAGGAGTTTCCCAATCCCTAAAATCCTTATAGAACTTTGATTCTCAAGTTGTCCTTGATGAATTTTCTTTTATAAGAAATAGGACCACAAGGGGCCAAGTGGACCCAGCTTAGGTTAAGGGGAGGGAGTCTAACAACCAATGATAATCACAACCAAAACAAGGCAAGGGAAAGGATCAAAACAAGAATTTTCACTTGAAGATGTTGAGTTGATACTATGAGGTGCTAACCTTGGGAACACCAGGGCAAAATTTGATCTCAGGCCTAGGGTTTCAGATATCTCGCAATCCCACCGTTAGAATCTCTTCAAATTCAGAGGAGACCTTAAGGACACACCAGCGCAGTAGGGGCTAGGAGATTTAACTTTTTCTAGGGCTAGTTTGTCGAGAAATTGATGCCCTAGGTGGCCTAACGTGGCTAGACCTAAAATAGAGGAAAAGGTGAAGAACTATGGTTTAAAGTGACCGCCATTTGATGGATAAGTGCCTAATTCCTCTTAGGGATATGGAGTCAAGGAGAACTATGAATATGGATCTCGTTTCCTGTTCAAGGAGGCTCTCAAAATCAACTTCATCTAATGTTAAGGTAAGAGAAGAAAAGTGACCTTAAAAGCATTTATACTTCGTTGCAAATAGAGAAGGCTTGTTGAAATATCTTCAATCTCTAGGACAATTTTTCTTCAAACATGGCCCAAACATAGAGACAAGCTAAAGAGAAACATAATTCCACATTGATGTCAGCATGCAGCAATTAGCCCTAAAATAGCGAAAATCTCATGATCAATGTATGCAACAAAGTGAGAAAATAGCATCAAAATCGTACTTACATGTAAGAGAATATATTCAACCATCAACACATTTGCAATATAAGAAGCTCCAAATAAGAAGACCCAATCCACACATAAAAATTCATCCATGATCCAAAAATATTCTCCAAGAAGAAATATGAAGTTCTCAAGGGAGAGAAAGATCCAAGTCAAGTGATGATACAAAATGAATTCAAGTCACTCCTATTTATACACTAATTAGGAGTTCGAATTACCTAATTGGGCCTACATTAGCCCCTAAAATAAAATAATGTGCAAAGTAACTAACTTTTGGTGACAAGCCCACCAAACTAGCTTATAATAAACCTCTCAAGAGGTCAAATGATAAACTATGCATGTCGTAGGGCCCTTCAAGAGGCCTGATGAGATCCATAGGTGCCATAATGATGAATAGGACCCTCAAAAGTGATGGACAAGGGGGTGGCCCCTTCTTCTCCAAACAATAAACTAGTGGTGCTCCCAATGGGTGTGGTGGCACACCAATAACTTCATGGGTCTCCAAGTAAGTCGAAGATGCATATAGACCATCTGTAAGGGATTAGATGATGGAATGAATGATATCACATTAACGTACAAGTCCTAGGTCACTTGCCAAGTGTATGGTGCAACTGTGGGGCCGGTTGGACATGGTGTATCAGGTGCATCTTCCTCGTCTAATAGGTGCATCTTTAGCAATCTTTGAACATCTTTGGGGATCCATGTTGTGTTCTCTACTGCTGTGGAGGCCCATGGCTCTCTACACACACCCTACATGTGCCAATGTAGCCCTCTAGAGAGTTAGGACCTCGTATAGGGAGACCAAACTCAAGATGGGCACCATCTGCAATACAAGATCCAATGCGTCCCCTAGCCTTCCAATACAACAAGTCATTAGAGTAATCTGGTAAAAGAGCTTACAAACCATGGAAAACAAGTGGACACTTCATAGTGGTATGCCCTTCCATAGTGGGCTTTGGCATGTGCTAATGTCTCCAAGCTCCAAAAGGGGTTAGTCAAGGACCTTATTAGGTGGTTGCTACCTTTAGAGGGGATAGTATGTCCAAGGTACACTCCTCAAATGGTGGTGGCATGTGATAAAGAGGTGAATGGAATAGGGAATGAGAGGGGCAATCCTGGGCCACATATCTGGGTACAAGGGTAGCTAAAAGGAGGGAAGCCCTCACCAAGGTATATAATGTGTAGGAGGAAGCAATCGTGGTACATGAGGTGTCTTGACCTTGATTTTTCCATCCTTATTTATATGTCTTTTGCCTTTTATGATTTTTCTTTAATTAACTGCTCAGGGCTCAAAGGATAACAGCATGATGTCTAAGATATAGCAGTGGATACCCCCTTTTAGGTAGGGCAGTTCGTTGCCCTCCAGGGGTTGGGACAATCATGTGTTCCTGAATGATAAAGGAGGCTCATCTAGGGCCTATGGAACCAGTGTGATGGCCATGGGTATGGGGTAGAGTTCATGCATAGGCTCTTACCCACGTGCTAAATATGTTTGTCCCGACCATTTTTTGCATCTTGTGGTACATTTTCCTATTGAATGTGGTCATTTATACTTTTACTTTTTCTTTTTAGCTATTTCAACCTTTGGGGCATCGTTCCAAGCATGACCCAAGGTGGGGGCAAGGGAATGGGGAGGCTAACCCTATGTGGACCCAATGAGGGAATGGGGAGGCTAACCCTATGTGGACCCAATGAGGAAATGTGGACCTAGGTGGGAGAGATGATGAATGGTGGTATAGTGAGTGTAAGGGAAGTGATATATGTGGATAAGGGAGTGGGACCACGCAACCGAAGTCAGGGTTTCCCTAGTACCACCCTAAAACCAAATGGTCAATAAAGGAGATCCCACATGACTAAAATCCAAGGGTAATATCCAAAATAGGTCTAGGGGACCAAAGCACAAACTAAGCCCATTCTTTCCATTGAATCCCCCCATTAATCCATGACCAAAAGTGTCCATGATAAGTAAACCCTATACTCAATTACCAAATGACAAGACATAGCTTTGGGTTCGAGAGTCCCACCTTCAAACATACGATCAAAACATATGGGTGAGGGACCACATGGCTGGCTCAAGTGGTGGACAAATGGCACAACGAGCTAGCTGATGGTTGCAAAGGGTTGCTGGCTATCGGCTAAGGACCATGACGGAGAAAAAAATTCTCCTAGGGATATCACCCACGAAGTAGTGGGTAATAGGACCCTTTGCTAGAGCCCTTCTTGGCCTTGCCTCTTCCTGTTAGGGCCACGTTTTCATCATCTTCATGCTTATAGGGCTTACTGCTATTGCTTCCACTGAGAAGACTCAGTTTAAGCTCCTCCTAAATGAAATTGCTCTGCGTTCGATCCCAACTTGGTAATGTATTTCATCCACTGATCAACTGAACAAACACGTCCCACTACTTTGAGAACCCATTCAAGGTTTTTCTTACGTGTCATCAACAGTTAACTGGTCTCCGACAATTGCTAACTCGTCCTTGACAAGTTTGAGCCTAGTGAGGTAGCTAACACCTTTACCCTTATTCATCCAGGTATTTCTCAGCTTCTCCTTGAGAATCAACTCACTATTCAGAGTAGCATTCTGGTACAAATCTAGAATGGCATCCCACATCTTCTTCGTTGTACCCAAATCTACGATATGTGGAACAATATACTCCTTAACCCTGTCAAAGATTATTCTTCTTACCTTGGCATCTTCCTTCTCGTATGCAATGAGATGTGTTGGCTCTGCTGGTACAACTACAACACTGGTCACATATTCTTTGAGACCATTCTCCTCTAGCAACAAAGAAATTATGGCTTTCTAGACACCAAAGTTTGAAGCTACATCTAATAAGTCCTAATCTCTCAATTCTACTGAAGCCATTTCTGAAAACCCTCAGAAAATAGACAAAACCCAAGTAGATCAGAAGGAGTTTGAACTGAGTTTGATAAACCCTCGATTTCTCTTCTTATGCCCTGCGTTGAGCTTCTTCTACCCTCAAATTTGCACTTCACTAAACTCACTCTAATACCATGTAAAAATTCTATTGTAGATACTGGTTATTAATCTTCTATCTTTGCAGATTATTTGTCTTATATAAATTATTTATAACAAATACCAAATTAAAACACAACTATAATTTCATAAAAAATAATCACAAGCACTAAGAAAATAACACATAAAAAAATTGACACCGATATATTTAGACAAATTGTCCTTGGAAAAACCCCGAAGGGAAGACCAGTTCTACAGATGAGGGGTTTTATTATTCTTCAACAAGTCAAGGATTACATAAACTGATTTGCCTCTATCTGGCAAAAACTCTCGCAAAATTATTTCTTCACTTTTGTTGGTCTAATCGAACCTCAGGAAGCAAATCGACCCACTAGAAGACAACTCGGCCCAACTATGGCAACTCACACTGCCTCAAACTCGTTGCTTGCTTTGCCTGGACCAACTCACACCTCTTTCTGGAAATGTGCATTGCCTTCCGAGAATTATCTAGCAAGATACACTGCCTCTAGCACTGGATAATCTGGTTACTCACTCTGGAAATTCAACCTCCCACAGCAAAATAAAGTCGTCCTCCTATCACTCACGAACTGGAAGCAATCTGCAAAGAATTCTCTCCTGATATTCTTTCCTCAATCTCTCATGTTCAAAACCTCATTGTTGGTGTCTCCAACGCTGTCAATGCGCCCTCGTTGTTACTGCACCAAATGATCTCCAAAGGTCCCATTGATCTCATCTTATAATCTCTCATTGATTAATCAACAGCCACGATCTAACTCCAATCGATGGCTAAGATTATATCAACTTATAAAAATTACTTTTCTAGAAGTCTCTACAGAAAAAATCGATTTCTCTCAATTAATCTTGATTAATCAACCCATTTCCTTAAGTCAGACTCATAAAGATAATTAAAACTGGCTAATTAATTTAATTAAGACAATTTCACTTGGAGACGTTTTCTAAGCATTGGAGATAATGAATCTACCTATGCTCCTAGCCTCATAGACCCATCTGACACTGAACACCTGTCTCAGCTACAAAAACTAACATTCCCCGCCAGCGCGAGCCGGGGATGTTTTGAACTTCAGACCTTTGGCTCTGATACCACTTGTTGGAATCACGATTGTCATTACACCAAAACCCACAGGTGTTAGTAAACAGACACATCGCCAGAGTTAACAAATTCTCTAGAGGCGGTTAAGCACATGTTGTGAAACACATGGGAAGTGCTAGATTATCCAATGTCCAATATTTATTTGCTCGAAATATTTAAAACAGAGTAAAGAACATTGGCAAAAGTTTTACCAAAAGGTTTACCAACATGTATTAATTCTCTCTGATAAAAAGATGGAAAATGAGGAGACCAGAATGGAATTCTTAGGTCTTATCATAGCAGAAGGAAGAATCCAGCTCCAAGAACATGCACTACAAAAACTCACTGCATTCCCTAAAGAGATTAAGATAAGAAATAACTGCAATGGTTTCTTGGTGCCCTGAACTATGTTAGATACTTCTATAATAGACAAGTATAAGATTCAACCTTTGTACAAGAGGTTGAAAAACAAATATCATCCATAGACATAGGAAATGACTGAAGCAGTGTAAAGAATCAAAGGCAAGGTAACAGCCTTGCTTTCCCTCAGGTTACCAGAAGATCATCTTCTTTATATTCTGGAAACAGATACTTCTAATAATTCATGATCAGGGGTATTTCTCCATGTTAAGAATAATAAAGGAAATATGTATGCATGCATCCAAAACTTTCAAAGATGCCGAAAAAATGTGTCTCTTGAGCCACACTGAATTTCTAGCTGTGAAAAAGAGCATAGCTAAATTCAGGTTCTTCCTCAAACCAGTCAAATTCATTTTATTCAGAGATTTAAAACTCATACCAGATATGCTACAAAATAACAGGGAATAACAGAATATTCACATGGAATCTTTGGCTTGATGGATATGACTTTGAGCTTCTATTGAATTTCAAAACATATTATACAATGAATCAACATATCTCCAAACTTCAATTTATCTCCATAAGTCCTACATACCTCTGCACGCCTCAAGAGGGTAGCAAGGACTACAATCCATTCCTTAAAACCGACAGTACACATATGTGCTAGTAGAAATTCTGCATCTAGGCGACTTTGTAACATCTCCATGCCAAGCTGCAATTAATACACAAGAATAAAGCATGTTGGATGTATAAATCGAAACTGTAATTTCAAGTTTGCAAATAAACTGTTCAGCTGCGTAACCAATGGAATTTAGACAAGCTTTCCTTGTTTTAAGTCACTAATAACATAGAAAAATGATAACAAATGTTAAGAAATAATAGAGAAAATTCGGGACTAAAATCGGATTTTCACAACTATGTATAAAGATTTGTTATAACAAAACTGACCATAAAAATCACTTCTTTAATCATCCATTCCAGTGCTACATTATGTTAGTTACATTACCATCATGGTTATCTAAGGTTTGTCTATCCAGCCAATAATATTATTCTGTATGTGGATTTCAACGCACATCCCCATATATGTTGAAAGCCATGACCATTGGGATATGGCCAACTTATCATGGATTATTCCATCAAAAGAAAAACTTTTAAATAGGGAACCCCGAGTTGAAAGATAAGGAGACAATGTTATATACAAACAGTAGGATGAACATGAAGACATTGTCTATAGGATGCATCATGTGGACAAATGCATCACTGAAACGTGGCTCTAGCTCATCTTGCTTTAAACCAATTACTATTTCAAATCTCCATAGAAGCCACGACTTAAAAAAAT
This sequence comes from Pinus albicaulis, assembly GCA_034641835.2. Lineage (NCBI taxonomy): Eukaryota > Viridiplantae > Streptophyta > Pinopsida > Pinales > Pinaceae > Pinus > Pinus albicaulis. The sequence goes on along the minus strand of CM076577.1, from coordinate 1,121,403,295 downwards.
CCTTTTACTACCTTGTTCAGCCTCATAGCCCTCTCCAGTAATGATCCCTACAAATTTGAGTGCGTGGAGCTTCTAAAAAAATGATTTGGGACTTCAAAAAAATTGCCCAGAGCTAATAAAGATATCATAGGCTTTAGAAGAAGATTTTATAGCCTCCTAGATAATGACATTAAGAGAAAAAATTGCGCTGCATAGCTTACTAATCATCTGGTTCTGATGCTTGCATCATCTGACACCTGAATACAACTTGAAGAATGTGGAATATATAGATTTGAAAAAATTGACACATCATTTTATCGTAAATGGAATAGATGACATGCGAGGAAAAAACTAAAGGAAAGAACAAATAAATAATTTCATCGAATGATGCAATGGAGTTGTTGCACTCAAATTATCAAAGTTCCAAGGAAACAGAAGTTCCAATCTTTTCCAACAGGATCGGATCACCTATCAGCAGTCCATGTGTCATGGACACCCCCATTCTGCAAGTTATATGATGTAAATGATCCTAGTAATGTTGAGAATTTGGTAGGGCTTAGTTTAATTCAAATTCACTACTTGATAATTACTTGTGAGCTTACATTTCTTACTTATGTCTTCTCTTCTTAGCTTATCAAGTCTTTCATCAAGTCAATTATCAAAACATAAGAGACACAAATTTAAGCTCTTCCAGCCAGGGCCAAAACCTCTCCCTCTTGGAGAGGAAAACCCGCAAGTAATGCTTCTTATAGACTTTCAGTTGACAAGTACCATGACCATGACACAGACCCTTGACCTCAATGTACCGGCTCCAACACCCTTGTCACCTGCTCTTCTTGGCTCCTTATTGCTGATCCTTCTTTCTTGCACTGCACTGCACCAATACAAGGAAACTCAGTTCCTATTTCTGAACTGTGAACTCCTTTCCTTGGTCTAATCACAGCCTCCTAGAGACCTCTTTCTGCACCCTTAAAACACTGAGTAGAGATCCTTTGTTTCTTGTCTGAGATAGCCTTCTCCTTGCATTGTATCTTCCTTCGCTCGGCAGTCTACTTTCTCTGTACTATGGGTAAACTTCTTCTTGCACTTCTTGCAATGTGTCTTCCCTTTGCTGTCCAGACTCACCTTTCCCTTGCACTTAGTACAGATCTGATGCTTCCCCAGATCGAAGGAGATCACCTTCGATCTGTGAGAGCTACTGTAATTACCCTCAGTCTACTGTGATTACCCTCGGTCTCCTGCAGATTGATCCCAGAGAGACTTCTTCATTAGGCTGTATTCTTGCACACAAAAAGACAGATAGCTTTGCACCACAAACTCCGATTATTCCGCACTGCAATATCGGACTATTCACTGATGCATATATCTGAAAACTTCAGATGATCCAAGCTTTTTTTCTGTCTTTATTTTGTGCAGCATAGTTGGGTATATAAAGTTGTCTCAACCTCTAATTAAGCCGACCTGACCATGAAGGAGTGTGACTGTTCATTAGCAGCGTTTTCGAGTCAACTTGACCAGTTGTTGTGAGGCCGACTTCAAGGAGTATTCTTTCAGCAAGGTGACAAGGGTGTTGAACATTTTTACATTGTTTCTATGACACTTTATAATCGTAACATTGCTTCATGTATATGACTAAAATTTGTACATTTATGACAAGATGTCAAATCCTAAAAGACACCAAGAAAAAGTCTTTGACCTATAATAAAATCCCTTGCTCATGAAACTCATGAAGCAAGCTTAAAAAGAAATATATTTTAATATGTCTGTCTTCTTCGAACCTAGTTACACTTTCCAACACTTCCTCTTAACCAGGGAGGTATTCATAATGGTACATGGTAACTTTCAATCTGAAGAATCAGATTGGTAATCACATATGTATAGCATCGTATCAACCAGCATTGTCCTAGTGCAAGGCCTTGACTAATAGCCCCATCTCTCAACGAGCCAATGGGCTACAATACTGGTGGGACTAGTGTTTTAAAAATCGGACTCGGGTTCTGAAACGGTCGAGGGTTGGCTCTGACTTCGACTCCGACTCGGTATCGACTTGGCCGATTCAGTTTCAATGACTCGGTTTTTGTAAAAAATACATTAAATATTAATTTTTTTGTAAAAAAACATAATTTTAAAGATTTTCATTCATGTTTCCAAACACAAAGCATTACAATATAGACAAAAGACAACATATGATCAAAATAGGCTCATGAATATATCCATTATATCAAAATTGCACCCAGTGCATTGTCCAATACATGATGACGATATATATTATAGAGATCAAAACAAAAAACATAACCAAGGAGGCTCTAAATGGCCTCTACAATAAAACATGAATAGTCACTACTGCTAGACATCTGACAAGCCAATGTCCTCTTCCTCAAACTCTGAACCAGAGGGAGAAACCGCTCGCTCCTCCTCTGAATCAACATCCTCAACTGGAACTATAGCCCTACTACCCTGAGATAGATAAGCTATGCGCCTCCGTCGTGGCTGACTAGAGGAAGTGCCTGCGTCTGCAACTGGAGGGCTTGGGACTGGGCCTGCTGCTAGCGGATCTGCATTGACCAGAGGCTCTACCTGTGTATCGAAGTCCATCCCCAAACCAATAGCCTCATCAGAGTCAAACTCTGGTGGACAAGACTCCACTACCCAATCTGATGTTGGATCAAGATTCAATATCATCCAACACAATGGGATCTGAATCAGGTCTTTTGTTCAACAATTGGTTGCGTCTTAGTCGGAGGTTGTACTGGACATACACTAGATCATTTAACCGTTTTTGCTCCAAACAGTTTCTCTTCTTTGTGTGAATCCTCTCAAAAACAGACCAATTACACTCACACCTAGAAGCACTGCAAGTTTGACTCAAAATGCAGATTGAAAACCTCTGCAATTCAAGACAATGGCTACCAAATGCCTCCCACCATTGTGCTGCAAAAAATTGGTTTCAGTTAGCTCAAGAAATTATATCCAACTTTGAAATTGAAATTATAAAGAATTATACAAAATAATAAAATATGAATTTGAAAATTGAAATTCTTTGTTTACCTAGCTCATCTAATTCCCTTGCAATCCTTGCAAGGTTTTTGCTAAAGGTACTTGTGGCTTGGCTGAACACAATGATCTGATTGTGTATCTGCAACTGTCCACTCTCTTTGGGGATCATGAGATCAATGCAGTCAATCAATCCATCTCTAACCTCCCTAGTCAAAGCTCTTGCTTCCTGAGCTTTATAATAATACCTTGGGTTCAAAAAATACCAAGCTGCATTTATAGGGCGATGGAGTTGATTTTTCCATCTTTGATCAATGATTGCCCAAATGGGCCCATACTTACCCACTCTGTCCTTGTATGTTGCCCTTATTTGCTCCTTTGCTTGATCCATAGCCTCATAAATGAAGCCCATAGCCAATCTTCCCCCATCCACCAAGCGCAACACCTTAACCAATGGCTCAGCAAGTTTCACAATCTTTGCCTTTTTCCAAAATATTTCTTCATTAACTTTCCTTTTCACATCTTTGCCATTCTGTTTGCAACCCCACTGACATTCATTCCATTCATCACTAGAAAACAACTTTTGCAAGTTTCTATGTTGGGCAAGCATAGATTGTGAAGTCAAAAAATGAGTTGCAAATCTAGTGATGGCAGGCATAATAATTTCCTTGCCCCCTGTGTCTTTCCTCATCAGATTCAGAATCCATGAGTGATTGTAAATATATTTTGTGATGCTTTTGGCATGCTCTATAGTGTTCTTGATCCAGACTATTTTGCCAATATCCTCAAGCATGAGGTCTATGCAATGTGCAACACATGGGGTCCAAAAGATGGTTGGGTGTTTTTCCTCTAACAATTTACCAACAAGAACATAGTTAGAGGCATTATCTGTGATGATTTGAACAACATTTGCCACCCCCACCTCTTCAACAACCTCATCCAAAAACTAAAACAACAAGTGTCCATATTTCAGCCTATCAGATGCATCAACTGATTTTAGAAACATGGTTCCCCATGGGCAAAAGACAAGAAAGTTTATGATGGTACGATTCCAACTTCCTCTGATCAGTCCATCCATCTGACATGATGGTACATCCTATATATGCCCATGAGTTTTTGATCTCTTTCAAATAATCATCAATGGACACAATCTCTTTTTGCAAAAGAGATCCTGTTAACTCATGCATAGTAGGCCCTTTGAATCCCTTTCCAGCAGCATATATGGCATCAAACATAGGTTCATAATATGGTGAACAAGTAGCATTGAAGGGAATATCAACATCATACCACCATCTAGCAATGTAATCATAAGCAACATCTCTCAATTCTTTTTTCCAAAGACCATCTAAAGTGGGTTGCACTTGACCTCTACTTGGAGGACTAGGACCATGTGCACTATCAGAGGGAGAAGAGGGTATGAAAAAACTTTTGATAGTACCCCTATTTCTCATTGCACCCTTACCCTTTTCAAAAATAGACTCCATAAAGGGAGGAACATAGCGAAATGGGTTTGATGCATTAGTGCAAGGGATAGATGAAGAACCCTCATAATCAAAAGTTGGGTTGCCAGCCATCATGTATTGTATATTTCTCTTCTTCCCAATTTCAGCCTCTATTTCTTTTTGCCTAACTTTGTCTTCATCAAGCTTTTGAAATTGCTCTTTCAACTCCTTTCTAATTTCCCCAATGTTTTCTGCTTCACATGGAATAATTTGGCCTCTAAGACCAGCCAAATGTAGTTTCAATCTATGAATTCCCCCTCCACCCCCCTTAATTTTTCTCTTACAAAATTTGCAATGCATTTGATCATCAATCATTTCAGCATATGCCCAAGTAGCATTTTTCATTCTAGGGGCCATTTTGGACTGAGTTTTTGACTTGGAAAGAAAAGGTTTAAATCTGAAAATGAAAACAAAAAAAGACTATTTATTCTATGTTCATTTCTTTCACCAAAAACTATGTTTACCATTTTCAAATTTGCAAAAAAAATAAAACAAGCAAAGGCAGATTTTAGAAGAGAAAAAAAAACACCTCTAGGCTCTAGCCTCCTCAATGCAGCTCCAACAAACCAATACCTCAATGCTGCTCCAAAACCAACTCCACAACTCTTCACAAATTCCTCACAAATGCTCACTAAAATTCAATGAGATATATGTGAGGTATTGAGAGGGGTTGGGTAGCTTAAATAGGATGGGGAGGGGTTAAAGACATGCACAAAACCCTAACAGCAGGAAAAAATCCGGTTTGAAGTTTTTTTTTTTGCTTTTTGAGGACCCGCAGCCGGCTTGGAGCTGCTCGGCTAGTTTAGCTCGGGCTCAGCCGAGCCGTCCAGTTTGTGACCGAGCTGGCCGAGTCGGTGTATGGCTCGGCCGGCTCAGTCACAAACTGGCTGCCGAACCGAATTTTCTGCCAAGTTGGGTCGGCCAGGGGTATGGCTCGATCAACTCGGCCGATTCCGAGCCGCTCCGGCTGTTTCTTAAGACTATGGGTGAGACACATGACTTATAGACACCATCGTCATTGTCTCTCCAAAGTACATATTCCACCCTAGTGTTCCCAAAGTATGACCTTCTTGCACTATTCTTCTCTTGGGTAGCTAGCCCTCAAAGAATATAAAGTGAACAAAGTTCCTTCTCTAGTTAAATACTCCAGAAGACTTGGAATATCAGAATATCCATGAGGATACGAATATTATATTAAATAGTATGATGAATGAATTGATTGAATGTTACAAATGAGGCTTGCTTATATACCTAGACAGGTGCCTCTTCACAAAAGGTCATGTCTCATCAGACATGCCTTTTCAACCTAATTACTAATTAACTAATTAATAATTATTTATATTATTTTATTCATTACATTGCCTTCCTCCTCAAAAAGCTTTGTCCTCAAAGCTTGTTGATGAAAGACCTTGATTTATGTTCCTGCTATGAATGTCTTCTCGTCTCAGGGAAGTCATCCTTGTCGATACAAGTTGATATGATCCTCTAAGTGACAAACAAAACTGTCGCACTGAGAATGGATCGGACCATCCTAAATCAACCTTTTGTGGAATCTTACGGCGACTTGAAACTTGTGATAAATTATCAATTGAACGGATTACACTGACATTAGTATTCTTCAAAACATCAACTTGTTGTTTCTGTTATGAATACATAGCTTGGTCGAGTTGTCTTCTCCCGTGATTTGAGTGTCGATAGGGAACTTTTTCGGTTTGATTTTCCCTTATCTTGTTTATGTCATCTCCTTGATTTATTTGAAGTACCTGATTTCCTTTATCTATGGATGTTGAAAGGTTAATTTCTAGATCTTCACTTGACACTTTTGTTGTTGGAATTGCAACTTCTGAGTACATATTTACTTCATCTAATTTGTCATTTTCTTGAGTTGGGATATTGACTAGATTGGGGTTTGGATTTTTTCTTCAACATGGACTAAAGACTTTGATACTTCCTTTTGAGTAAGTTTTTCTAACTCGACATTAAGTAGCTTCTTGTCACTTTTGAGCTTCTTTATTTGCGTAACAAGGTTTTGATTATGATTCCTTAAATGTAACAACTCTTCGTTTTCTGAATTGTTGACTTTATCCTTAGTATTCTTCTCTTCATCTTTTAAACTTTTGACTTGTTTTAATAAATTTTTATTAAAGTTATTTAGGCGTAAATTTTCCTCTTCTTGTTCTAATAAGTGTTTCTTGAGTTCCTTCTTTGTGACCTTAGTCTTCTTGACTTGTCCAATTAATTTTTCAACATGGTCCTTGAGGCGAGAAATTTCTTCGTCCTTTTCAGTTACTTGTTTGTAATGTAATCTGCAAGATCTTCATATTCTTGTTGTAACACTTTCTTGTTTTGCCAAAATTCGGTTATTATGTCTTTCTTTCGATCTTTCAACTACAATTTTTCGGTACATGGGGTTACATCATTTTGTAGGGGTGATAAGGGGTGTTTATCTTGTAATTTGGATTTTGTCTTCTTCATTTCCTTATTAAAATATGTATGTTGTTTCCCAACTGTTGCCATTAATTCTTTCATCTGTCTTGCTAATGTTTGTTTTTCTGTATCACTTAGAAATTCAACTAACGTAAAAGCTTTGTAACATTTTGTGAAAACAAATTTTTGATTTCTGAATGATTTTTGACAATTAGGATATCCTTCTGAACAAAAAGGACATATTGCAAAGAAACCACGGCTCTTTGTGGGAATCATTTTTTTTTTTTAATGTATCTCGCTTTTTCTTTTTCCTTTTTATATTTTAAATAATGGCTATAACCTTCAAACTTTTATTACTCCTTTAATCTTCGGTAATGAATCCTTCACTAATATTCCTTCAATCTTTGGTAATGAATCCTTCACTAATATTCTTTTTTTTAAAAGAGGCTCAAATTCTTTTATATATGTACATATTCCTTTTTTAAATAAAATTTTTAGAATATAATGATTTATCTCCTTTTCCACTTTTCTAATACTTAAACCTTTAATAATCTCTTTTTCCTTTTATATACCTTCGAGCTTTAATAATGATTCCTTAATATTTTAAGAAATCCTTAATAATATTTTTCCTTTCGTTTTTTCGAAAATTACTTCATTGATTTCTTATTATGAAATCTTCTTTAATTACTAAGAAGATGTTTGACTTTCCTAATAGTTTTTTTTTTAAACCTTAATTTTCTTTAATATTAATTGCCTTGATAATTCCTTATAATACTCCCTTTATATAACCTTAAATATAGTCTTCCTTTAGTGATGAGTTCTTTGACTAAGTAAACTCTAGTTTTATTTATTTATTTTTATTTATAATATTTTTTTTTAACAATGGATTTTTTTTAACTTTTTTTTTTTTTAAAGTTACAACCCTAGTGAAACGTGGCTATTCACATATATTCACCTATAAAATATATGTCCGCTTATGTCTATTTGACTCGGTTAATTTTCTCCACATAAAAATAAACTTACCATTCACACATGATTTTTTATTCCTTTTGTTCTTATTTTACCTTGAAAATACCATGGGCTTCTAAAACCACGAGCTTGTAAACCACTTAAAGAAGAATCAAAATAAACTTATCTACTCTTCATTCTCTTACGTATAGTTTTTTTTCATGCACTTTTTATCAATAATGTAGAACCATTTTTTTTTTCTTTTGAAACTATTTTCTTTTAAATTTTATTTTTTTCCTTTTAATTTTTCTCCTTTTTTTTTAACTTTCCTTCTCTTATATATATATATATATATTTCTTCCTTTTTTTAAAGGAATTTCCCCCCTTTTTTCTTCGAATTTTTAATTCTAGCCAAAGGCCTACTAGTGAAATTTCTTCAAATTTTTAATTTTGGCCAAAGGTCTACTAGTGAAAATGGAGAAACTCCAAGATTGGTAGCGAAATGCTTCGATAGCAACGAAGTTGATGATTTTTATGGTCAAAGACCTAGATCAGAGAGCATGGCTCTGTGCAACGGTTAAGCAACTGAATGCTTGAATAGCTCTGATACCAAATGAAGTGAACAAAGTTCTTTCTCAAGTTAAATACTCCAGAAGACTTGGGATATTAGAATATCCATGAGGATACGAATATTATATTAAATAGTATGATGAATGAATTGATTGAATGTTACAAATGAGGTTTGCTTATGTACCTAGATAAGTGCCTCTTTACGAAAGGTCATGTCTCATCAGACATGCCCTTTCAACCCAGTTACTAATTAACTAATTAATCATTATTTATATTATTTTATTCATTACAGAATATCGGTCCACGACTACTCTTATCTTGAATGCCCTATCGCAATCTCAAAGAGTATCAGATGCTGGATGATTACCCAATCCTCCATTCTGTCTTCCCAGTTGAAGACCAGAATGATATGTCTATCTCTACCTCTCAGCCAGGGAGGACCTATTCGACAAGGGAATGTACTCATTCTTGTACAAGGAATGTACCTAGGCTCATTCTTAGGAATTACCCAATTTCTTCCAAGTAAAAAACTTACCACCAGGCTCCCTCTTTTACAGGAACTTGCAGCAGCAATGGTGAGACACCCAACTTCTCATGAAGAATTCCTCCCCTCGATGTCATGGATTTCGATCTTGAGGAATCTTCAACTTTAGCTTCATAGGGCACAAATCATCCATCACTTACATCCATGAGTCATGTCATCTACCAGAAAGTGATTCATTAGTCTTTCTCATCTGATCCACCTTTATGCCATGTTGCTTTCCTTCGAACCATCTCCCAAGGATCCTACATCCTTCCACATGGTTGGCAGCCCTACATAAACTTATTCAGATAAACATATACATAAGAACTTTTAAATCAAAAGTTACCCCAATGATGATCTTTCACCATGACATCTTCTTGTAGGCATCGACATCCTTTATTCAGATTGACACATCTCCTAAAGATATGTGTTATCAAGGGTCTTCTTCTTTACCAGACTTCTATCAGAGTCTACATATCTTCCTATGAGATCTCCTATTCACATCTTCTTGGCTTTCAGATGATAACCGCCTCTTTACATGGTTGCACTTCATGATCTCTTCCTTTCTTTCTCCACAGAGTTTCATTTATTCCCAAAAACTTCCAGCAACAGTTCCTTGTTTGTATACAACCACCTCATATTCCATATGAGGATATATATGATTTCATTTGTTAGTGACAACCTGTGCATCAGAAGAGATCCTCCTTCCTTTGACCATACTTCTAAGGATAGAAGTCCATTACCTGCAACCATATGACATGACTTCACAGTATCCAGTATTAGCATATATGTACGTTATCTTATCCATTTGAGTCATCCTACAACAATTTCCTTAGAATGGAGAACTTCATTCCCTTGGCCTGCTTCATTAATATGTCATCATATCCTAATCCCAAAATTCTGCAAGATAGAATATCCGACGAAACCTTCTGCTTTCTTTATAATTAATGAATCCAAGGAGGACTCCATTAGAAAGTGCTAGCACCTGTTTCATAGATGATCCTTGATCCAGATGACTATCTTCCATCACTGTTGTTATCAGTGAGGTTCCCAAGAGCCACTTCTTCTAAGACAAGTGCTCCTTCCATGCTTCTATCATGATGCTATTAATATACAATGCCTACTATCCTACTATTTTACAAACAACATAAATCACTTAAAGAGGAAGATGATCTCAATCATAATAGAGATCCTTTGCTTCTTCTTTCTTAGATTTCTTTGCATCAGGTTCTTCCCTTTCATCTGTGACATATGCTTCTTCCTTTTTCCTTTTGTCCTTTACAAATTTAGGACAATCCCTTTTATAATTCCCAAGTTCATTACATACAAAGCATCGTACTTTGTCTGTATTTCTTCTTTTATTTTGAGGACCAAATTTACCAGATCTTCCTTTCTTCCTGGACATGGCTGCAAAGGCTTGATTCCCTTCACTTGATCATGTATTAGCTTTAGCTTTCAATCTCGTTTCCTCTATTTTACATAGAGACCATAGATGCTGGAATGGTGTTGCTTCTTTCTTCCCGCATAGGCTTGAAGTGAAGTTTCCCCATTCTTCCGGTAGAGTATTCAACACTAAGAGAATAACTCCACCATTTTTTCATATATTTCTTTTGCAGTTTCTAGTTTTGATACATAGGGTATGAGTGAGTCCTTAATGGATTCTATGAGAATCCTCTAGGCTCTTATTTCTCCCTACATGTACTTGGCATGAGCTGGAGCATCTTCTTTTGAAGGTTGAGTTATATCCTTTGATGTAGCCCATCACTTCGTCTTCAATTGGATTCAAATTTGTCCTTTCCTTCCATGCACTAAAGTTTGATGACCTAGCCAATTTGTTGCTCTCTTTCCAATTAGTCATTTTGACAAATTTAAATGAGGTCATAGAAATACTTACTTGTGTGTATTGATTTCTTCCTTCTATCAACTTCCTTGATGATGATGATGAAAATGATCACAGGAACTCCCTCTTAGATTGATTCCTTTAATGACCTTTAATGATCAAGGATGTCTTCAGAATGATGATGTCTTCTAAGTTATTGAATAGTGTTGGATGATGCTTGATGATGTGTCTTCCAACAATGTCTTCAATATCATAAATCTTTGATGGCAAAGATCATCTCCTTGATGAGTGGATCCTTTGAAGGTCTTCTTGAGATGGCTTGAGAATTTTCTTGCAAACTGATTTGACTTTCCAATGCAATCTTTCACCTTGACTCTAATGCTTTCTAGAGAAAAGAGTTCTTGATCTTTAATCCTTGAGTGTCTCCTTGTCAAGTAGCCCTTGCCTTCAGCACCTTAGCTCTGATTCCATGTTGAGAATTTGGTAGGGCTTAGTTTAATTCAAATTCTCTACTTGATAATTACTTGTGAGCTTACTTTTCTTACTTATGTCTTCTCTTCTTAGTTTATTAAGTCTTTCATCAAGTCAATTATCAAAACATAGGAGACAATTAGGCTCTTCCACCCAGGGCCAAAACCTCTCCCTCTTGGAAAGGAAAACCCACAAGTAATTCTTCTTATAGACTTTAAGTTGACAAGTACCATGACCATGACACAGACCCTCGACCTCAATGTACCTCCAACACCCTTGTCACTTGCTCTTCCTGGCTCCTTATTGCTGATCCTTCTTTCATGCACTGCACTGCACCAATACAAGGAAACTCAATTCCTATTTCTGAACTGTGAACTCCTCCTTTCCTTGGTCTAATCACGGCCTCCTAGAGACCTCTTTCTGCACCCTTAAAACACTGAGTAGAGATCCTTTGTTTCTTGTCTGAGATAGCCTTCTCCCTTCATTCTATCTTCCTTCGCTGTGCAGTCTACTTTCTTCGTACTGTGGATAAACTTCTTCTTGCACTCCTTGCAATGTGTCTTCCCTTTGTTGTGCGGACTTACCTTTCCCTTGCACTTACTACAGATATGATGCTTCCTGAGATCACCTTCGATCTGTGAGAGCTACTGTACTTACCCTCAGTCTACTGTGATTACCCTCGGTCTCCTGCAAATTGATCCTTCTTTTATTTATGTAACAGAGAGAGACTTCTTCATTAGGTTGTATTCTTCCGCACCAAAAGACAGATAGCTTTGCACCACAAACTCAGATTGTTCTGCACTACAATCTCGAACTATTCACTAATGCATATATCCGAAAACTTCAGATGATCAAAGCTTTATTTTGTCTTTGTTCTGCGTAGCATAGTTGGGTATATATAGTTGTCTCAACCAGTAATTAAGCCAACCTGACCATGAAGGAGTGTGACGATTCATTAGCAGTGTTTTCAAGCCGACTTGACCAGTTGTTGTGAGGCCAACTTCAAGGAATATTCTTTCAACAAGGTGACAAGGGTGTTGAACATTTTTACAATGTTTCTTTGATACTTTATAATTGTAACATTGCTTCATGTACATGACTCTAGTTTGTACATTTATGACAAGATGAAAAATCCTAAAAGACATCAAGAAGTCTTTGACCTATAATAAAATCCCTTGCTCATGAAACTCATGAAGCAAGCTTAACAAGAAATATATTTTATTATCTTTGTCTTCTTCATTACATAAATACATAATTACATAGTCATTATGAAGACCGAACCTAGTTACACTTTCCAACAAGTAAGACCTTGAATCTATGTAACAACCTAGGTGAGTCCTAGTGTTTGAAATTCAAATTTTCGATTTTTCCCTCCTAAACAAAATCATAACTTATAGAATTTCTTTTTGAATAAACAAATATTTTCCTTGACAAAATTTGATGATCTTTAAATCGATTTTGGCCTTCTCGAAAAGAGGAATTCAATGGGACGATTATCTCCATCAACTGAGCAGACCAAAATGGAATGTGACCCTAGTTGCCAATTTTAACACTCCCTCTCAACTAGGGAGAATTCCACTTGTCAATCCATCTGCTGACATAGATCATCATGCCATCCTGCCATCATGAACCATCGTTGACTTCTCTACTCTGCTCTGCTATGCTTTACTCTGCTCTGCTCTGTTGAACACTGACGTGAATAATAAATAAGAATTGATCCAAAGTGAGTCACAAGACCTTGCCACTCTCCACTAACAAAAGCCAGACCGGAGGTAGAACCTCAATTGATTCCAGATCAAGTAGATAAACACCATGCATCCTAGCATAGGGAGTACGGCAATACGCGATGCATCCATCGGTAATGTTATGGTCCCTAACCACTTTTCCCAACTCATTGGCCAAATGAGAGGTACTTCCCATGTGTCTCGGACTACATGGGTAGGATGATATAGGAATACCAGCAAGGAAATAATATCTCACACCCTGCACACAATTACATGTAGGGAAAGGACAAACCACATCCTACAAACACACATCACAGTCACATGTAGGGAAAGGATGAACCACCTCCTACAAATGCATGTCACAATCATCGTAGGAAAGGATGAACCACCTCCTACATGCATGCAAAAACATTGATCGTAGGGAAAGGATGAACCACCTCCTACACGCATGCAAAAACCATCAATAGTAGGAAGAATCCTACATGTGGGGAAAGGAAGAACCACATCCCACTGACATGCCAATCATCAATCATAGGGAATGATCATCCTATATGTGGGGAAAAGATGAACCACGTCCCACTGACATGTCTACAAGCAGATGCGTGAAATGCATCTCAATGGAGTACCTGAGGAGAAGGTGAACCACTCACCCTACACACGTGTCCGCAATCGTAGGGGAAGGCTAACCATTCACCCTACACACATGTCAACCACCATGGGGTATCACAGGGGAAGGTGAACCACTCACCCTCACAGCTCAATAAGTACCCCAAGCTCCTAGAGCTCAATATTCAATCAAGGATCCCTTCATGTAGGGAATAGTGTCAAGCTGCTTACAAAATATCAAGATTGTATCTTGACGATGTTATTGATAATCGGATCGTTAATGAGAACCTCATAGCTCTACTCAGCATATAGACAAATATTGTTCTTTCTACAGACATTCTGATTTACAGCAGAGAACATAGAAGCACTTAGCAGTCCTCTGCTTCTTGCATATCTTGATGAAGAAGATATTGATCTTACTCCCTCTTACCCAACGATATCACAAGCCAAAGTTTGTCCTTTCAAAGTATAAAGTGTCCATCTACTGTTGAAATTTGATTACTAGAGAACAGGTGGTTCCCTAAGATTTTGATCTTTGGCCTAGGGAAAAGTGTCCAAAAGAATTTAATTTTCTCCTAAAGTGACTTTATAAAGTTATGAAGTCAAATCTAATTTAAAAATGACTTTAAGTGATAAAGTTACTAAAGTCTAATTTTAAAGTGACTTTAATAAAGTCAATGTGAAATTAGAAAGGAAAAATGACTTTGGAAATAAATGACTAAGTGGGTCTTTATTAAAGTGGGGTGAATTAAAAAATAGAAAGTGAGATTTAAATGAGCATTTAATCTCAGCCCTAGATCTAAAGCTATTTCAGCCATTGGATTTAGGGATTCCCCAAAAGTCACTTAGGGTTAGGTTAAAGGAGGAAAATGAGAGAAAAGGTCATTCATTCTTTCATGAGCAGATTGAAAGAGGAGGAGAGAAAGCAAGGGATAATTTCTTAGCAGTGAGAAGAAGGAGGGCAGCATCACTTATATTCAGCAAATCCGTACAACAAGGACAGAGCACGAAGTTCAAGGCAAGTGGGCACAAATTTCGTGGGAGTAAAATCAACATTTATTGTAGCACGTTTTTCGAGGTCCGTACAACATTTAAGGAGGCACGAAAATTGAGTTTCATACAACAAAGAGAGAAATCTGGTTTTCTGGATTCCATATAGCAACAAACAGCACGCAAAACGAGGCATGTACAGCGTGGAAATCGAGGAAGCATTTGCACAGATTTCGAGGGAGGTCGTACAGTTGTTCCAACACTATTTTCAGTGTTGTTCATACAGCATTTAAGGCTATACTTTCTGCTGATATTTTCTGTTTGTATTTGGCACAAAAATCGAGGCAGAGTTTGTGCACGATTTTCGAGATAAGTACATTTATGAGGTTGCTGTAATTTTTTTGTTGTGTAATTTTGTCTCACTGTAAAAGCATTTATCAAAAATAAGGAGCTTTCGAACTGGTTTTCCCCAAGAGTTGTAGGGGGTTTTTCCAGGGTCAAGTTGACCAAAAATTAGCGTGTCAAAATTCTGTGTCGCTGATTTATTTTTCTGATTTTTTATTTCTGCATTTCAGCATTGCGAAATTTCCAGAATTTGTGTTTTCAAAAAATATTTATTTTTCCAGCTTGTTAATGTATGGCTATGGGAATGGGCATTTAACTATAAGGGAGAAATAAGGAGAATTTGAAAACCGGGGTTGGTTATCAAATTTCTACATGGTATCAGAGCTATTTTGCTGAAAAAGACAGTTTGGGACAGCAAGAAGAAAAATTACAGCAAGCTGATTTTTTCACACAGAAAATACAACACGCTGATTTTTCACACAGAAATCATTACCTTTAGTACAACAGTGTTATTTTCAGTTTATTAGGACAGCAAGCATGTCTTTGGGCTTGAGGGTGGAGGATAGGTTGGATGGGCATAGTAACTACAGTGTATGGAAGGAGAGAATGCAAAGCATCTTTGAGGAGGCAGGAGTCTGGGATATCATGGTGCATACCGCACAGAACCCTGTTAATGTGCCTACTGATGTTGTTCAGTTGGCAGCCTTTAATAAAAAGAATAACAAGGGTAAGAGGTTGATTCTAGATGGAATCAAAGACCATTGCATTCCTCATGTGAGAGGAAAGAGATATGCTCATGAGATGTAGACAGCATTCACCAATCTCTACCAGAGTACCAATGAGAACAGGAAAATGATCCTAAGGGAGAAGTTGAAGACCATTAAAATGGGTAAGACTAATAGTGCAGCTGGATATCTCACAAAGATTACTAATGTGAGAGATGCATTGGCAGCAGTTGGAGAGGTCATTCCACCTACTGAGTTGGTGCGGATTGCAGTGAATGGCCTTCCCAGTTCATGGCCGAACTTTGCTAATAGGGTTTATGCACGTGAGACCCTTTCCTCTTGGGAGAGGTTCTGGGATGATTACATACAGACAGAAATCAAAAAGAGCCAACTTGGGGCAGCCAAGCTAGTTGAGCAGGATGAAAATGTAGCACTGTTGGCAGGAGGCAAAAAAAGCAAGGGAAAGAAGCAAGCTTCCACAAGTGGTGGTGGGGGCAAAGGCAAAGGCAAAGGTAAACAGGGGAACACGCAGAAGGACTATTCCAAGGTGAAGTGTTGGAATTGTCAGAAGATGGGACACTATGCAGTTGTGTGTCCGGAGAAGAAGAAGAAGGGGAAGAACCTGAGCTTGGCAGCATCAGTAGAGATAGAGGACTTTACGAATAGCTATGACCGGGAGTTTGGGTTCATTGCTTGTGAGTCCACTAGTGCAGGATCACCTACCACGGAGGTTGAGAGGAAGTGTGCATTTCCCTCCACTAACGGAGCATCTTCAAGTATCTGGTATGTTGACAGTGGGGCTTCACGTCATATGACAGGAGTCCATGAGTACTTCTCAGAGCTTTCAGAGAGTAGCACTGATATAGAGGTAGTACTCGGAGATGACAGCGTTGTTAGAGCAGTCGGTGTGGGGACATTGACATTTGATAGGGAACCCAAACCTCCCTTGAAGGTGTCAGATGTTCTATATGTGCCAGGGATGAGGAAGAACCTCATATTCGTCTCAGCATTGGAGGACAGAGGATATGAGATATTGTTCAGGAGAGGACAGGTGCTGATATATCCCATAGGCACTCCAGCTGATTCAACTAGAGTGATTGGTGTATGCCATGCAAAGGTGTACAAGTTTGCATTTCAACCCCTTTTGGCAATGAGTAGTAGTACCGGCAGCAGAGCTAGCAGTTCAGAGCTGTGTGAGATTTGGCACCGCAGGATGGGGCACATGTATCATGGGGCCTTGAGGACATTACGGGAGATCACTACAGGTGTGCCAGATTTCAGTACTGATCACTTTGATACATGCAGAGGATGTGCAATGGGCAAGTTTGCCAAATCCCCTTTTCCCAGCAGTGACAGCAGATCGACTAAGATACTTGATTTGATTCATTCCGATGTGATCATCGGATGTCTCATGTTTCCTTGAGTGGATATGAGTATTATGTATTATTCATTGAAGATCACTCCAGGAGGACCTGGATTTATTTCTTGAAAACCAAGAGTGAGGTCTTCAAGTAGTTTCAGGAGTTCAGAGCTCTTATGGAGACTCAGATAGGTCGAAAGATCAAGTCCCTGAGGTCGGACAATGGAGTGGAGTACACCCTTGGTGAGTTTGTCGATTATTGTGCGGAGACAAGCATTAGGAGGGAGTTCACAGTTCCTTACAACCCCCAGCAGAACGGGGTTGCGGAGAGGAAGAACAGATCCATCGGAGGGGTTGCTGCCGGCGCGAAGGCGACCGGGGGGGCCACGAGCTTTAGGCGCAGGCTCGCAACACTGCTGTATATTTGCAAAACAGGAGTCCGCATCGTGCCTTGGGGCATGTGACTCCGGAGGAGGCTTTTTCTGGGAAGAAGCCTGATGTTGGTCATCTTTGTATCTTTGGGTGTATTGCATAATCCTACGTACCCAAGGAGAAGAGGACCATGCTAGAGCCCACCGCAGAGAAGGGTGTCTTTGTGGGCTACAGTGAGACCTCGAAGGCCTTTCGGATTTATATTCCCGCACAAAGGAGAGTTGTTGTCAGACGGGATGTGAAATTCGAGGAGGACAAGGCCTTCAGGAGGTCACGGGAGTTAGAGTATTTGGATCAGCCAGACCCTCAGGAGCAACTGAGTCAGGCACAGGGATCTAGTGGGCAGGGATCAAAAGGATCTGGAGGTACATCGATTACAGTGTCAGGTCCATCAGTGAGCAGTGGCTCGCAGAGTCAGAGGGGTGGTGCTTCGGGCAGCATGCAGAGCAGTCCGCAGAGCAGTTCACTAGGGAGTCCACTGATGGACAGTTCACATGGTACTTCAGCGTCTACAAGTTCAGGTTCAGGCAGGAGGACAGCAGACAGACAGTCAAGAGTTCAGGCTCCTGATGATGAGGAGGAGGAGTTTCATTCTTCAGTGGGAGAAGTGTGCTCAAGGAAGAGGAAGTCCAAGTGGCTTCAGGATACCTTGAGAGAGGCCACATCTGTTGTTGGGCCTAAGAGGCCGGTCAGAGAGAGCAGACCACCTGATAGGTTCTGTAGCTATATGGAAATGGTTGCCAACATCATTGACTCTGAGTCTTCTAGCTATGAGGAGGCAGCTAGCCAGCCGGTCTAGAGAGAGGCCATGCAGGAGGAGTATTCTTCTATCATCAAGAATGATGTTTGGGAGGTGGTGTCGAGGCCTGAGGGCAAATCCGTGGTTACTTCCAGATGGCTTTACAAGGTAAAGCATGCTGCAGATGGCAGCATTGAGAAATTCAAGGCAAGGTTTGTGGCTAGAGGGTTCTCCCAAGTAGAGAGAGTTGATTATGAGGAGACCTTCGCTCCCATGGCTTGATATACTTCGATTCGCTCAATCATATCGATAGCAGCAGAGATGGGTTGGAAGATCCACCAGATGGATGTGAAGACCGCATTTCTCAATGGCTTCATACAAGAGGAGGTGTACATTGACCAGCCACAGGGCTTTGAGGTGCATGGGAAGGAGTCCCATGTGTGCAGACTGAAAAAGGCCCTTTATGGCCTGAAGCAAGCTCCAAGAGCTTGGTACTCCAGGATAGATACATACTTGCAGGAGATGGGTTTCACAAAGAGTGATGCAGATCTGAACCTTTACTTTATTGTGATAGGTGAGAAGCCTCTCATTCTGGTGTTGTATGTGGATGACTTGGTCATTACGGGTGCAGAGAGACTCATAGAGCACTGCAAGAGAGATCTTGCGTCAGAGTTTGAGATGAAGGACATTGGCTTCATGCATTACTTTTTGGGTTTAGAGGTGTGGCAGGAGGAGGGGCATTTCTTCCTGGGACTAGGGAAGTATATTGTGAACATCCTTGGTAGATTCCACATGGAGGATTGTAGACCCATGTCGACACCGATGATCACCACCTAGAAGAAGCTTCACGCTTCAGATTCCGAGTTGGTGGATCCCACATTGTATAGACAGTTGATTGGCTCCTTGATCTATTTGGTCAACACTAGACCAGATATATGTTTTGCAGTCAACACAATGAGCCAGTTCATGTGTGAGCCTAGGAGGGTGCACTGGGTTGCTGCAAAACACATTTTGCGGTACTTGCAGGGGACAATGGATTATGGTCTGGATTATAGGCAAGGGGATGGAGTGAAATTGGCAAGTTACACTGATTCTGATTGGGCAGGTTGTGCTTCTGATAGGAAGAGCACTTCAGGGTGTTGTTTCGGGTTGGGTTCGGCAGTGGTATCGTGGTTCAACCAGAAGCGGCAGTCAGTAGCATTGAGTTCAACACAAGCAGAGTACATGGCAGCCAGTCTAGCTAGTTGTGAGGCCATCTGGCTTCGCAAGATGTTGTTTGGCTTATTTGGTCAGTCGTTGAAACCTTCACTGATATACTGTGATAATCAGAGTTGCATTAAACTCACGGAGAATCCAGTTTTTCATGACAGGTCAAGCATATAGGCATCAGATATCACTTCATCAGAGACTATCTTCAAAAGGGAGTTGTGAAGCTTGAATATATTTCCACTGATGAGCAGGTTGCAGATATTCTTACCAAAGCCTTACCATGGGGCAAGCATGTCTACTTCAGAGACAAGATGGGTGTGGTGAGGAACACTTTCCTCGGTAAGAGGGAGTTGAAATTTGATTACCGGAGGACAGGTGGTTCCCGAAGGTTTTGATCTTTGGCCTAGGGAAAAGTGTCCAAAAGAATTTAATTTTTCTCCTAAAGTGACTTTATAAAGTATAAAGTCAAATCTAATTTAAAAGTGACTTTAAGTGATAAAGTTACTAAAGTCTAATTTTAAAGTGGCTTTAATAAAGTCAATGTGAAATTAGAAAAGAAAAGTGACTTTGAAAATAAATGACTAAGTGGGTCTTTATTAAAGTGGGGTGAATTAAAAAATAGAAAGTGAGATTTAAATGAGCAGTTAATCTCAGCCCTAGATCTAAAGCTATCTCAGCCATTGGATTTAGGGATTCCCTAAAAGTCACTTAGGGTTAGGATAAAGGAGGAAAAAGAGGGGAAAGGTGAAAAAGAGGGGAAAGGTCATTCAGTCTTTCATAAACAGATTGAGAGAGGAGAGAAAGCAAGGAAGAATTTCTGAGCAGTGAGAAGAAGTAGGGCAGCAGCACTTATATTCAGCAAATCCGTACAGCAAGGACGGAGCACGAAGTTCAAGGCAAGTGGGCACGAATTTCAAGTGAGGAAAATCAGCATTTATTGCAGCACATTTTTCGAGGTCTGTACAACATTTGAGGCACAGAAATAGAGGTCTGTACAGCAAAGAGAGAAATCTGGTTTTCTGGAATCCGTACAACAGCAAACAGCACGCAAAACGAGGTCCGTACAACAGTCGTACAACATGAAAATCGAGACAGCATTTGCACAGATTTCGAGGGAGGCCGTACAACTGTTCTGGCACTGTTTTCGGTGTTGTCTGTACAACATTTAAGGCTGTACTTTCTGCTGATATTTTCTGTTTGTACTTGGCACCAAAATCAAGGCAGAGTTTCTGCACGATTTTCGAGATAAGTACATTTATGAGGTTGCTGTAATTTTTTTGTTGTGTAACTTTCTGTCTCACTATAAAAGCATTCATCAGAAATAAGGAGTTTTCGAACTGGTTTTCCCCAAGAGTTGTAGGGGGGTTTTCCAGGGTCAAGTTGACCAAAAATCAGTGTGTCAAAATTCTGTGTGTGGCTGATTTATTTTTCTGAATTTTTATTTCTGCATTTCAACATCGTAAAATTTCCAGAATTTGTGTTTTCAGAAAATATTTATTTTTCCAGGGTGTTAATGTATGGCTATGGGAATGGGCATTTAACTATATGGGAGAAACAAGGAGAAACTGAAAACCAGGGTTGGTTATCAAATTTCTACATATATTTTGAAGACATAAAGGTGGACCTTAAGAGATACAGCACTAATATGTGCTCTTACCATCTATCAAACTGTTAGCCCAGCCAATATTGAAGATCCATGGAATCAATTCCTAGA
Source organism: Pinus albicaulis (assembly GCA_034641835.2). Lineage (NCBI taxonomy): Eukaryota > Viridiplantae > Streptophyta > Pinopsida > Pinales > Pinaceae > Pinus > Pinus albicaulis. Next base: position 1,121,382,197 of record CM076577.1, on the reverse strand, counting down.
AGATGAGAAGCTTACCATACTATGTTTGAGATACATTGATGCAGGATGCATGTCTGACTAGGTGTTGACCATATCTGATTATCATTTTTAACTCAACTCCCTCTTGAGAGGATTATCTTTTGTATCTTTGATCATAGTTGCCTCTATATGTCAGTAAGATGATCTTTCTCGAAGTACAGTCATCAAGATTCTCTGTTGTTGTTCCTATAGATATTTCTGTGGACCATGTGCCAAGTGTTGAAAAGTGTAACTAGGTTCGGTCTTCATATTGACTATGTAATTATGAATTTATGTAAAGAAGAAGACAAAGATAATAAATGTATTTTGTTGTACTTGCTTCATGAGTTTCATGAGAAATATTTTATTATAGGTCAATAGACGACTTCTTGATGTCTATAGGGTTTTGTCTTCTAGTGTAATAGTCATGATTATGAAGTATCTAGTCTGAAGAATGCCTCCAAGACCTTGTAGAAGAAAGGGTCATAACATCCCTCAAGACAGCTCTCATTCAACACTGGAAATGATGTGATAAATCAACTTATAATCAGTGATGAAGTCGGCCTACATGTCGGCCTAAAAGTTTGATGAAGGGTCGGCCTAAAAGCCAGACAGTGCACTATATATACCCCAGAAACTGTGGCCTATTTGACACAGAAAATTTGTGGATTTCTCTCTGTAATTTCCATAGAAAAAATTGTGGATTTCCTGAGACAGACTGCGGATCTCTCTATGATTTCCACAGCAGAAACTATGAACTGTTCTGAGGTGAAAAATATGGATTTCAGGAATCATTAAGTGCGGATTTTAGGAAGCAAAAGTGCGGATTTCAGGTGTCATGAAGTGCGGATCTCAGAGGTTTAAAAGATGCAGATTGTCCTGAAGTAAATCTGAGTTTGAATTCGGACTATAAGTCAAGAATCTCTGCAGGCTTAAGGCAGAAAGAAGAAAGGATATATCTGAGTCTTGAGATATCAGAGCATGATGTAACCTAAAGTAAATGCGAAGTTGACTGTGTTAAAGTATTGTATGAATGCATAGTCAGTCTGAAAGAAAGTGCAAGATTGAATTAGAGACCGAGTCCTCTATGGTTGATGCAAGCTCAGTGTAAGTTGGTGCAGGAATGAAAGATCAGCGTTGGAGGAAGATTTAGAAGCAGTGACAAGGTCTTGGAGGCATTCATAGGTCAGGGTCTGAGTTTTGGTCATGGTACTTGTTATTTGAAGATCTATAAGAAGAATTCCTTAAGGGTTTTCCTCTCCAAGAGGGAGAGGTTTTGCCCTGGCTCTAGGAACCTAATTTGTGTCTCGTGTATTTTGATAATAGACTTGATGAAAGATTAAATAAGCTAAAGAAGAGAAGATATAAGTAACTCAAGTAAGCTCACAAGTAATTATCAAGATGAGTACTTGAATTAATCACCAGCCCTCCAAATTCTCAACACCATGAACATCAATTCTGTCAGCTTATTATCCAGCCTTTCCTCGTCTTTAAGATGCTAAATTGATATTACCTCCAGGAGACTTGCTCTGAGATTGCCTTGAAATGATCAGCTTTGTCCCTTTTTAACTGACAGCTTCAAGTCTGATTATGCCAAGCATTGTTCCAAACATCATCACCAGACTACTGCAACAGTGGAGCAGCCCTGACAATGATGAGACTGCTGCTAGATGAAAAACTGCTTATTGTTGTACAAAACTTTGGCAGGGTTATAATTTCAATATTGTAATCCAGAGAAGCTTTTAACTGCTGAAACCTCACCGTAGAAGATTAGTTTGATTTTGATGAAATGTTAATGATATTGAGTCTTGACAGTGGATGCCAACTGTAATACTGACTGCCAGAACAATCTTCCCATGCATCTGCTATATCTCTTGTTCGTCCAAACCCTTCCTCCATGATAAGCAAAGGAAACTGTACTGAAGTAACCTTTGCTGAGAATATCAATACTTCAGAGAAGAGATATTCCTTAGAACTGAGGTCAAATGAACTTTGGCATTTTTTATCATAGTGTTTTGTTCTTCATAGGTACCTTAGGGTATAGTACTAGCTAGTGCCAGTGAGAAGTAAGGCTGCAAGGAACAGTGAATTCTGAGCATGAAACAAACTTCTTCCAACTATTTCTGAAACGAATTCCTTAATCAAGGTGACTTGTAAGACTTGTAACAGAATTTCAAGTTTGGCAAGTTCATTAATGTTGATTACACACTTCATTTGGATTTCTTTCCAAGGTCACAGACGTATTAAGTCACAAAGGTTGATGCCAGTCGCAGAGAAATACTGTAGATGGATGCCATTCATACCATACAAACCGACTATGTTGCAGAGGAACTTGACATACAACCTGCGTATTAATGCTATAAATGTTGCAGAGGAACAAGATCTTATACATTCTGTGTATACATACTATGAGCGATACATACTGAGCAACGAGCATATATGTATACATATATACATTGTATCAGGCGAGCCATTGAAACATATATATATTGAACCCAATTGAATCTTTAGAAAAGAGTGTGATGACACTTAGCCAATCGAAATACAAGATATAATAACGATGCAATGCCATGAGTTGCAACATAAAGTCCAACACAGAGATAGATTTATTCCACTGATGCACGGAGCATATAAAACGAGCCACAGTATACGAACCACAAAATAGTGATTACGACTACTGTAGTGTATCCACGGTAATGCAGCAAGAGAATGTGAGCCTTCCAGAATTATCAGAACAGTATAATACTGTAGTGCCAGCTAATTCATATGAATCAATCCCTTGTAATCTTATGCAAGGAATATGAAAGCAGTTCCGCTTTTTAGATCACCGTAATCTTTGCCATACCCAAAGATAAACACAACTCTCCTCTTAATGTCGGCCTCAAAAAAAAAAAAAAAAACTTACGTCAGTTTAGCATATATAGACACACCTATTCGGATGGATAGGATGGCTCATTTATGGAAACATAACCACTATTTATATGCAGCTAGGGTCACCACAGTTCGGACACCTCTGCAGTACAGATGGGTTAATACAGTTCGAGTTATCTGAGATTTTCAGAAGGATAATACAGTTCAGACTTTGCATTTTTGGTTATGAGACAATGAGACATTCTCGGATTATATCACTGTGATACAGCTCAGATATCATCTCAGATTTGGTGCTACAGCAGAGGATAAGTTTTCGGTGCTCCCACAGCTCGTTGTTGTCACAGTTTGGTGACTATCTCAGTATTGGTACCATGATGAATCATGGACTGTAATGATGCCCTAGATAAGATAAGATAAGATAAGATAATTTTATTAATGTCCAACGAATGACCACAAAAAGGCCAACGAGACTGCCGGTTACAATGATTACAACATGCCTAGCCAGTGGAACAAAGGGTCCCCTTCCTTTATAAAAGCAGGAAAGACAAATTACAAAGAGTGCCAATGTAAAATGAGCGCTAGATGACTAAAGCATCATGACAATGAGCTGTGATGAAGAAGTAGTCCTGGAGGAGAAAGAGGAGCCTCCTGAAGGAGGGGAGACTCCTACTCCTAGCATCTGAGGCCAATAGAAGAGCACTAAACGAAACTTGTCAATGTCTGTTGTCCTAAGGAACTGGACTGTTGTAGTTGTCGTCTGGAAGATTTGGGGCGTCCCCTGGAGGAGGCTCTGGTCCTGGAATGCTGGTGGGGTCTAGTGGGACGAGCCCCCAGGATCCGCACTCATCTAGAGTCATGGTCTATGGATCGATCGGTGGTTCTCTTGGTGCCCCGCGAAGCCGGGAGTACCCTGAAGAAATCTGTGATCCTCTGTGTGGTGTCCGAAACGGAAAGAGGCTGGAGTAGAAGCAAACAGTGCCTGAGGGCCTCCTGAAGGTAAAGTGCCAAGCATCTCTGGTCAGCGTATCTAAAGAAGTTGGCCAGGCCCTAGGGGCCCCTGAATAAGCAATGAAAGTGCCTTCGGATCTCATAGTAGACTGGGCATCTGAAGATGAAATGCAACTCAGTCTCCACCTCCTGTAAGTGACAGCGCTGACAGATCCTCTCCGTCCTGTCAATGTGATGGTCTGTCTCCACTCGAAGTCTGTGCGATCCAACCCTGAGCTGCCCGAGAGAGATCCTAATGGCATGCATCCAATGCTGAAGGGTATACTGGGGTCGAACAATGAGTCCATCTCTGATCTCCAAAAGGTGCTCAGCATAGAGGGCCATTTTTGGGCGCAGCCCATTCAGAGGATTGATCCATGTGGTCTGAATGTACTGCTTGTAGATGTCCTCCCTGATGATTTTGTTGAGTTTTTGCTAGTTTGGAAGGAGGTGCCCTGAGGCATTCAGTGAATACTGGAACGGAGGGAGATGATCCATCTAGATGCCTATAAGGCCTAGGAGTTTTGTCACCCCAGTGAACCAAGATTTGGTACAGCCTGTCTGCGTATAGGCCGAGACTAATACTGCTAAGATAAATACAGCTTACACACAGTTATGTACAGTGTAAGATTATGAGGATATACTAAGCTGCCACACATGCTGAGATGCCATAAATATTTAATGTGCAAAAGTCCTGTGTGATTACAATCATGCTAAGAGCGAGATTATAAGCCATATCAGTGAGAGTCGGAGAGACTATACACCACTACAGAGATTCAATAAGAGCGAGACCATGTAGATATATGTGAGAGATTCCAGAAGCAATATATGCGAGAGAGAGGTCCTGTGGAGCCTCAGATCCATCCAGAAATTTCAGAATCTATGCCAACAGTAGTGCGAAGTCATATGCCAATACAGTGAGAGCTAGTCCTGTACATATGCATAAGATAGATCTTTAGAGGAGCGAGAGAGAGATCTGTAGCCATCCGAAGTTTCAGACCAAACGAAGTTGCAGAAAAAAATCCAAATTTCTTATTTGCTGCAAATGACTTCAGGTCGTGTGGGCGGACCACGGAAGCCTGCAATAACACTCAAAAAAAAACTTCGAACAATCTTACAGCCTGTGATCAGATTAGGTCCTGTTGCCAAAAAACCCTTAATCAGATCTGTTTCCAAAAAGCAGGAAAGAAATCACCCTTGTAACTTTTATAATTCCAACTCCACTACATAAGGGCAAGAAAAGAATTGGATATGTCTTTTCTCAACATCCCTGTTGGATGCATTCTGCTCTTGCTTGGGCTTGTCCTCATCTGGCTCTGATACCATGTTAAAATTTGGATCATAGCTAATAACAGTTGCAGAGATGCTCCATATAAGCCCATTTAACTTTCAATTTATTTCCATTAATCATCTCATAACTCAAAACAGAAGAAAGAACTTAAGCAATGAAAGAAGAAGACAGGCCGAGTCAAAATAACACAAGTATATGGCTCAAGCAAGGGAAAACCCCAAAGATGGGGAAAACCCTTTGTCAATTCTTCTTATTATAAATGTCAAATGTTCAGCAGAGAGAGAGAGTACAATAGAATTAACTTGTCAATTCAAGATCCAACAACATTGCCCTTAAGTCCAGTCAATCTGAAATTCTGATGCATCAAAGGCTGAAGATATCTTCACTGGATTTCTGAATACTGGTTAGGGCAAAACATAGTCAGGTTATGGCACCTGTACACACCAGGCAGTCCTTGATTTGACTGCGGCCTCCTTTCATATGAACCCTCGATCAGTACGTTGTCCTTTAGTCTCCTTCTAGGCATCGGAAACGAGCCATACAACCCACTGTTCAAGAATGACAGACAATGGCCTCCTACTCGGATTCCTGAGTTGAGGATCAAGGTTGTGCCCTAGATGAAGGTGGCCCTATCAAGTGCGGCCTGCTGTTAGGAGCGATCTTTCATGAGGATCATAATCAAGACAATGTGACATAGCCCTTAAACAGTGTGAAAGCTCTGCCTCAAATCCGGACCTGCAATGGTGGATGAATAAGCCCCAAATCGAGTCATAAAAGAGCCCAAACAATTTCGGTTAACCAGCCTATGGAATACGGCCCATCATGCCCTAGTCACTTTCGCTTGGAGACTTGATTTTGCTGCAGCCATTTCAGAGCAAAGAAGGATCTATGAATAATGTGAGTGATGAGGATGAAGGCTCCTCTTTATATACAAAATGGAGGGAAGGCCGACCCTAAATTTTGGAGGCAAATTTGAAATTCAAATTTTTTATTTTTCCTGCCTAAACAAAATCATAACTTATAGAATTTATTTTTGAATAAACAAATATTTTTCTTGACCAAATTTGACGATCTTTAGATCGATTTTGGTCCTCTTGAAAAGAGGAATTCAATGGGATTATTATCTCCATCAACAGAGCAGACCAAAGTGGAATGTGGCCCTAGTTGCCAATTTTAACACATTCTTCCCTGAAGTGTTTGAGAACTATTGGGCATGATGACAGGCTTCATGATGCACACAAGAGGATTGGGTGCTTGGTTGGAAAATGCCTTGCACTAGATGAGTGTTTGACATTATGAAGCAATGCATTGAGCCCTAGATGGCATAAGATTGTTTGGATGCTTACATTGAGGAGTATACTTCACATGTGCTAGCTTGAGTTGACGGATTGGACAAGTCGATGGGTGAATGCAAAGGATGCACATTTCCTATGAGATGCAGGAGATTAACACTTGGACAAGTGTTGCATCTTGGGACGAGAACACTCATGCGTTGGAGACTTGCGCGTGGTTCATCATCACCTTGGAGCTTGATATGTGTCGTTTAATGAGAGAGGGTTCAATTCTGTGGACCTACTTGTATCTTGTAGGTTGCTTGTAGTGGACTAGGTTAACTTGATATTGTTGACCTCCATTCACCTCTCATATAAAAAAAAAAAGAAGAAGAAAGAGAGTCATTAATTACAAACACGCTTGTAAAGGTCATTCATGATCACACTTGTGTTAGACATGTGGCAAGAGAAGCACCTCTCTCTCTCTCTCTCTCTCTCTCTCTCTCTCTCTGATGAGCACACAGACATTTACTCTTCTTTGTATTTTATTTCTCTTGTCTTGGAGCACTTGGTTTTCTTGGAGGATTCCTGGAGATTTCTAAGGTTAGGATTTCTAGCCTAAGGAGAGAAGGAGATGGGGTTTGGTGATAACCCTCAGGTTGTACTTGTTGAGGAGAAACATAATATCAGATGTGCATGAGGCCAAGGAAGCCTTGCTAGTGATGAGTCTATCTTGTTGGCATATCTCTGGTATGGTAAGCGTTTTCATGGATTCTCTAGCTAGGATTCTGGAAGCTTGGAGAATTGTATCAGCTTGTAATAAGCTGTGAGTATGTACATGGACTTCATTTCTTCTTTCTTTCTTTACACACACACACACATGAACTTTTAAGCTGTTCAAATTTGTGTTATTTCTGATTTGATTACCAGCTATCATTGTCTTCATGATTTGGTAACTTCCAGCACTTGTATGTCTTGCTCATTTGACATAAGTTAAATATAACATAGCTAAGGGTTTTAACGTTGATCTAAAAATAATATGACAGATTTAGTGGTGTAATAAAACGATTTTTAAATCTGGTTTGTGCTTGAATTTATATTTCGGTTCAGTCCTAATGCTGAAAATTCAGAGGGACAAGATCAGGGAAACCTCTTTGGGAGGTGAAATTTCTGAATTTGCAATAAAAGGTCTAATTACTGAAATTTCTACAACATATTTCATGAAAATTCCAAGTGCAATGATGCAAAGCATTTGAAAGCTATAATTCCCATAAAATAGGGGTCACTTGTTCTAATTTTATGCAGAATTCTCTGTATTCAAATGTTTTACAAGTGGACCAGCTCATCCGTCCAGAAATGCCCACATTTTGCTTCATGTTACTGTTCCTGTTTTCCTTTCACTTAAAATAGGTCTAGAGCACACTTCAGTAAGTTGCCTGTGGTTAAATGAAATCAGCAGATACATACAAAAGCAGGTAAATTTGTTAGTGTCAAGAGGTGGCCAAAAGCAGATAATTGGACAGGAAGTGATACAACAAATCCAACCAAATGTGAAGGCACCAGGGTTCTGGATGCAGAGAGGGAAAGTTAGAATCACCTTCTGCCCAATTATTTGAAGACCAGATGCAAAGCTTTCAAGACGTGCAGATCCATTTCTTTCTCTCTGCAAATATTCCTATAAATAGTACACAAAAACATCTAAGAGTGTATTCCAGGGTTAAAAATATAAGAAGAAAACAAGATAATTATTGGGACTCGAAGAAAACTTGTCAAAGAACTCACCACAAGGTCAAATTGAGTTCCCTTAACAAATGCAACCAGCTTGGAAAGCTCTTTTCCGGACATCAAATAGCTGGCATGGTTTTCTAGTATGCTTTTCACTGAAGCAATATGAGCACTCAATTCTTTATTTGAGGCACTGGTGAAAATAAATATTTTGTTAATATAAATTGAAAGAATCCTCAACTGACATGTCCAGGGTCAAAACTATACTCTAAATTAATGCAAACATCAGCTGTTAATGTGAGGAAGCTTAATATTAACTGAAGACTATAAGCTCACAGAAACCTAAAATAGTTCATTTCCAAAATCATGGGCAGCAGATGTAGAACTATGAATACCATTTCAAATCAACTGCTTGCTTCTGGGAGGCTGGTCGAAAAAGAAATGAATCAAGAAATCTCTGGGGCATTTTTTCAGTTTCTGCTGTTGTGAGTTCATAATCTCTTCCTGATCGCAGTAAGAACCTAACCTGTAAATTCAATATGAAAAGACTCCTGAATGAATGTCCCTAAAACCTCAGAAATAGTTCTCACAAGAAGAAAATACTTGGGAGGTATTTACCAGTTCTCCTGCCAGATCATACATTGATTCATCCAGAGTTGCCTACAACTCAGAGTGGAACAAAATGAATAAGAAGTATATAAATAGGAGCAATATGCAAAAGCAAACAACAACCGTTCCCAGATTCAGCACAAGCAGACACATTCTCCATTGTCATGAATATAAAAAACAATGAAAGGTGCCTAAAAGTGCTTTCGGAGTTAAATTGTATATTTTCAATTAAACAATATTCTGGGTTTTTCAGTTAAAAAATGTTAAAATAAATATAATGAAGAGCATGCGGTTTACCTGTAGTAAGCGCAAAGCACTATACTGACTCACTGCAGCACCTTCCAGCTTAGCAATTACCTGTCACAGATAAAACAAAATAAGCTCGATGAGAATGGGAATTTCAATATCGAGACTATGCTCACAACAAACATGTTCCACTGCAAAAAACATAAACAGAAAATGAAGTTCAACAAAGTAAATATAATTTCAGGAAAAGACTATAATTCTTTACAGTATTTAAGTTAATAACTTCATCGACACTTTTCCAAGAGTGTAAACCCCAGAAATACAGAAATTTAAGATTAGGTAAAATTTCCATTCTAAAAAGACAGTTTATCCACTTGTCTTATTTTACGGTATTACCATTTACTATTTGGAGCCTTTCTATCATATTCAAGTCATAATATCATATAATATAAGACACAACCACATTCTGAAATTATCAAATTTAAATATGCAACTTCCTGAAAGGAATTAGATAATTATCTAGCTACATGCCTCCTTATTTAAAATTTAGGCATTATCAAAGCTATCCTATATGGGTTTTTGGCATTACCTAATATTGAGAGCAAAAATAACCTTGCTCTTGCACCTCTAGATGCCACAAATGCTTCCAAAGAAAACATGGACTCTAGGAATAAAAACTCCATATGCAACTATATTGAAAATGGAAACTAGGACCAAACTCCGCCTTGGACAGCTCATATGATGAAGATGATATTTTATTGGATTCCTCTTTCCAAGAGGTGCAAGATTGATCTAAAGATCATCTTGTTTGGATGAGCAAAAGTGAGATTTTGAATTTATTTCTCACACTCGTGAAAATTGTCAAGGTCGGCCAGAACTCTAATGTAGCCTCATGAGGCCCAAATAGATGTGTCTCCACTCTCAACGAATTGTATAAATAAGAGAGACCCTCTCCTCATTTAGACATCATCTCATCTCACACATTCTCTCTCCTGTCTTGATTGGGTCGTACAACAAAGGAGCAGCTCTTCTCTTCACACGTGTGGCAGGAGGCCGAATTTCAGGAGGAAATTTCAGAACTGTTTTAGGGCTGATTGCAGGAGTGTTGACCAGCATTGACTAAGGGTCAACACCTCAGAATTGACTGCGGTTTACAGGCAGGAGGTCTGATTTCTTGAGGCCACATTGGCTGGCACAAATCCCAAGACATTTGGAGCAGTTTGACCTGCATTGACTGCAGCTACTTTGACTGCAGCGTTTACTGAAGTTGACCAAGTTTGACTGAAGATTTCAGAACTGTTTTTGGGCTGACATTAACTGTCCTTGAAGGCCGAGTTGACTGTCTTTGACCGAGCTAAATTGGAAATTAATTATTGCTGTTTTGACCAGTGTTGACTTTCTAGTTAGGGCATCCTGTTGACTGTTGTTTGACTGGACTGTTTTGACAGTGTTTGGGCAAGTAAATTTGTTTCATGTACTCTCTCTCTCTCTGCTGAACTTTTGAAGAATAATAAGAAGATTTGATCAAAGAGTTTTCGGATTTCCCCACATTGGGGCTTTTCCCTGGCATCTGCCAAATTTTGTCTCTTTGTCTTGGCTTGTCTTCTGATCTTATGTTTATGTTCTATCTGCATTTACTATCAATGTGATAAGATAATGTGATTGCTAATTTGGAAATTGATATTGGGCTAATAAAGAAAATTTAAGTAAATTGCTCTTAAGCATAGAACATACCATTGTTAACTAAAATTAACATGGTATCAGAGCCCAGGTGAAGACAAAGTCCAAGCAAGAGTGAGAAAAGCAATCATTAAGATCTGTTGGACAAGGTCAAGGGTCAATGGTTTCCTCATCTTACTTCAAATCTGATGACAAGCTCAATGATAAATCTGATTATCATGCATAGAAGATGTCTCTGGACTTGACTTTGGAAGAGAATGGTGTCATGGATTATGTGCAAGGAAAGATTGTTGAGCCTCTTTCAAATGCACCGGCTGCCACTAAAACAAAGTACAAGAAAGGAGAAGTCAAAGCTAAGAAGATCATCAGGGATTCCATTCAAAAGCATTTAGTTGCTTACATCTCCGAGTTGGACACATCTAAGGAGATGTATGACAAGTTGGTTAGCATGTTCAAGGCTAGCAATGCAAACCAAATCCTCTTTCTCAAGAACAAGCTGAAGGACATCAAGATGGATAGAGGGGAATCCATCCAATCCTACTTCATGAGGATTATCAAAATAAAAAATGATCTTCTATCCATTGGAGAGGTTATTTCCGACCGGGAGCTCACTCCTATTGCCCTTGGAGGTCTTCCCTGAGCATGGGATGTATTCTACACCACTATCCTCAACAATGACAGGATTCCAGGTTTTGATGAATCGTTGACTAGATGCACTCAAGAAGAGACAAGGATGATGGAGAGAGGCATGCCTTCAAATAGGAATGATCCTACTGCATTCTTCGCTCATACTAAAAGGAAGAACAATGTTGGTCCAAGGAAACAAGGTCAACGAAGACAGGGATTCAAAGAAGGAAGAAAGGGAAGATGCTTCAATTGTAATAGGTTTGGCCACTATGCTAGAGAGTGTCCTAACAAAAGGGATACACCTCGAGATGAATATCACAATTACACAACTTCAAGGGAAATGGAAATAAAAGAAATAATAGGTTCAACAAAGGAAATAGAAATGCCCCCGCTACACAATATGGAAATGGTTGACCTCCCAAAAGATTGAGAAACTCTAGGTATGATGAATCTAATGATGTAAATAACAAGCAAAAAGAATTTTATCTTATATCTGCCCTCTCTACTACCTCTCCTCCAAACACCTTGGATAAATGGTTGATTGATAGTGGTGCCTTAAGGCACTTCACTAGGTACAAAGAGGCCCTCTCAAATTTGATTGAAAAGGAAACCAATTTGGAGATCATACCTGGAGAAAATGCCACCTATCCCGTGAAAGGGACAAGGACTGTTATCCTTCATTTAAATCAAGGTCAAATCCTTCATCTACAAGATTTATTATATGTACATGACTTGAAGAAGAATTTGGTATCTATTTCGGCGATGAAAGAAAAACGATTCAAGGTGGCATTCATTGATGCAAAGGCACGTGCTTGGAAAAGGAATTTCAAAGAAGCATTCACTCTTGGATTCAAGGTTGATAGCCTTTATCAAGTTGGAGGAAGTCCTTTGGGAGCCATGACATGCAACACTTCTCTTCAATACGAATTATGGCACCGGAGGTTCGCTCACCTTCATTATAAAGCTCTTCTCGATGCTAGGAAGATGGTCACAGGTATGCCTAAATTTAAAGTTGATCATGAAGGTGTTATGAATATAATTCATAACAAATAAATAAATAAAAATAAATGTAAATATTAAATAATCAAATGAGGATTACGTTAAGTAGTTATTAAGTTAGTGAAAAGGCATGTCTAAAAGACATGCCCAACCATGAAAGGCCACCTGCCTAAGTATATAAGCAGGGCCTCATTGTAACTTTCATCATCACTTATACAACTTTATATATTTAAAGTCAACAAGCCTACATTTTTGTTGCTTCAGTGGTATCAGAGCCATGCCGCACAATATAATCTTGCTAACCTTTGAACGTAGTTCACCGCACAATATGCCATTACGTGTACATCCTGAAGGCATTGAGCAGTTTAGAAAAATTCAAGAAAAGCGTCAGCAATTAGAAAACTCATGTGCAGAAATTACAACATGTTTTAAGAAGACTTATGCAGAAAACCATAATAAGGAAGAGGATAGCGACATTGAAGAAACGAAACAATGTGAAGCGAGAGAAGAAGATTTTTATTAGAATGATAATAATGGAGATGAAAATGTTGCAAAAAATGATCAAGATGATGATTTCGATATAGCTAATATAGATCAAGATGATGATCCAAATGAAGATGATATGGATGAGGACTATCTTGAGAAACAAGAAGATGAACAATATCATAACAATGAGGAAGATGTTGAAGAAGACATTGATGATGATGAAGAAGAAAATGCTTTTGATGAAGACACTATATAAATATGGGAAACCTTGAAGAAAAGGTTATGTCAAATATGGATTATGAGGGTGAAGATGATGACGGTGATAATAAGGATGACAATGAGTACAACAATGACTCCGTTATCATTGTGGATCGATGGGAATTATTAGGTGCAAATACAGAAAAGAAAAAAAATGCAAGATTTCGAGGAATACCAACAAACCATGCCATGGCTTGTCCTGCCATTCTCTGATGAGAATACTAGGAAAAATCTCAAGCAAGCCTTTCAGGTGAATCATATTCCCAGCCTTGTTGTTTTGGATAAAGATGGCGAAATTATAAACTCTTATGGCATGGAGCTTTTTGAAGGATTCGATGTCGAGGGCTATCTAATGATTGCAAAGAGAATTGTTGAGTTCCATATACCATCATCATTAGAGCTTGATGGTCTGCGGACCAAACCTCTTCCTCAGACAAGGGTGGTGGTCTATCATTCTAAAAACATAGGAATAGTTGTGATTGACAAGAAAATTCAATTTCCTAATCCCAATAAAAAGTCTGGTTTTGACACAGTTCAAGCAAGTACTAAGTTTTGTGACAAGTACTTGTTTAAAGATTTAGTAAGAAAGGCTCCTTTGGAAATATTAATTATCCTTGCAAAATATATTGTTCAAGTCATTGCAAAGGATATTCCACTTACTGGAGATGGGATGATAAATGGTCGTGCACAAGAAAACAAGCATGAAATTATTACGGATTCCTTTTTAGCACAATCTCATCCAATTCAGGTGGAGAGAGTTGAAACCTTGGACCCCCGATAAGGATGCTCCTGAAAATGTAGACCAGGAAAAGACTTTTCAAAACACACAAAACAGGCACTAGGACCAATTTGAAACCATGATTGCAGCCAAGGTTGTCACAACCATTGCATCGGTCTTTACATTGGTATTGGAAATGGTCGTGCTAATAGAGAGGGTAATAGGGAGAGGGCCAATTAAATGATAAATCAAAATTAGAAGTGGTTTTGTATGGCCTTAGAAATATTGAGCCTGTGAAGGGTGACAGTACGAAGCAAAGACAAAATGTAGCCAGCCTTACCCACTTTATTACAAGAGAGATTCGAATGCATGCATGATATCGTGGTGTTCGATCCAGAGTTCACTAAAGTGAACCGAGTGGCTATACATGCATTGCACTGTACATGTCTATCTTTTGACGAGAACAGATGGCGTAGAGTAGACAGAGCAATGTTATTTTTCATGCATCGTTGCCCACATATTTATCACAATTACTGTATCGTTCATTAGCTCATGCCATGCCGCAGAATATCTCCTACTTGCCGACAATCAGTCTATTCTCTCCTGCAATCATCCACACTAAATTTATTGAATGATCCCGAAGAAGCGCACAATGATGATGGCACCTTGGGGAAATGACCAATTATCTTTGAAGTATACGATGCTGATGACGACATAGTCATTGAGGAATTTCCTAAAATTGTCTTTGATGATGACAAGATTAGGGATGAGGTGGAGGATACCGTGTTTCTACACAACCCCCGCTGCATGTCGTATCTCCACCACTGCCTGTCGTATCTCCACCACTGCCCACTGCTGACCGACGGCTCCACTGAAGTTTCAGTAAAAGAAAAGTTTTGCGGCCAAGTGTGTGGTAGGGTGACACCATTTGTGATACGTCACACACTTGGAGAGTAATTTGATATTCGACTATGACTATGTTATACATACCATAAGATTATAATATAATCATAAATTAATTAATTTATATAACTTAATTAATTGAGTATATTAATTAATTAATTCATTCAATTTTTAAAAATTAATAATAATAATAATAATATTATAAAAAATAATAATAATAATTTTAAAAAAAATAATCGATAACCCTAAATTAAAGACAATACCAACTACAAAATTATACAAAACAAAGTTACATATGTCGAGATGAGAAGCACAAGATGAAGGAATTATTAGCGAATAAGCTTTGAGGGCAAAGCTTTTTGAAGAGGGAGGCAATGTTATGAATATAATTCATAACAAATAAATAAATATAAATAAATGTAAATATTAATAATCAACTAAGGATTACGTTAGTAGTCATTAAGTTAGTGAAAAGGGATGTCTAAAATACATGCCCAGTCATGAAAGGCCACCTACCTAAGTAAATAAGCAAGGCCTCATTATAACTTTCATCATCACTTATAAATCTTTATATATTAATAAATTATTATTATAAATACCTTTTGTGTATTTTAAATTTGAAGTCAACAAGTCTACAGTTTTGTTGCTTCAGAAGGTGTTTGTCAGGGTTGTGCTGAAGGAAAACTATTAAAATTGGACAACTAGGTCCAAAATCCATGTTGTGATGCTCGGATGAAAACACCAATATTTTTATTGGGTTCCTCTTTCGGAGAGGTGCAAGATTGATCTAAAGATCATCTTGATCCGATGAGCAGAACATTTATTTTGAATTTGTTTTTAATACTTTCAAAATATGTGCACGTCGGCCTTAAGGTTTTACAACCCCAGCGAATGTGTCACACACCCTCAGTGATTGATATAAATAGAGTCAACATTGGAGGACATTTCACTCATCTCATCCTCACACATCATCTCTCCTCTTCTGATTGGTTCGAGCTTCTGGAGGCAGCTTCGGTTGACATGTGGGAAGGATGGACGAAGAGGAGAACTGTTGCAACTAAGATTTCCACGCAAGTTTGACCAGCATTGACTTTGGTCAACGCATGGTCCAAAGAGGCTGAATTTTGGTGGAGACTTCGATTTTGGAAGACCGTACATATTGGCACAAGAACTGAGGTCAAAAGGTTGACCGAAGACCAATTTTCTAGGGTTGACTTTGAGTTGACCGTGTGGTTGTTTTGAGGCTTGTTGTGACACATGCTGGGTTGGCTAACCAAGGAGACTTTGCCGGTTGAAGCATCCTGTTAACTGTAGTAACGCACCACTACATTTTTTCTGTTTCTGGTTTGCCTTCTATAGATCCACTAGTATGTTCTATCAGCATTTTACTTGATTGCTTATGTGATTGCTGTAGTGAAAAGTAAAGTTGCATCAAGCATAGAACATCTACAAAAATTTACATGGTATCGGAGCTGAGGTGAAGACAAGCCCTATTTGTAGCAATCACCGAAGAAGGAAATGGGTTCCACAAACTATGACTTCAAGGAGGATGACAAATTGACTGGGAAGGATGACTTCCATGCTTGGAAGATAATATTGGATCTCAAATTGGAAGACCAAGATGTAATGGACTATGTGCAGGGTAAAATCCAAGAACCTCCATCCACTGCTACTACTGCTGCCAAAACTAAGTACAAAAAGGGGAAGATCAAAGCAAAGCTGATGATCAGGGAATCCATCCATAAAAGTCTGGTGGCCTACATCTTTGAGTTGGGCACATCCAAAGAGATGTATGATAAATGGATCCTCATGTTCAAGGCCAACAATGCAAATCAAGTACTATTCTTCAAGAATCAATTGAAGAATTTGAAGAAAGGCAGGGATGAGTCTATCCAATCATACTTTCTGAAGCTGACCGAGATGAGGAACAATCTACTGGTTGTTGGGGAGACAATAGCAGATCGAGAGACGGTACTCACTGCACTTGGAGGGCTCTCATCCGAATGGCATGTGTTTAACACTACAATTCTAAATAATAATGTGATACCTGACTTTGATGAGGTACTGTCAAGATGCGTTCAAGAAGAATCGAGAATGAAGGAGTATCGAAATGAAGGAAATTTTGCATACGCTGCTCATTCTAGAAAGAAGAACTCTGGTGGTCCGAAGAACAAGGGAAAAGAAGGGGCCCAAGGAAAGAAGGGCAAGTGTTTCACTTGTCATAGGCCTGGTCACTATGCTAGAGAATGTTCTTTCAAGAAGGATTCTCCCGATGGTGATGATAACAACAACAACCAGAGGAATGGCAATCAAAGGAACAACAAGTTCAAGCGAAAAAGGAAGGCTCCCTCCGGCAGAAATGTTCAACCTTTCAAAAGGTCAAGAAACTCCAGGTATGAGGAATCACATGTTGTTGATAAAAGAAATGAATATATTATTGTATGTTGCATCTCCACCCGACACTATGGATGTCTAGTTGATAGATAGTGGTGCCTCAAGGCACATCACTGGGTTCAAGGAAGCACTCTCTGATATGGTTGAGAAAGATACTAATCTGGAAATTATCCTTGGAGATAATGCCACATATCCCGTGAAAGGGATAGGGACTGTGACCCTCCACTTGTCTCAAGGTCAAGTCCTCCACTTGCAGGATGTACTCTATGTACCAAATTTGAAGAAGAACCTTGTGTCTATATCGCCCATGGAAGACAAAGGTTTCAATGTGGCATTCACTAATGGAAAAGTGCTCATGTGGAAGAAGAGCTTCAAGGAAGCCATCTCGATTGGGATTAGAGTTGATACACTCTACCAAGTTGGAGGAAGTCCACTGGGCGCAATGACATGTGATATTGTCCAACAGACTGAACTATGGCACCGAAGGTTTGGACACCTTCACTAAAAAGCCTTTCCCGAAGCAAGGAAGGTGGTGATAGGGATGCCCGAGTTTTTAAATAATAATGAAGGCATATGTAAGGGTTGTGCCGAAGGAAAGCATACAAGGAAACCTTTCCCCTCAAGTGTCACAAAGACATCTGATGTCTTGCAATTGATCCATTCTGATCCATCTGGTATGCTGCCCATGACATCCTTGGGAGGATGTTCATATTATATGACGTTCATAGATGACTTCTCTCGCAAAACCTAGATATACTTCTTAAAGAAGAAGGATGAGGCTTTCATGTGGTTTCGTACCTTAAATGCCTTGGTGGAAAATATGACAGGGAAGAAGATCAAGATTTTGAGAACTGATAATGGCACTGAATATGAGACAAATGAGTTCAAGGACTTTTGCAGAGAAGCTGGCATCAAGAGGGAGACCACAACTGTCTATACTCCTGAGCAAAATGGTGTTGCTGAACGAAAGAACAAGACCATTATGGAAGTTGCTCGTGCCATGCTATGTGACGAAGGTCTACCGAAGTTTCTGTGGGGAGAAGTTGCGAACACTGTTGTGTACAGACAAAACCGATGCTCGCATTCTGCTCTAGACTCCAAAACTCCCGAAGAGGTTTTCTCTAGTAAGAAACCTGACGTCTCACATTTTAGAGTTTTTGGATGTCCTGTTTACTTTCATGTGCCGAAAGAAAAGAGGAGCAAGTTGGATGCTTCTGGGAAGAAAGGAATGTTTGTGGGCTATAGTGAAACTTCGAAGGCCTATAGAGTCTATGTGCCTGGTCAAAGGGAAGTGAAGATATGCCACAATGTCACCTTTGACGAAGATGCTTCCCTGAGGAAAGTAGTCAATCTTCCGAGATCTTAGGAAGATCATGAAGCAAGGCCTGGAAATCAAGAAGAACCGAAGGATGAAAAGATGCCTGATGTTGAAGGACCGATGGACCCCACTGATCCACCTCCTTCACTGGGAAAGAGACCATCATGGCTCAGGGACACTCTTGAGGATGTTGAGGGACATATGGCCCCAAGGGGGACATTCCGTGAAAGCAAGAAGCCGAGTAGATACCATGGGTATCTAGCAGCCATGAGTACTATTGTACAATCTGAGCTTGGATCTTTTGAGGAAGCCATAAAGCATCAAGTTTGGAAGGATGCTATGCACGAAGAGTATGAGTCCATAATGAAGAATGATGTTTGGGATGTGGTTCCAAGACCGAAGGACAAAGCAGTTGTCACCTCGAAATAGCTCTACAAGATCAAGCATGGATCTGATGGAAGTACTGAAAAGATCAAGGCAAGGTTCATTGCCCGTGGCTTCTCTCAAAAGGAAGGCATAGACTATGATGACATATTTGCACCTGTGGCCCGATATACCACCATACGATCTATCATAGCCCTTGCTGCTACGCAAGGATGGAGTCTCCATCAGATGCATGTGAAGACCACATTTCTGCATGGTGCGATAAAGGAAGAGGTATATGTGGAGCAACCTCTAGGGTTCGAAGTCCAGGATCGGGACACCCATGTCTACAGGTTGAAGAAAGCCCTCTATGGGCTGAAGCAAGCACCCAAAGCTTGGTACGAGAGGATAGATAGCTACTTGATGAAGCTGGGCTTCACTCGTAGTAATGCTGATCCGAACCTTTACTTCAAGGTTGTAAGGGAGAAGCCTCTCATTCTGGTGATGTATGTGGATGACCTCTTCCTGACAGGTGCTGACCCTCTCATTCAAGAGGGAGCTCGCTGCTGAGTTCGAGATAAAGGACCTAGGGCTGATGCACTATTTTCTAGGCCTGGAGGTCTGGCAGAGACCTGGCGAGATTTTCCTTTCTCAAGGAAAAGACATTGTGAAGCTTCTGGAAAGATTTAGTATGGTGGACTGTAAGTCCATGTCGACACTGATGGAGCTCAACTTCAAGAAGTTGAATGGCAGCGCTGCTAAGCATGTATTGGCAAATCCTACTGAGCATCATCAACTCGTAGGGGCCCTGATGTTCTTAGTGAACACCCATACGGACGTATGTTTTGCAGTGAACACTTTGAGTCAACACATGGTTGATCATAACATTCACTATGTTGGTGCCAAGAAACTCTTAAGATATCTCTGGGGCACAATAGACCATGGGCTGAAATACACTGCCGAGAGTATGACACTCCATGGATATACTGATGTTGATTGGGCTGGTAGTGTGGTGGATCGTAAGAGCACATCTGGATGCTGCTTCACACGTAGATCTGCTTCAGTCAAGAAACTGAAGTCGGTAGCCTTGAGCACTGCTGAGGCTGATTACATTATAACATGTATGACCTATTGTGAATTCACTTGGTTGCGAAAGCTCTTCAGTGAGTTGTGCTACATGCCCACCATTATCCTTTGTGATAACTAGAGGGGGATTGGTTTGTCATAGAATCTTGTGTTCCACGAATGATCCAAGCATGTTGATGGCTGGTACCACTTTATCCGGGATATGGTACAGTAAGGCAACATAATGCTCAATCATATAGGAACTGATGAGCAAGTCGTGGATATTTTCACAATGCCCTTGGGGAAGGTCATGTTCCTAACCTTCTGTGAGAATCTTGGAATCATGGAACGACCCTATTCTGAGGGTCCTGTTGGACGATGAGCTCTGGGAGCTCTGAGGCGGCCTTGGGCATAGTTCCTCAGAGCTATAAGCACGTACGGGGCTAGGCTTGACAAACCTCGTGGTGCTTCTGCCCCACCGTTATGATGATTGAGTTGGTTCGCCTCCCATGATCTGTGCCCCGTATGCATCTTACCCATTGAGTTCAGGGCTCATGGGAAGTACCTCTCATTTGGCCAATGAGGTGGTAAAAGCTAGAGACTAGTAGCAAAGACTGATGGACGCATCAGTGATTGTCGTACTCTCTATCTAGGATGGCACGATCCAACCACTTGATCTGGGATCAAGTATAGTGGGGTTTCAGACCTCCAACTGACTTCGGGTCAGGTAAACCAACTTTGGGTTGGTATGAGACCCTTTGAGATTCCAATAGAGGTTTCGGACCTTTGTGCTGAATCTGTCAGCCAAGGAATGATGTGTTTTTGACTGACCCACTTTTGTTCTGAAATAAAGAGGCCAGCAAAGCAAGTTACGGTGGGATGACGCACGATGTTTGATTGCACAGGTGGATGGAGTTCTCCCTAGTTGAGAGGTAGAGTTAAAATTGGACAACTAGGTCCAAACTCCATGTTGTGATGCTCAGATGAAAACACCAATATTTTTATTGGGTTCCTCTTTCGGAGAGGTGCAAGATTGATCTAAAGATAATCTTGATCCGATGAGCAAAACATTTATTTTGAATTTATTTTTAATACTTTCAAAATATGTGCAGGTTGGCCTTAAGGTTTTAAACCCCCAGCGAATGTGTCACACACCTTTAGTGATTGATATAAATAGAGTCAACGTTGGAGGACATTTCACTCATCTCATCTTCACACATCATCTCTCCTCTTCTAATTGGTTCGAGCTTCTGGAGGCAGTTTCGGTTCACACGTGGGAAGGAAGGATGAAGAGGAAAATTGTTGCAGCTAGGGTTTCCACGCAAGTTTGACCAGCGTTGACTTTGGTCAAAGCATGGTCCAAAGAGGCTGAATTTTGGTGGAGACTTCGATTTTGGAAGGCCATACATATTAGCACAAGAACCGAGGTCAAAAGGTTGACCGAAGAACAATTTTCTGGAGTTGACTTTGAGTTGACCGTGTGGCTATTTTGAGGGTTGTTGTGACACATGCTGGGTTGGTTGACCAAGGAGACTTTGTTGGTTGAAGCATCTTGTTGACTGCTGTAACGCACCACCACATTTTTTATGTTTCTAGTTTGTCTTCTATAGATCCACTAGTATGTTCTATCAGCATTTTACTTGATTGTTTATGTGATTGCTGTAGTGAAAAGTAAAGTTGCATCAAGCATAGAACATCTACAAAAATTTACATGGTATCGGAGCTGAGGTGAAGACAAGCCCTATTTGTAGCAATCATCGAAGAAGGAAATGGGTTCCACAAACTATGGCTTCAAGGAGGATGACAAATTGACTGGGAAGGATGACTTCCATGATTGGAAGATAATATTGGATCTCAAATTGGAAGACCAAGATGTAATGGACTATGTGCAGGGTAAAATCCAAGAACCTCCATCCACTGCTACTACTGCTGCCAAAACTAAGTACAAAAAGGGGGAGATCAAAGCAAAGCTGATGATCAGGGAATCCATCCATAAAAGTCTGGTGGCCTACATCTTTGAGTTGGGCACATCCAAAGAGATGTATGATAAATGGATCCTCATGTTCAAGGCCAACAATGCAAATCAAGTACTATTCTTCAAGAATCAACTGAAGAATTTGAAGAAAGGCAGGGATGAGTCTGTCCAATCATACTTTCTGAAGCTGACCGAGATTAGGAACAATCTACTGGTTGTTGGGGAGACAATAGCAGATCGAGAGACGGTACTCACTGCACTTGGAGGGCTCTCATCCGAATGGCATGTGTTTAACACTACAATTCTAAATAATAATGTGATACCTGACTTTGATGAGGTACTGTCAAGATGCGTTCAAGAAGAATCTAGAATGAAGGAGTATGGAAATGAAGGAAATTTTGCATACGCTGCTCATTCTAGAAAGAATAACTCTGGTGGTCCGAAGAACAAGGGAAAAGAAGGGGCCCAAGGAAAGAAGGGCAAGTGTTTCACTTGTCATAGGCCTGGTCACTATGCTAGAGAATGTTCTTTCAAGAAGGATTCTCCCGATGGTGATGATAACAACAACAACTAGAGGAATGGCAATCAAAGGAACAACAAGTTCAAGGGAAAAAGGAAGGCTCCCTCCGGCAGAAATGTTCAACCTTTCGAAAGGTCAAGAAACTCCAGGTATGAGGAATCACATGTTGTTGATGAAAGAAATGAATATATTCTTGTATCTGTCGTCTCTGTTGCATCTCCACCCGACACTATGGATGTCTAATTGATAGATAGTGGTCCCTGGACCCAAGGACAAGTCTGTTGTCACCTCGAAATGGCTTTACAAAATCAAACATGGAGCTGACGGGAGTGCTAAAAATTTCAAGGCCAGGTTCATTTCCCGAGGCTTCTCTCAAAAGGAAGGTGTGGACTATGATGTGATATTTGTACCAGTTGCCCTATATACCACCATTCATTCGATTATTGCCCTTGCTGCCTCTCAGGGATGGAATCTACATCAAATGGATGTCAAAACTGTTGTCTTACATGGATCGCTTAAGGAAGAAGTTTATGTAGAGCAACTCAAGGGGTTTGAAGTTCTGGACCAAGAGTCACATGTATGCAGGTTGAGGAAAGCCCTCTACGGGTTGAAGCAATCCCCCAAGCTTGGTATGAGAGGATCGGCAGTTATCTTATGAAGTTGGGGCTTACTAGAAGTGAAGTTGATCTGAACCTTTACTTCAAAGTTGAAAATGACAGGCCTCTCATTTTGGTGCTCTATGTAGACGATTGCTTTCTGACAGGTGTAGACCCTCTCATTCATCAATTGCAAGAGGGAGTTGGCTTTTGAATTTGAGATGAAAGACCTAGGGTTGATGCACTACTTCCTAGCCTTGGAGGTCTGGCAAAATGCAGGTGAGACTTTTCCTTTCTCAAGGAAAATATATTGTGAAGTTGCTTGAAAGATTTGGGATGGTGGACTACAAGTCTATGACTACTCCAATGGAACTCAACTTTAAGAAGCTATGCGAAAGTGTTGTTGGACCCGATTTGGGAAATCCTTCTAAGTATCGTCAACTCATGGGGACCCTGATGTTCTTGGTGAACTCTTGTCTGGACGTATGCTTCGCAATGAATATGTTGAGTCAATTTATGGTCGAGTGTTACGAATATAAATTATATAAAATTAAGTAAATATAAATAAATGTAAATAATAATAATTATCTGAAATAGTCATTAGTTAAGTGAAAAGGCATGTCTAAAAGACATGCCTAATCATGAAAGGACACCTGCCTAGGTATAAAAGCAGGGCCTCATTGTAACATTCATCATCCCTTATACATTTTATAATACTAATTAAAAAAATTACTTACAAATATATTTGTGTATTTTCATTTAAGTCAACAAGCTACATTTTTGTTGCTTCAATGGTATCAAAGATATGTGAAACTTTGAAAGTTATCTGCCACAAAATATAACCATGCGAGCCTTTGAACATTGTTCGCCACACAATATGTCATTACGTTTACGTCTTGGATGCATTGAGCAGTTTAGTAAAATTTAAGAAAAGCTTCAGCAATGGGAAAAATCATATGCAGAAGTTAAAGCACGTCTAAAGGAAATCGATAATAAGGAAGATGAAGAAGTTCTTCGCCAAGATGACAAAATGTCTAGAAGCATTGATCGCACTGCCCATGAGCCAACTTTTGATGAGAGGGTTTCATCAGGCCAAGCTTCTAATATTACGAGGATCCAACATGGTGTTACAAGAATTTTATCAATACAAGAGCACTCAAATCTGCAGACAATGTGAGACAACAACTTGTACGCATAATGAACAGATACAACCTAAAGTTGTGCAGCGTTGACTTCAATAGTCGTGATTATTATGTGAATATACAAAAGGCAAGGCTAGCATGCTATTTCATGCATTTAGCACACATGGAACGTACAGGACACTATCTAACAGTTAAAGACAATCAAATAGTCCATTTATATCCATCCATTTGTCTTGATGAAGGACAAGATGATGACAAAAATTTTGATGATAGTATCTACGAATTTTGTGTGCAGCAACGCGCTGAGCATGACTGAATTAACGCCATAATTGAACATTTCAAGTTGGAGCAGATGGACAGATACGAGTCCTACCAACGTTCTCGGTTTAAGAGGGGGAGCATGAGGAAGGTGTTGCACGAAGTTGCACAGTGCCCTGTGTCCCTCAAGATGATGATTCTTATGTCAAGGATGCAAACGATATCGAAATATATTCCAAGTTGCCATAGGTGTAGCTTCCTCCAAAACCGCAGCGCCTACTCTGGCTTACGCCAGGACACCTCTATCCCGACTATCCAATTTCGTTCCGGACCATCCGTTTGCATTCCCGACCGTTCGCACTCACCTTTCCGATCGTTTTGTGTGTCTCGTCACCCTATCGGAACCCTTGTCCCTGCTGCGAGCCGATTTTTCCATTGCATTCCTGACAGTCGCTGACATCTTTCCGAATTTTGTTTCGGTTCAATGTTAGCAATGTCTACCCGTCTATTATTCGAGTCGAGCCTACCATCACACCATTTCAATTCCACCTTAACCATTTGACTCCTTTGTACCTTATACATTACATTTATAATATTAAAATCAACTTTAATATATATATATATATATATATATATTATTCAATTCAAAAAAATTATTATTATTTGATTATTAAAAAGAATAAATAAATAAATAAATTTGAAAAGGAAATAAAATAAAAGAAATGGATAAGCCCTAATTCCAAGCGAGTATGACTGACAAATTATACATGCCAAGATAACAAACATGAAGTAAATTGTGACTCGTTACACTTATCAAAAATGACGAGAGAAAAATGAAGAAAATTGTTCGCGATTAAGTTGAAGAAAATTGTCAACGATAAGCTTTGAGGACAAAGCTTTTGAAGGAAAGGGCAATGTTACAAATATAAATTATATAAAATAAAATAAATTTAAAATAAATAATGGTTATCTGAAATAGTCATTAGTTAAGTGAAAAAGCATGTCTAAAAGACATGCCTAATCATGAAAGGACACATGCCCAGGTATAAAAGCATGGCCTCATTGTAACATTCATCATCACTTGTACATTTTATCATATTAATAAAAATACTACTTACAAATACATTTGTGTATTTTACATTTAAGTCAACAAACTATAGTTGTGTTGCTTCATCGAGCCTCATCACACACACTCGATTGTTGCCAAGAATATTTTGAGATATCTCTAGGGCACAATCAACTATGGATTGAGATACACTGTCGGGAATTTAAGGCTACATGGATATATTAATGCTGACTGGGCTGGCAGTGTGGTGGATCGTAAGAGCACATCTAGATGTTGCTTCTCACTAAGTTCCGCTTCAATATCTTGGATGAGCAGGAAGCAGAAATCGGTTGCTTTGAGCACCGCCGACGTTGAATACATTGCAGCTAGTATGGCGTGTTGTGAAGTTGTTTGGTTCAGGAAGCTCTTTAGTGAGTTGTTTGAGCATGTGTTGGAT
This sequence comes from Pinus albicaulis, assembly GCA_034641835.2. Taxonomy (NCBI): domain Eukaryota; kingdom Viridiplantae; phylum Streptophyta; class Pinopsida; order Pinales; family Pinaceae; genus Pinus; species Pinus albicaulis. The sequence goes on along the minus strand of CM076577.1, from coordinate 1,121,356,396 downwards.
ACCACCGTGATCTACTATGACAACCAAAGTGGGATTCTCCTTTCAAAGAATCCTATGTCCCACGATCGCTCAAAGCATATTGATATCAGGTACCACTTTATCCAATATATGGTACAACGAGGAGCAGTAAGGCTCCATCACATTGGGACTAATGAGCAGGTCGCAGATATTCTCATGAAGCCCCTAGGGAAGGTCAAAGTATTAACCTTTTGTGAGAGACTTGGAGTTGTGGAAAGACCCTCCTATGAGGGTCCCGCATGAATTGGACATTGAGCTCTGGGAGCTCCGAGGGACTTGGGGGTACTTCTTGGAGCTATGAGCGACCATAGGGTGAGTGGTTCACCTTCCCCTAGTGGTGCGATGTGTACACGGTGAGTGGTTCACCTTCCCCTGTGATAACCCTTGTTGGTTGATATATGAGTAGGATAAGTGGTTCACCTTCTCCTGTTGGTGCCCCAACATACATCCTACCCATGTAGTCTAGAACTCATGGGAAGTACCTTTCATTTGGCCAATGAGTTGGGAAATTAAGATAGAGACCATAGCATTACCGATGGACACATCGTGTATTGTTGTACTGTCTATGCTAGGATGCATGGTGTTCAACAACTTCATCTGGGATCAAGCCTGATTTAGGTTTTACCTCTGGACTAACTTTGGGTTAGTAGAGAGTGGCAAGGTCTTGTGACTCACTCTCGATCAAATTCTTATTCATTATTTCTTCATAGTTCAGCGGAGTAGAGTAGAGCAAGGATGAGAGAGATGGTACAGGTTGACAGATGGATTGACAAGTGGATTTCTCCCTAGTTGAGAGAGTGTTAAATTTGGCAACGAGGGCCAAACTCCACCTTGAACACCTCATATGATGAAGATGATATTTTTATTGGATTCATCTTTCCGAGAATTGCAAGATTGATCTAAAGATCATCTTGTTTGGATGAGCAGAAGTGTGATTTTGAATTTATTTCTCACATGTGGAAATTGTCAAGGTCGGCCAGAAGTATAATGTAGGCTCATGAAGCCCCAATAGATGTGTCTCCACTCTCAACGAATTGTATAAATAAGAGAGACCCTCTCCTCATTTGGACATCATCTCATCTCACATGTTCTCTCTCCTCTCTTGATTGGGTCGTACAACAAATGTGCAGCTCTTCTCTTCACACATGTGGCAGGAGGCCAAAATTTTCAAGAGGAAATTTCCAGACTGTTTTAGGGCTGATTGCAGGAGTGTTGACCGAGGGTCAACACCTCAGATTTTACTGTGGTTTTCAGGCAGAAGATCCAATTTCTTAAGGCCACATCGGCTGGCACAAATCCCAAGACATTTGGAGCAGTTTGACCTGCGTTGACTGCAGGCTACTTTGACCGTAGAGTTTACTGAAGTTGACCGACTTTGACTGAAGATTTCAGGACTGTTTTGGGCTGACTTTGACTGTCGTTGGAGGCCAAGTTGATTGTCTTTGACCGAGATAAACTGGAGATGAAGTATTGCTGGTTTGACCAGCGTTGACTTTCTGGTTAGGGCACCCTGTTGACTGCTGTTTGACTGGACTGTTTTAACAGTGTTTGGGCAAGTAAATTTGTTTGATGTACTCTCTCTCTCTCTCTGCTGAACTTTTGAAGAATAATAAGAAGATTTGATCAAAGGGTTTTCCCCACATTGGGGTTTTTCCCTAGCATCCGCCAAATTCTCTGTCTCTTTGTCTTGGCTTGTCTTCTGATCTTATGTTTATGTTCTATCTGCATTTACTATCAATGTGATAAGATAATGTGATTGCTAATTTGGAAATTGATATTGGGCTGATAAGGAAAATTGAAGTAAATTGCTCTTAAGCATAGAACATACCATTGTTAACTAAAATCAACAAACTAGAATTTTATTCAAATGCCAAGCATTGCATTGAATGTTGCAGCAATTGTGCTCCACAAATCGGGCAAATCAGGAACTCCCAGAGTTTGTGATTGCAGAGCTAGATTATGTTACCACTCAAAATTGTCCCTTGTGAAATCAACCTCAATGGGTTCCGAATGGACAGTTTAGGGACACTCTCAGTCACCAACATTGCACTCCTCACTTCAGAATCAATACATGCAGATTCGAGGTGGGTACCCCTATCAGATCTGCATGGTGGATGCCCCTATCAGATATGCATTTAAATCTTCAAAATAAATAACACTAAGACCTCAAATCTGCATGTAAGTCTTGCTGATCTGTGATGAATGCCATTACATATGCTTGCATGAAATCCAGTGTTACACAATCTCCAGTTTCCAAGTTATCCAGGTTTCTGAGTCTTCAAGTTTTGCAGGTCTGAGCTAACATATGCCAACTTTTCCCTGTTCTGATTTCCCAAGTTAATGACCCATACCGATTTCTCGTTTGAAGCAGTGTTGCAAACATTAGCATTGTCAAAAAAATTGCCAAGGGTCTAGACCTTGGGACATTAGAAACATTAGTGAAAAATCAGCAAAACACAAAAAGTATTAGAAAATACAAAATAAATTCTTTTTTTTCCAAAAACTTTCAAATATAACAACATCAAGTTATCACATTGCCACACAAAAATGCAAAACGCATTGATAGATAAGATGCATAGGATGCCAATTCATACTCAGTCTCAAACATTCATTGTAGATATCAAATCCCCAATCTTGATAGCTGTCCATATTACATCAGCCTCCTTACTTTCAATCAACTCCTAATATTTGTGGGCCATTCCCCACTGTTCAATGCACCTTCTTCGCCTCATCTAATGACTCAAGTGCCTCCTCCATAACAGGCCTCTCAATCTTCACCCTCCACTCAACACAGGGTCAATATTTTCCAAAGAAACGGCACCCACCTTAGGGGATCTCTCAAGATGTTTCATCAAAGGCCAGAGATTGTAGTAATATAAACTATATCATTAATTCCTTGATAATCTTAACATATAAGACAGTCATAATGAATTTAATGAGCCTCGAGGGTCATTAGAAACTATTAGAGGATCATAAATTGCAAATTTAATTGTTAACCCAAAGTACTTCATTTTGTTCAATTTTCAAAAACACTCCCAAGTGCTACAGGTTTCACTAATCACCTGAACAGAAAAGTCCATAAAAGTGGTGCTTTTCCGAAATAATTTCTCCATCAAACATCTAAAACAAATAAAAATAGAAAAAAAAGGAACTTAAGTTCCATTCCACTCCAATAGCAACTAGAACATAAAGAAAACAAAATCCATATTTCAAACAATGATGAAAATGTCAGCATTGGGAATAAATCGACAAGGGCTCGAAAATGAAAAAATCTTAAAAGTTGGGAAAATTTGGCAAAACATCGGTAAAATTTTAAAAATACAAAAATATTCATATTTTTTTCAAATTTTTAGCATCTAAAGTATCCACAACATCAGAGAAATGCATTCTCACCTAAGTCCCCTAACACGTCCCACCCCCTCCCATGTCTCGAATCTTTCATGTCGGACACAAGTTACAACACATGGGTGACATGTGTCCGACATGAGTTTCACTCGTGTCCTATTCATAGGACATAAGTTTGATTGGTATCAAACACAAGCCCTACTAGTGTCCCGAAATTTGAACACGTGTCCTGTGAAGAAAAAACATCCCGAAATCGATTTATTGCCTCATTCTCACGCAATTAAGTCATAGTTTTGGAGCTTTCAATGGTTGAGGAGTGTAGCTAAGCGCAGTTAAGCAATGTTAGAGGGGATTCCAAGTGTTGGGAAGTCGATTTGCCCAGGCGCTATTAATGTTATTAATGATAACGTTAAATTCTTAAGGTAAAAATGACATTCTCTTCTATCTTTCATTTTCATCCTTTTACTTCAATTTTTAACATTACCATTAATTGACTCAGCATGTTAGTGTGAAAATTTCATCTATTGCAATAACTGAAAAATATTCTTCTAACTCTCAATTCAATTATGCAGTTTATTTGCTGTGGAAAATATCGAATAAATTTACTACTGCAATGTTCACAATAAATCACCAGGGAAATTAAAATGTTGGGAACAAAGAAATTCTAGCACACACATAGAAAACATTAACACAGTTATTTTTGGACAATTGTCCCCGAAAAAACCCAATGTAGCAAATTTGAGTACAAGAATTCTGACAAATTAATTAGAGGAAAAATACTGAGAGAAATTTTCTAATAAATTTCTCTCTCCACAGTTACACCCTGACCCCAAGATGGACCCTTTGCCCATACAATGGTGCCTCTCTATCACTCTCTGCGCAGTGACTGCACAAAGCTCTAGTGCACTGCCTCTTTCCTCACGTTGCCTCCTACTAAATTTGATATGCACCTTCTGGTCTTTTGTTGGTACCCTCTCTCTCTCTCACCTACTCACCCTCTGGCTCATCTCCTCTACTAAATCTAGGCCACTGAGAAAATCAATGTGCCTGGGCAACTGAGTAACTGGACTGGTGTCTTCTCCGTCTACCCATCGACTTCTTCTTATAGTATTCTTTTGGAGCACCAACGGCCAAGATTAAAACATAATCGATGGTTCAGATTATTTTTCTGTCGATCCGTGTGAGTTTCTAGAACATTCACACCATGACTTAATTAATTTTGATTAATTAATCATATTTCCTAAGTTTAGACTTAGGAAATATTAAAAACCAACTAATAAATCTAATTAAGTTGTCTCTAGGTGGAATTTCCATAAACGATTTCTGGGTATTGGAGAATACATGTATTCTAGCCTCTCCACTAAATTTCGTGGCTAGAACACATCCGATGCCACAAAAACTGACACTCCCTCTTAGCGAGGAATGTGTTCTAGTGTTGCAACCCACTGAAACAACACTGTCTCTGCATCATCTCTTGTCACGTTGTTGATGTCTGGATGTTGCTGCCCACCAACCGCTGCGCAATTCTGATATGCGCTACATTTGTGTTGTTGTTGACCCTGCTGGACTGCTGCCAACACTGCATCTGCACTACAACTCCCTCTCATTTGTTTTTGCTGCAACTGAGAAATATCTAAAGTACCCGGTCTCTGTTACTGAAACGGGTTCTCCAACATACCCATTTGTTCCCTGAACTGGATCAACTTAGCTCCCTCTAGAGCTCTCGTGAGTATGTCTGCTACCTGATCTCCTGTGGGAACATATTGCAGCTGGGCTGCCCCCACATTATACACAGTCTCTAATGAAATGACATATGATATATATGTGTTCGATTTGTCATGAAACATTGGATTCTCAAAGAGCTTTAAGCAAATCCGATTATCACAATAGAAATTGGTAACTCCCATCCTCTGCCTCAACAAGCTCACAAGCAACTTCCTAAGCCATATAGCTTCGCACGTAGCCATGTTGATTGCCATATATTATGCTTCTGCTGAGCTCAGTACTGTTGACATCTACTTCCTGCTACACCAAGAAACCATCCCTGATCCAACACTGAAGCAGTACCCGAAGATACTTTTCCTATCCACTGAACTGCCTACCCAATCTGCATCTGTGAATCCGCATAATCTGACATCATCTCATCAAGTATATTTCAACCCATACCTGACTGTTCCACACACATACCTCAGAATGTCCCTTGGTACTGCTTAATGTACCCTTTTCGACTCTACCATGAATTGACTAGGGGTATTGAAAGCAAAACAAATGAATGGCCTAGTGTTCACCAGATACATGAGAGACCCAATGAATTGCCTATACAAGGTGGGGTCAACTTCCATGTCACTTGATGCATCTATCTTCTTCCAATTGGTGATCATGAGCGTAGTCATGGGTTGGCAGTCCTGCATTTTGAACCTCTTCAGAATATTAGTAGCATATCTCCCTTTCCCAAGGAAGATCTCCCCATTCTTCTGCCAAACTTCCAATCCTAGAAAATAGTGCATCAACCTCATATCCTTCATGTCGAATTCTGTTGCAAGGTTCCTTTTGCAGTCTTTTATGAGCCCTGATGATCTTGTCAAAAAGAGATCATCCACATACAAAACCAGAATGAGAGGCTCATCCTCTACCATCAAATAGTAGAGGTTGGGATCCACATCACCCTTGACGAATCCCAACTGCTGCAAGTAATTGTAAATCTAACCATACCATGCCTTGGGTGCCTTCTTGGGCCCGTATTGGGTTTTCTTTAATCTGCACACATGAGTGTGCTTCTCATGAGTTTCAAAGCCTTCAGATTGTTCTATATACACCTTTTCTTCTATCGCGTCGTTCAAGAATGTTGTCTTGACATCCATCAAATGAATCTCACATCCCATCTGCGCTGCTAAGGAAATAACAGATCTGATAGAGGTATATCTGGAAATTGGGGCGAAGGTCTCCTCATAGTCTATTCCTTCTTTCTGTGCATTCCCCTTTGCCACAAATCTAGCCTTGTACTTTTCTACACTGCCATCTGCAACATACTTGATCTTGTAGATCCATCTGGGACCTACAACTGATCATTCTTTCGGCCTCAGCACTACCTCCCAAATATCATTTGTCATGATAGAACTATACTCTTCTACCATGGCATCCACCCACACCTTATGTTGTGCGGCTTTCTGAAAGCTGGAGGATTATGCAACCTGAGCAACCAAAGCTTGATATCTTTCAAGTTGCATGTGTTGTCTCTTGTTCATCCTAAGAGCTCCGACAAACTCCTCTACGTCTCTCAAAGTCTAACGAACTTCCCTGCTGGCTCTACCACTGGTGGTGAGAGGTTCAATCAATTCCTCTTCATGTCCATACTGCTCCGTCTACTAATAACTCCCTGGATCTCCTACCCCTGAGGAAATACTGGTACTAGTCACTGTACTCGATCCCTGTGAGTGTCCTCCTATTGGTCCCACTTGTTGTCCTTGCTACTGGACTAACAAAACTTCAGACTGATTCTGATCACCTACATGCATCTCTTGGGATCTCCTAAAAGCTTTGTCTTCCATGAACTTTACGTCTTGTCTCACTACAATCTTCCTACTGCTAGGAATGTAGATCTTGTATGGTTCCTCTCCCTATAGGAGTACATTTGATTCTATTACCCATAGTGATATGGAAGTCCATCTGCTCCTTCTGGTAGCTAGAGAAATATTCTCTAACTCCTGTCATATGAGATGAAGCTCCATTATCTATATACCAGACCCCAGGTGATGTCGAACCTGATAAACAAGCAAATTCATCCTCCAACCTAGAAGATAAATCTGAAGCATCCTGACTGTTAATTTTGTCCATCATTTGTTGTGTTATTTCTCTTTCCTCCCGATGTTGATTCTGCTGCTACAAAATTGTTGTGTCCAGCTAGAGATCTGCTCTGCAAGAAAAAATATCGACTCCTGATTGGAGCGCTATATTTGTCTCTTCTTGGATCTCCAAAAAGTACTGGTTTGACTTGATCAAATTTTAATTTGGATCTACCAATTCATTCTCCAAGAAAGTGCCTCTAAGTTGCATGATATGGGGAAAGGGGTATGCATTTCTGAAACATAAATGCACTGAAAAGGTGACCCCACAAAAATTTGGAAATGAGGAAACATGATATATATATATATATATATATTATCACACTATATTGAAACATGGAACAAAATCAGTATGAATAAATAAACAATAACATTTAAATGAGAAGCAATGTTCCACCATCACTTATGTTGGGATCCTCATCATTTGTATCACCCTTTGCCTCTACCTCAATCTTCTAGGGTTGTCAGTCAACACAACACAATTTTGATGAAATTACATAATCCAAGCTTTAAAATATGATATGAAAAACTTAGCATGCCTAATCAATGTTTTTCATTTGAGTAAAGGGTACATTTTTGCTAAGGCCATGACAGAGGAGTCTGGCAATCAATATCACTAACATTGAGGTACATTAAAGGCTTGGTATTACTGATTAATTGCCAATCCCATACCCTCATACATGATAGAATCTAATGTAAATGTCATAATCCTACCAATCCTGAAATCTTAAAAACCATCAATTCTGCTAAATTTTGAATGGGATATGAAATTCTACTTTCTAATTTGAAGTCCAATGAGGTTGGAACCACTCTCAAACATCTAGAAACAATTAATGGTAGTGTTAAAAAATTTAGTTACTGCAAGAATTTGACATTAGCATTAAATGCCAACATTTTGGTGCAAACTAAGAATGAAACCATCTTTAAAGAAACTTTTGTCTTAGAGGTTTCTAGAAGTCTCATTAATTCATAATTAACCTCCAATTAGGTATTAAATAACAAGATATTGGGAGAGGCATCTCAGTGAGGAGTGTGATACTCTACTATGCTAAGTCTGAGGATGTGCAAAAGGGGAGCTTGGAAATCTAGATCAGCCAAGCGAATATAGGACAAATCTAGGGCCTGATCTACTAGAACAAATCCAAAGCTTTATAATCTGTAATTTTCTCAGTTGGGCCATTATTCCAGTGCAAGTAAGTTCTAAAGTTAATGAAGAGCTATTGACTGTGTTAAATATGTTTGTCATTGTGATTAAATATTTTTTTCTTCCGATTGTTAAGAACCTAGTTGTGCTTTCATTCAGTAGATCCGTAATTTGCTAGGTCAATGAATTGTCAGGTGCAAGGTACATAAGAAATTTAACAAATAATTGAACCTCCAGAATATTTGTGTCTGTGCAATAGACAATGCTAGAATTTATAATACAAAATTATGACTATTAACCATCCAGATACACAGGTAACCCTAGGAGAAAAAAATTTCCTACACTGCATCATGTTTGTCGGCAGCACTACCATAATCCACAAATAGTGAACCTCAAATGCCTCTTATCCATGATCAGGTCAATATATTCATTGATCTAGCTCTGATAAAGGTTGTTGTTCATCATATATCTTGAGGTACTCTAACCATTTTTGCATTCAAGTGATTTCATTTAATATTTAAGGCATTCTAGCATGAATCACAAATTGAAATTGGAGTATAGACCATTGTTTGTTTTGTACTTGTTCCCCTACTTAATCTCAATGGTTATCATGTATCCCTAGTCTAGTGTGACCTTCCTTAGGGTCTTTTCTTTCATTGTCTAGGTGGGGCACAAATAAGAGGCTCTAATGGTGGTAGCACTCCATGTTATTCATACTCAACACTTGTCATCATTTCCCCATATCTATTATCTCATATTTTTATTGGTTGTTGCCAATCGCTTGCACTAGTTCACTATTGGCATTGTCCTATGAGAAGCCTGGTTTGACTATACTTGAGATTGATGCAACTTTAAGAAAATAAAGAGCATGAACTAAATGTTAAAATGCAAAATAATGGCAAGGAATGTAAAGCAAGTAAAGCCAAGTTTAGCTTGAGCTCTACCACCTCTTATATAGTCACTCATCCACAAGAGTATCCATCCATATCACACCTATTAAAGTAAAAGGAGGGGTTCTCAGTAAACATCCCATCCCCGATGAAGCAATAAACTGCCCATCATTAAAGGGGGATTATTTTATCATTATTACTTGATAAATCAATCAAGAAAGACAAAGGAAAATATTGGTGGCTCCGAAAAAAAAGGCGAGGAAAGGTAACTCAACCACCTAAGTGCTCCTCTACAAAGGTGCTCATGGACAATGGTTTTTCATAACCTAGTATAAGACTATGAGCCCTTTCATGAAGAAAACGCAAAGAAATAAAACCTATCATTTGAATGAGTTGGCCTAGGAATTGTCCTCCCATTAGGGTTGGAATCAGTATTGTGAACATCTCGATAACATCCCGATTTTATCTCGGAATCACGATTTTTTGGCCTAGCCGACGTTTGCCGATTTTTAAAGATATTTTTACGGTATCTTAATTTTGCCGATGTTTGCCGATATTTTACCGATATTTTCCCGATTTTTTGGTTTTCCAGACCCTTGCCGATTTTATCCCAATGCCGATGTTCACAACATTGGTTGGAATCACCTGATAGGTTCATGTGATAACCCTCCCATACTTAAGAGAAGTAACTTGTGCACAATCATAAGCTAGTAGGACATTTGAAGATGATATTTTTGTGAAGTAATTTGATGGGATTAATATTGGTTATTGTTCACCTTCATGCTTTTATGGCTCTTGTACCCATGATGTTGATCACCCATGATGTTGATCTCATTTGATTCCTCAAGTATGTGATAGATGATTCTTACAGGTGCAGTCAAGATCCCTTGAGGGATAGGTGATGGTTCTACAACACATTGTAGGGCATCTATAGTCCCATTCCATGATGATACAAGACACCTAATGGAGGGCGTTGGAGCATTGTTGAGGAGTGTTGCCTCACCCTCCTACAGTCCCAAGAACTTGGACACTAAGTATTGGAGCCAAGAGTTTGAATTGGGAGATGGTGCACCTCTGAGATTATTGCACACCCCCAGGCTAGCATTGTATCTTCTTGATTGATGTTGCAAATTTCTTGATGGTGTTGATCACTTTGAACCCTTTAGAGGGGTAGATGCTCCCACTGCCTTGATGACGTCATTTGTTCATTAAGGATGCCATCCTAGTTCCTCTTTTCATAATATTGTGAGCATTTTTCAAGATTATGTGGGCTTTGGAGGGCTATTTTGGTGATATGACACCTCATTTGGATGGAAATTCATGACTTAGGGGATAATACATGTCCCTTGAGTTGTTACTTGCACTTTTTCACGGAGAGACATGCTCTTTGGAAGATAACATCACCTTTGGAGAACATTGGACTCACATGTGTGGGCTAATTGAAGCTCAATTTTATGTTATTTCATTGATTTGGCTACTTTGTGACCTATACACCTTGTATCTGGATTTTATTATATTCTAGGGATTTCTAGTCTATTTAGGACAAATCGACTTGGCTGCCCTCATAAATAGAGGGGAGTCAATTTCCCTTGGATCATTACACTTGTTCATTAGTGATCTATTCTGTCTAGTGCACAATGGAGGACTAGTAGAGTGACTTTTCCTTCGGTGGATCTTGGAAATAATGTGATCCCTTTATATGGATCATTGTTGCGAAAATCTCGATAACATCCCGATTTCAACTTGAAATCACGATTTTTTTGGCCTAGCCGATGTTTTCCAATTTTTAAAAATATTTCTATGATATCTTAATTTTGCCAATGTTTGGCGATTTTTACCGATATTTTCCCAATTTTTACGATTTTTTGGTTTTTCGGACCCCTGCCAATTTTATCCCAATGCTGATGTTCACAACATTGATATGGATACATGTGGTAGATCTTGGATATTGCATGGTGAAGTTAGTTTATTTGCTTTATCTTGGTTTTATGTTCCATGGGATGTATGTTCTTGTGCTAAGTTAGTTTATTTGGTATTTGTTTCGTTATCCCTTGTTTATCTAAACCCTTCCTCCAAGTATTTCAGGAATACAGAGAGATTTTTCTTTTCCTTGAGCATCTAGAAATTTGACAACCTAAATTGCAAATCCTAGGAGAAGTTAGTTTGATTGCCCTAGTTTTGTTTGGTTTTAGAATTAAAGAAAACCCTAGATAGTTTGTATCCTAGACTCAATTTTCCCTAGATTGATAAGGCACTAGTCTTTACCATTTGTGGCATTCTATTAAACCTTAAATTCATTTTTCATTTTATTTCATGGTAAATTACAATTAATTTTCAGCAAAATCTTGTGTTATTAGCATTTAATCACTTACTGATGTATGCCCCAGAGTTACGTTTTATTTAAAGGTGCATTAGAGAAGCTAATTCAAAGGTTTTTGTAATTTTCAGCCACTATCAAGGCCTGGCATCATACTACATTGGTTGTTATATGTTATTTTAGCCATCAAAATTTGTTGTAAATTTGTTCTTTGATCCTAAATTTAGCATTCACTCCATATAATTTTTATACATTTTAATGGGCAAATTTAATGCTGTTATAAATTTCAATTTTGCCACAATTTGCTGCCCTGAAACCCTATTTTATATCAGCCTTGAGGTTTTCTTGATTTGGTCTGTGTGAGTAACCTATTTGAGACTCCTAACACTACCCCGACAATTTATATTGACCCATAGGTTCTTCGAACTCAAATCTTGAACTTACTCTTTCATTCACTGCAAGCCATAATTTGACATACCGTAATCCAGTAAATATTTATTGTAGAATACTTAGGGGGCACTTGGCTTAAGATACTTCTGTTACTTGATCCCTAAGCCCTACCAGAGAAACCTTGTCGTGTTAGATTGTGTCCTTCACTAAAGAGAAAGTAGTTGCTGATGTGACAGTGGTAACCCTCCCACATATTGCTCATTGTCTAGGTCACCTAGTGTGTCTTTGCACCAAGTGCTAGATTTTGTTGTAACAGTGATAATGTTGGAAAATGAAGACAAACATTGATTTTCAACTTTTCATAAAACTAACCTAGAATACACCGACTTTAAAAGAAAAATTCATAACAATGGCAGCATTAAAGCAACTTAGCACTACACAACTACTAGAAATAGATAAAATTTATTTTACAGCTCATCATTTCATCCCTGCTTAGAAGAAATTGTTCTCAACTTGTTGGATATGGGCAGACAATAATTTAAACAGGGATTGTGAAATCCACTTGACTTGCAAATAGAAGGTGCCTTCTCTTCCCACCAAGCACATAGTAATTTGGTTTTCACTTGTAGTCCATATTCTAGCATCAAGTCACTGCCTTTAAAAAAAACACTTTGGCACCACCGTCTCTAGTATGACTTGATTAACACAAATACTGCCTCAACCAGGCACATTCGACCAACATGAATGTATACTTTCTGATATTCGTTATCACTTAGGCTCTCATGTGAACCAGAGTTTGCTACAATTCCTTTTCTTTTGAAAATGGTAATAGTGCATCGCACATGAATGTATACTTTTTGATATTTGTTATCATTTAGGCTCTCATGTGAACCAGAGTTTGCTACAATTCCTTTTCATTTGAAAATGGTAATAGTGCATCACAGTTAATAAAAAAACTAATACTTCATGGCACATTTATGAGAGATATTCACAGATTTCTTCTCAAGCTATAGCTTCAAAAATAGGACGAGGTAATATGTTTAAATAAATACAAAACCAAAGGTTATTTCTTCACCTCTCCATTAAAGCACAAAGAATCACAATGAACCAATGAGCTTGAGATGCAACTGGCAAAATCTATTAATTTTGCAAAGAATAAGACTAGAGAGACTCTCCTATATGACATACCAGAATATAACAAGCAGCAGTCCTATACCATCGCCTTTGGAAACATTCTTCGAACAAACTGAAAATGAGAAACCAAAGAACAAAACAAATTCATTTGGTTAAATCAATAAGTTTTATTTTCCACATATACAGTAGGTAATGTTAACCACAAAAAAAAATGAGATATCCAAACTAGAAGCATATGAAACTGAAAGGAATATCCAATTTTATACAGCTAAGCGAGGAATCATTGAAAACCTCACCAATTTAATCAATTTTGACAACAGAGTCCACAAAATAGAAAGACATCCTCAATCTCACTCTATTAAATTGATTTCCTAAATGAAAGAGCTCTCTATGCAAAATGACCAAATGGTAAAGAAGAAACAGACTGCAGATAAACCATAATCCAATCTACTTGTGTTACAATTTATATTGTATGAGTTCCTGCCTTGTGATTGTCATCACATTGATGGAGGTTTCATGCTGGATCCTTGGAAATTTTGGATCGACTTGGGGGAAATCATATTCATGGAGCTCCTTCTCTTCACTGCATTGGATCACTTCATGGAGATATTTTAGCTGGGGGAGTCTCACTTCTCCTTGGTTGGATGCTGATTGTGCTTGCTGCCTGGTGGCCTTCTCACTTGCACTTGTCTTGTTGATCACCCCTTGGTTGCATTTTAATGGATGTGGAGCATATCAAATTGTGGTGATTTGATATATATGCTTATCTTCGAGATGGATGATGGTTCTAGCCCCCATGAAGTTAGAAGATGATAGTTAGGATATATATGCTTCATGATTGTTGAAGTTTCCAAGTGTACTCGAACTGATGAAGTGATATTATTTGGAATCACTAGGAAGGGGTTTCCTAACATCGTCCTCATGTTTCTTATGTCAAGTGGGAGACATAGTTGATGGTTGGATAGGTTGGCCATTTTGTTATGTCTCTTTCTCTTATGATGTTGTTAAAGGGGGACGAATTGAGTTGCTTATAATGTCACATTTCTTAGACATCACCTAGAGGGTATTGCTTTTCATGATAATAATAATAACCTAATTTTAAGGTCACAGCCAAGCCAAAAACCAAATTGGTAACCCCTGTTTGTGGGACAAGGGACCCACCTCCACGCAACGATTTGACTGCTAAGTCTACGAAGGCATACATACTCTACCCCACTCTGGTTTTGAACCTATGACCTCTTAGGAGGAAACACATGCTCTTAACGATTAGGCCCACTCAAGCTGTACCCCTCGTTGATATGTTATTTCCTATCTTTAAGTTAGAAAAGTGGTATTACATTATGATTTGACAGTGGTCTAACCTTTCCTAAGTTTAGATGGTGATTTGATCAAATAACCCCTTGGTGGTGGTGCACTTTAGGTTTGACTTTATGTTTTGTTCTCATAACGAAGTGGTTTTGCTAGGGAGAACATCTTTAATTTACAAAGTACAACACTTTAATAAAGTGCACACCTCACTGGCACACATGTTCATGGTGATTTAATTTATTGATGACTAATTGGGAGGACTATGGTTATATTTGAGTGATAACCTTTGTGCACACATGTTGAGGTTGATTTAACTGTTCAATGGTTAAATTTATCTAATTTATCCAAGTAAAGGTTAATAGGTTGGGAAACATATTTTATATGCTTCATTTTCACACTCAAAGTGGTTACTTGGACTAAATTGGAGCTTTCTAGTGGTGCACCCCTCTTCTTAGACATAATATCTGATTGGTTTCTTAGACAAGTCGACACACTTCTCCAAGGCACATTCTCTTGGGTTGGATAGATGGCATATGGAGGAGTATTTTATTGATGTGTACTAACAACTTTTGCACATTCTTCTAAGGTGCACTCCACAAGGAAAATATTTATGATTTAATGGGTGGTGAGGTAGTTACATGGCACAATTTTCTAGGGCACGCCTCTTCTAGGTGCTCTCTCATCTATACATTGCATTTGTATTTCAGAGACACTTGGTATCTTTTGATTGGAGAGTGCCCTGACCTCCTTGACCTGGCATATATATTATTTTATTTGGTGTGGTTGTGGAAGTTGTTATTGGGAGGTACATGGCACATGAGGAGGGTCACACGTGTGACTTAGCATCCTCTTGTACTCGGCCTCCTTTCGATTTTTTGAGACTATTTTTGGACCGCACACATGTGCAGCATTTCTTCTTGCTATTTTTGGACTATCATGGAGGTCATACTTGTGGAGAGATGATCCACTTGGCATCTCACACATTCATCCATGGAGTTGGTTACCTTAGAATTCACACGTCTAGTGGTTGTATGCATGCATTCTTGGAGGGTGAATTTCATGTGGAAACTCAGAATTTGACTTGATTTTATTCTTATTTTCCATGATACACCGCTTTATAAGCATTGATTGGTCCATACTACCACTACAAGTAGATGAGGGCAAATTTTCTTTAAGGGCTAGTTTTCACATGTTGTAACATGGTCAACCATGGATTTAGCAGAGATCTAACTACTATATTATTATAATGTTTGTTTGACTTGTCATGGAGTTAGATAGATAGATAATATATCTTATCGTACAAGAAATTTAACTCATTGTATACAAAGAGGAGTTTCTCTACATTTCAAAGAAGGAAATGCAATTAGAGGATTGTGAAAGAGGGAAGTGATAGAAGATTGTAGAGTTTGGAGATGATTCATGTGAGGCTCCCTTGTATATCAAATCCTTGGAGACTAATGACAAAGTAAGCCATTGATCTAATTTGTTGTATGGTTGTGTACATGTTCTTCAATTATGTTGTCAATTATGTGTGGAAAACCTCTATTGTCATTTTAATTTGAAGGCTTATTAGTGAATTTTTTTTCATTTAGGAGTAAAGCAATGTGAGGACATTCTCCCTCTACTTCTCACTGTTATAATTCTGTTTTAATTCCTTCATCTAATAAAACTAGTTGCTGAAAACGAATTATAATTCAGCTCAATATGACATCACCTTCAAATTTCTTTGATGAGTGGCACCTCTAGCTCTCCAAGATTAAGTTTTCACCCATTAATTTTCAGCAAATACTTAGGGTTAAATTGCATCAAACTAGTTTCTTTTGTTGAATTCTGTAGCTATGGTTGGTCTTCATAATTGTTATTTCATTCATTGATATATTTATAAAGCATGTTCTTCATGATATTGTCAAAAGAGAAAAATATTTGACATGTTCTTCATGTCAGTTTTCGAAAACAGAAAAACTTAAATTTTGAAAAATTATGTTTTGGCTCCAAAATAGCCAAGTTGTCCTTCTTCCTAATCAAGTCGGCCCCAATCAAAGACGCACCCATTCGGCAAGGAAGAAGACTATATAAACACTTGTTCTCCATTATTTGACACACCACGAATCTCTTCTATCAACCAAGTTCAGACCATTCTGAGACAGGCAATTGGATGAATTGGAGGAAGAATGGTAGACGTGTCAGAGGAAGAATATTGGGCAAATCTAAGGCACATTTCTATTGAAGAAGGGACAAATTTCTAAGGCCTCTTCTAAAAAGAAAAGGACGAATATCTGTTGAAGAACGATCATCTCCTAAGGAAAAGGATGAAACTCCGAGACACTATAAGGCCGAATTTCTGAAGTATTATAGAGCTACATGACCTAATTTGTGAGACTAGAAAAGGGTTGAAATTCTTCCCTAGCAGACCAGACTGAGTATTTTGGGCAGCCATTTGACTTGACTACGAGGCAGATGGACCAGGTTGAACCTAGCTATATTGAAGGTATGTTTGACCTTTTATTTGACTAATGTATATCTGTTGAACTTGATGATTTCTCTAAGGAAAAGGTTGTTGAGTTTTTCACCCATGTTGCTGAGGTACACCCCTATTGGAAGAGGTACCCCATGGGGGAACTTGATGATTTCTCTAAGGAAAAGGTTGTTGGGTTTTTCCCCATGATTTCTCTAAGGAAAAGGTTGTTGGGTTCACGCGATTCTCCAGAGAGGGAAAGAAGCATGATAGAACAGATGGATCACGATGTTTCTGTTTTGCCATCCAGACTTGAAGAAGAATTTGCTTGTGTGTCAAGCACTGCTTCTCCGGAAGTTTGGTACATTGACAGTGGAGCTTCTACTCATATGACAGGAGTACAGGAATGTTTTTCCAACTACCGAGAGGAGCAGGCATTCCAGAGATCAATGAACATCGCTCCACATTTGGATCTCAAGCAATAATATGCAGATTTAACTGCTTCTGGCCCAAACCAATGGAGCTCTTTCATTGGATTTTCACCAACTAGACCATGGACTGTGAAATCCATCTTTGTTCTAAAGGGTTTTTCATAGTCAAGGTCCCATCCTTGGAAGCCAAAAGCATCATACTCAGGGTTGGACCGTGGTTTTGGGGATCCATCTGACTCTTCATCACACCATGGTTTCCAGACTTCGATGCAAACACTATGGTTGTAACCAAAATGTCAGTTTGGGTCCAGCTGTACAGTCTTCCTCTTCATTTTTGGAACGAATGCGTTTTAGAAGGCATTGGGAACATCATTGGGAGATACATCACAACAGATACCCAACGATTGGAGGAGTGAATCTACACCTTAATGCAGGAGCATTGGCTTCCAAGGTCAAAGTGCAAATGTCTAATTAGACTTTTAGGTCTTGACATCAGCCCAAGGAGGGGCCTATTGTAAAAAGGACATTGTAAATCCTATGTAAAAGTATTTAGTTAGTGAATAAGCATAGAGTTAATGGATTCTAACTGGATGAGTATTAGTCATAATGAATTATGTAACAAATCCCTGAGATGGAGAATTGACTCGAGAAGTTAGTGAATGAGTCATAGATAGAGTTAAGTATGGTTTTCTAAAAATAGTAGTTAGTTCTTGATATGTAGGAGTTAGTTGTATGAGCTGGATAAGCTCTGATTTGAAAAAAATCTAACGAGAAAAGTCTCAAAAAAAAAGAGGGGAGAACTCTGTGAGAACTCAGAGAGGAGTTCTGAGAAGATGGCCAAGGGAAAGAAATGAGGTCGTAGGCAGAGTAGATTAGGGTTCATATGCATGTACAGGCTTTCAATTGAATGAATATAGATTCATTTATATAATGTTTTTTTTCTCTTTTACAATTGGATAGTGATGTAATCGAGTAATTGTGATGAATATTAGTTAGTTGAGTAACTGATTAACTAGCTACATGTGATATTGATGAGTAGAAGTAATCCCTTTTTTGTAGGGATTTGGGATTTGTAGAGTTCCAGCCTCTATGTGAAGCTGGAAGTTGTTGATAGACTATTGTGTTACTTCTAGAACTAGGCAGAATCATGGGCGTATGCTTCTAGTTCTGGAGTTGATAACTGGCAAAATCTTTGTGTACGAGATTCCAAGCACTAATGAATTAGGGTAGAATTGATAGTTCTAAACCCCTGCAGAAGTCATTTGAGGCTTAAGAAGACTTTGGAAGCCAGAGTAGTTGTGCATGTTTGAAGTATACAAGCAATGGAGGCATACAGAATTCATGTTGAATTTGTGACAAGCTTGAGCCCGATGCCATGTATAAATTGGCTTGGGTAATTGATCTATGACCTGGAATGAGTTTGTGTGAGGTCATAATGAAGGGACAGAGAGCATAGGCTCTAAGTCTATAGGAACAATAGGCGATATATAGTCATTTTGTGTGTAGAGTTAATTAGAAGATTATGGTTACTAGTGTGATAGTCACTTGATGGAGGTGAAGAGAAAGTCGAAGTTTACAATCCGTGTATGAGGACTTCTGCATAATGAAATTGCAAAAACATGATGGAGTTCCTATGTAGAGTCGGTTGGTTATATTAGCAACAGGAAATGAACGCTTCTTGTGTGTTTCGATGATGATCGAACAATAGTGAATGGTCAAACGTTGATGTGGAGGTTAATTGTTGGCATCAATGGCCATTGCAATAGGGAGCGGGTTATGTATTTTGGTTCCATGGTGGAGGAACGAGCGCCAAGAGAAGTTATTGTTAGACACTTTCTAGACCTGTGATAGCCCTTGGCTATAAGGCATGGTTATATGTTGATTGGGAGAGCGCCAAGGCATATGGTTTAAGTCTTTCAAAGCATTGCGATAAGGCTCAGGGCTTTGAGGCGTGGTCATGTGAACAAGCACTAGTGATAAGATATGGCCTTTGGGCATTGTGATGAACTATGGTAGTAACGTCTTGATCACGTGCTATGACATAAAGCACCCAGGCTAAAGTGCGAATGCGTTGGTGTAAAGTACTTTTGTAATATTGAGCGCTTGAGTAAATGGTATAAGGAGAGTTTAGGTGCTTAAGTTATGAACAATAGGTTTTAAGCCTTTGGAAGAGTGGTATCATGCATATGTGAATGGAGTGCCAAGCACATGGAGGAAGCTCAATGGAGCTAGGATAAGAGAAAGGTTGATAACCCAAGCTAGTGGAAGAAGAGCAATTAGCCCTAGGAGGTTTAATAAAGGTTTTTATAACCTGGCAAAGTGTGTCTTTAAGGTTGTAAGTACACTATATTAAGAGTTATCCTTGGGTAAGGTAGGTCTAGGCAAAGGCCTGCTATCACACCTTCGCACGTATCTGTGTGGAAGTGGATCTCACCAATGGGCTACCAGAAAGCATTCAACTAGTTCATAAACAGCAAAAATGGATGCATCACCTATATTATGAAAGCATTGCTTTCAGATGCAGAATCTGCAAGAAGACCAGTCATTTACAAAACACATGCCCAGATGCAAAAAGAGAAAACAAAGAAAAAAAAAAGATAGGGAAAGCAACCAAAGGGTGGCAATTCCCTCCATGTGGACCATAGGAGGAGGCAGAAGAAGAAGAGGATTTCTCCATCCCAAATGAGGGTAAACAGACAGCAACCGATCCGGGGGTACAAGAAAATGAAATGCAAGATCCGAATGAACTATTAACCACGATTCAGCCGGAAAAGGATCTTGGGGCACCGAACAGCGATGGAAATAAAAGACATCACATAACAAATACCTCAAATTCAAAAAAGGACAATGGAGTACTCACAGAAGAAAACCAGCTCGCCCTTATCACCGCCTCGCCAACACAAGGTGCATGGCGAAAGGTTGAAAAGAAGAAAGGGAGAAAAACATAAATTTCTCCCCATGTATTATATGCTCTTATTTGTAACTTTAATAGCCTATCTCTAATTGATGTTTTGTTCAATTACCAGCAGATGCAACATGCAATTTTGTTTTCATTAATAAAATTATGACTTTTTTCCCAAAAAATCTTGATTAAACTAAGAAATAATTTAATTATTAATAATAATTTATAATTATTATTAATTAATTTAACAAATAGTTATTATTAATAATTATTTATTAATATTGTTAATAATTATATATTAATTATTATTACGAATAATTAATAGTTATTATTACTTGATAATTTATTAACAATCATTTTATTAAAGATAAATAATGATCAGCTCTTTTATTTCTTTCTTCTACTATTTATTATTGGTTTGGTCCCTTTTTCAAGCATTATTCAAAATTTTGTACTGAAGATGGATCCCTGTTTGGATTCGAAACGTCGACAAATGTCTTTCAACACTGTGGATAATCTGAAACATTCGTCTTCAAGCTTTAACTCTCCACAATTAGAGCACAATGCTGGGAGGCATACATATGGAAACCTCAGCCTTTCAAGGCACATACCCCATCTGGATTTTCACCAAGTGTGTCCTTCCAGGACTATTCTTATCTTGGATTCCCAATCCTTAAAGAATATCAATCCTCTTTGACCACTCTTGTCTTGGATACTCTATCCAATCTTCAAAGAGCATCATCCACGAGACTACTTCCTTTCTCGAATTCCCAAACCTCAAGGAGTATTAGTCCCAGATGCTTATCAATCCTCCATTCTCCCTCCCAGTGTGATACACTAGACATACAGTTGTTAGCCTTGGCCTAGTGCATGACATGTATGAAGAATATGTTGTCCAGCATCACTCCCTCTCAACCAGGGAGCAGGTCATTACTCCTCAAATATGAAGGATATTTCTTGCTTCCTCTCAATCAGAGAGACATCATCACAATCCTTAGTTTGTCTCATACTTCATCAATGCATCAGCTACTTGTACTTCCATGGAGATCTTAGTGGTAGCTGCAAGAGTTCCTATCTAGCAATACATCATCTCTGAGATTCAACCTTATTTCACATTTCATCTCCATGACAAGGTTTCTTAGCTCTTAACATCATCATGTTGTATCAAACTTCGAGCTTTCTAGATCAAATGGTTCATCTATAATCTTGAAGGAGTCGAGCTTCCTCACAGCTGCTAGCATATGTCTTCTAGAGTTTTGCCTCATATTCGTCTAAGAGTCATATCATCTTTCCAATATCAATTCTGCTTTTAAGCTTTAAAGGTCACCGAAAGTGTTGTTCACTCAATTCATGTGCTTCCATGATCAAACCATGCAGTTGTAGGTACATCAATATTGTCCAACAAATTTCCTTCAATTGTTATCTTCCCAACCTCTGCATATACTTCTGCAATATCTCCTACCAGGGAACCAAGTCATATCTAAGCAGATCATCAATATCAAATTTTTCGAAATTAGAATATCCTTTGGTTAGCATGTCATGTCAAATTTTGCTACTTGCTACCTCTGAAGTTAGCATTTCTTTGCATGTTCTATCTTCATATTGCAACATGGTTCTTCTTCACAGTTTCAATCATCAATATGTTTCTGGAATGAACTCATCAGCTGGAAGCTACAATATCATATCCATCAGGGTCCTTACAGCTCCCTCTTTCATCATGCTTATCATTATCAAGGAATCATCATCAAGCATGAATCTTGCTTACTTTGTTCCTCCATCCTTCTCATCTTGATTCTACCTTTTTGATAGCCTTCATTATGTTCCTATAATCGTCAGCAAGTAGTAAGTACAACCAACCAAAATATACAAAGACAAGAGCATGATGTCAATTTTGTAAATCTAGGGTTTCTATGATTTCTCAAAAGGTATTTCTAGGGTTCTATTTACAACCCCTCGATACTTCTTGACCTGACTCTTAGTAGGGTTTTCACTTTTAGCGAAAACACCAAGTCCTAGGTTTTTTGTAATATCCCCAATTTTGATTTTTCTTTTGAGGAGATTAACGAAGTTTATTGGGGAGGTGTTAGGCATAGCACAATTTTGTAGTTCGAGTTTTGGAGATGATTTCGGCTTGAGGAGCTTGGATGAAAAGACAAGATTGCAGCTCATTGGTAGGTGGCAGCCACAAGAGAGAGAAAAAGGGAATGCACACTTATGGAGCAAGACAGAGAAAAAGAAAAGGGGTGAACTAGTAGAAAGTGGGGGCCACCAAGGGAGAGAGAGGCCAACAATTATAAATAGAGAAAGAAGGCTCTCATGGACATCATTGATCGTTTGACAATTTAACATTAGTTCTCTTGAGTTGCTTAGCCAAGATAGCCGTGTTGTTCAGCACAAGGAATTTCCGAGCGGGAATTGCACCCTCATTTCGGAGAACTTCGAGTGTCTCCCTAGTGAGGCAATTTGGGGAGCTCAAATCAGAGATTCCATTAGGCGTATTTACAGATTATTGCAGCTGGTACGTTTTTCTTCTAGGGCGCAAAAGTGGTTTGAACTTTGAATTGCTCGTGGGGAGATCATTTACAAAGAAGGAGAACATCGAAGGATTTGCAGGGGTTTTCACCTAATCTAGCCGGATATTTTGTGGTGATTAGTAGGGTTTATTTTGAGAGAATTATTGGGGCCAAAACTCTACCTTTCTGGGAGTGCGCAGGGGTCTTCAGCCAGGCTTGCGTAGGGATTGGAGGAATAGAGGTTGAGGAGAGATAAGGGCCATAGATTAGAGGTATTCCTCAAGGGAGAATTTAGCCAGAGTTGGGTGAGATTTCTAGTGATGGATTTTGGGCTTAATTCAGCAGTATTAGTTCTATGGGATGTTTTCTGGCCAAATTGGGCAATTTGCACTTGTTGGGAGTCACCGGCGATCGATGTATTCAACCCGAACCCTTTCTGGGTTTTTGTGGGTTTATTGAAAGGAGTCTCCGACTAATTTTACAGAATTTTTTGCGCGATATTCGAGCCTGAAATCCTCATTCTTATAGCAGAGTGAATTGTTGGTTAGCTGGGGAATTTGTACCATTTTGTGAGTTCAACTTTGGCTTGGAGATAGGCCAAACCCTTTCTGGGTTTTTCTAGGTTTTTGGTGGAGAGCTCAAGATTAATTTGGCAGTATTTTTTGAGTACTTTTGAAGGCTCAAACAAGGGTTTCTTCCAGCCAATAGTTGCAGAATTTCCAGGGCCAACGCAAAACATTGAGGAGAAGCCTTTCCTCTGCATCCGGGTAGCATCTTTCTCACTTGGGATTGTTTAGCTTGCTTTGGCAAGCCCAGGTGCACACATTTCAGGCATTGTACTCTTCCCTATATATAATAAAATGGTTGAATTTTGGCACAGTCTCGGTGTAAATTGTGGGTGTTTGATTGTTGTTTAAATATTTCGGTGTAGTATGGTATTTCGCTTTGTTTATCATGGTTATTTCCTTTTTGGAACATTACAGTTTTGACTTCAAGCCCTAGGTTTTATCTCAATCCAACTTTTGCTAGGGTCTAATACATACCATGGAGTCTTTCTCTCAAAACTCTTTTATGCTAGAGTTTTGTGATATTTTTAGTATTAAAGAACACTCAACCTGTAAACCCTAGATACCCTTTCCCAAGATTTGGGATTTCCTTTAGAGTGAACAATTAGTTAGTGTTAGGGTTTATGCTCCTAGGGTTAATTCAATTTGAACTAGGGTTCAAAAACCCTAAATATAAAGTCTTCAAGATTTCACAAGTTTGCAAGACCTACAAACCCTAGATTCTCAATATGCAAAAGAACAACTGCAAAACCATAGAAAATCTTAACCGACATAAAATGCACATAATTATACATACCTCTGCAACTTTACCGCACTTGTTCTCCATAGATCTGGTTCTTCTTCAAGTGTCAACACTTTGCAACAAAGTTACCTTAATATCTTCAATCTCAAAAAAATTATTGAGCCGCTTTTTAGAGACATTTGGACTTCTTATTAAATTATATCCATAGCCAGTGATGAACCCGGTCTTCAGGATGTCATATTTCTATTAATGTTATGGCTTCTTAGATAAGTTAGCTTCATTGCTAAGGTCACTGCTTCTCATGCTTTTGATAGCTTGTTGCAGAGAGATATTGTACATAAAAGAATTCTTCGAAACTAAGTATTGTAACAGATTCGTAGTTTTATGTCATTCGAACTTTGATGCTCGTCATAACAAGATGGACTTCATAATAAATGATTCGAACTTTCCTCGGGATCATATCGTACAGAGATTTCACATCATGTCATTATCAAAGGTTCGAAGTTGTTATATTTATGCTTCTAGTCATCGCAATTCCTTTAGAGATTATATAGTCGTGGCCTTCTATTCCAAATATCACAGGCTTCTAGATCGTTTGAAATATCATTTTCGGGCTACAATTAAATAGCTTCACGACTTGCTAACCAATTGTTGCAACTAACTGTTGGTTCATACATTACAAAGTGAACCATAACGATGGATGAGCCACAAAGTGATGTCATATATGTGATTTTATACAAACCATATGTTGTTGATGCCACAGACGATTATAAAAAAGAGCAAGACCATTGTGTATGTGATGTCATTGCCACAAAAGTGCAGGGATATTGAGGTCACTATTGAAATGCCATTTGCATAAAAGAGAGCTACTGCAGAAAATGTGAACTTCGTCATGCCAGCCCTTGAGTGTTAATAATGTACAAAGATCGAATCTCGGAGCATATTGTTGGCTATGCGAGCAACTGAAAATATATATATACAAGTCACAACAAACCTCAGTTGATTATAGGGAGGCATAGAATATATATCGAGCCTTTATACAAAGATTCATCACCATATAATACACTATAATGTTTTCAACCTATGTTACCCTCAACGAGCCGCAAAGATGAACAACAAAAACGAGCCATATAGGATCACAGAGAAGAAGGGTGTGAGGACCAAAGTATGATCAATCCATAGAAAAATATAGTGCGAGTCACAAAAACAACAAATCACAGTGTGTAATGCGAGCCAACAAATCATTGTTGAGTTTACTGATGTATAGATCCAAGCCACAAGATAAGGGTACGAGCTACAGGTGATATATGAAACATAGAATACATTGTAATCTTGTCCAGTCAAATATCATGGATATAACTTCGCATCATACCTCAGAGAAAGCAAATCGGATTGGAGTGAAACCACGCATTATATCTCAAAAGAGAGACTTGCATAACCCAGAAGGAGTAACTTACTTTACTGTCATACCTTGGGAGATAATTCACATCATTGAGTCATCAAAAATAAGCTTCGGATCACTGACCAAAAGTCTCTTGGATCAAAGTAACTCGCATTGTACATGAGAATTCACATTTATGTTGAATGTATCCTAGAAGCAAAAGTATTTTGGATCTTTGTTTGATCGGTTACTCGCATTACTATTATAGCTTGTCTTATTGTTACTATAGTGTCAAGGAGATTCGAATCACAAAGATAATTCACATTATAGTTGTGCCAAGGATTCGTATTACTGCCAGAGGACCAACGAACAGCCTTAGAGATATGCCAACAGAAGTGACCTTCCAGCCTCTTTTTCAAACCTTAGCTCTAATATCATGTTGAGAAATCAGGAGGCTTATAGATTAGATTAGATTTCTCTTTCTTTGATAATTGCTTGTGAAATTTGTTGGCTTCTTATTAATTTAATCATGTTCTTCATCAAACAATTATCAAATGTAAAAACATGAAGATCACAGTACACAAGAAACAC
Organism: Pinus albicaulis; assembly: GCA_034641835.2. Taxonomy (NCBI): domain Eukaryota; kingdom Viridiplantae; phylum Streptophyta; class Pinopsida; order Pinales; family Pinaceae; genus Pinus; species Pinus albicaulis. The sequence goes on along the minus strand of CM076577.1, from coordinate 1,121,330,427 downwards.
AAGATATAGGCTCCAAGCCAAGGGAAAACCCCTCCAAGCGGAGAACCCAGGAAAAAACCTCTTCTTATAGAATGAGATCAAAGTGAGATATCCAAGGCCCATGACCCTTCTAGATGCCAAGTCCAACCCTCCTTCTTCATAGTGAATTCATCAACAGCAAGAGACCAAAAACAAATCTTCAACAAGAGATAAGATAAGACAGAACTTCCACAAACCCTTCTCCACCTTCAGACTTCGGCCCTCCTATGAAATTTCAAAACTAATTGAGTGAATTATGTGTCCATATGAGCTCAAATCATCCTCTATCTATATTGTCCAAAGGGTTGCGAATAGGCATGACCTTAGGGGCTGAGCCGACATGAAAAGTAGGGCCTTCTTGGCATCTAGAGGTATTTTTGACCCAAATTACATAATTAAAATTTCTTTTTCTTTTTTCTTTACAATAAGAAACAAATCCTAGAAACATGAAGAACATGCTTATCTAATAGAATAATTATATAATATAAATTATTTTTTTCTTTTTCTTTTACATAAAATATACAATGATATAAATACAAAGATCATTATGAAGACCAAACCTAGTTACATTTTCTAACACAATTCGCTCTATTAGTTCTGAAATTTCGCTGAAGGAGGGCAGAAGTATGAAGTTGGAGAAGGATTTGTGGAAGTTCTGCATTATCTTATATCTTGTTGAAGATTTGTTGTTGGTCTCTTGTTGATGGATTTGTTGTTGGTCTCTTGTTGATGGATTTGTCGTGCACAAGGAGGGTTTGACTTGCCATCTAGAAGGTTGGTCATGTGTCTTGGATATGTCACTTCAATTTGATTTTATAAGAGAATTTTTTTGGGTTTTCCCCTTGGAGAGGTTATTCCCTGGCTTGGAGCCTATATCTTGTGTTTATTGTGTATTGTGACCTTCATGTTTTTACATTTTGTTGGAATCACGATTGTCGTTAGACCAAAACCCGCAGGCGTTAGTCTCCGCTACAATCGCCAGAGTTAGCATCCACAAGAGGCGGTTAGTCCATGTCGCAAAACACATGGGGAGAGTTGAACCCAATGTCCAACAATCTCCCCCCCAACGCGAGCCGAGTGAGTTTCAAACTCGAGACTTGTCGCTTTGATACCACTTGTTCGAATCACGATTGTCATTAGACCAAAACCCGCAAGTGTTAGTCTCCGCTACAATCGCCAGAGTTAAGATCCATGAGAGGCAGAGGCGGTTAGTCCATGTTGCGAAACACACGGGGAGCATTGAACCCAATGTCCAACACATTTGATAATTGTTTGATGAAGAAGAACATAATTAAATTAATAAAAAGCCAAAAAAATTCACATACAGTTATCACATAAAGAGAAATCTAATTTAAACTATAAGCCTCCCAATTTCTCAACAAAGACCACTAACCTATGGGATTTTACATCATGTAATCATCTATAGACTATAAGAGTTAATATAAGCATGGGCTTCCTTCTAAAACCTCATTTATCTATATCATTCTTATTTTCTTGCAAGTTTATATATATATATATATATATATATATATATATATATATATATCATTCTTATTTTCTTGCAAGTTTATATATATATATATATATATATATATATATATATATATATATATAAACTTGCAAGAAAATAAGAATGATATATATATATATATATATATCCCCCAAATACCCAATTGAGTAGGGGAGGGGGGTGTGGTCATGGTGCCCAGCATTCCAGTTTCAGAAACCTCTACATGTTTCCACATTTCATATGACTTGGGATTAAATTCTTTTGCAAATATTTGGGGCTGTTAGAATGGATCCTTTACAAGAATAAAAGACATGCAAAATAAAACAATCAGTCTTATCTCAGATTAATCTTATCTGAACTAAGCATGTTTTCACATATTTGGATGCACCTCATGCTGAACTCAATCGATGATGTTCACAAGGCAACTGTAGAAAGCTGTCATATATAATATTGGAGGAACAAAATGATGTATGCAGCAGCTTGTCTCGGTTATCAAGGAATGCCTTTGTCATCAGGACAACCATACTTTCCATCAGTGTTACATTAATCAGTGATATATTGCCTATATCATGATATAAAACCTACATCGCGATATATTGAGTCATTCCCCAAGCCGATGATATCAGTGATAATTATAGCAATAATTTCATCTTTTGAAATTATCGTAATAATTTCAGTAATTATTGCAAGTCAATGGAAAGTATCACTCTGTCCACATCAGTCTCGCCTTATAACCATATTCTTGGTCTTTTAACTCTCAGTTGCAAAAGTGAATTGGGGGATTCAGCTCTGAGGATACTGTGACCATTTTCCATCAAGCAAACTTTGGGAAAACCATGTTTTCATTGCCATGATTCATTTCATGAGATACATTTAATTTAATTTTGAACTTATTTGCTATCATCCTGTCAGGACTTGCGACTCAGGACAGATATCATATTTCAAGATCAATATTTTCCCAATTGAAAAAATGATTATTTTTGTAGTTTTCCCAATATTTTCATATATTTTCCCGGGCATTGCCAATAAGTTATATTCCAAGCTGGCAGACCCTTCGCCAGAAATTCACAACGATGATAAAGGTAACATCGCTTTCCATGACCCTTAGCAACGAGCCAAAGGCATTTCATCTTGAATCTAAAAATAATATACTACTAGCTAATTGTTACTAATCAAGAAAGGCTGCAAAGGGTGTTCTACCAGAAAGTGAACAAATAAACACAGATTTTCAGTGTACACTAAGCAAGAAGCCCATTTCAGTTACAGTTGAAATAATGATTATTGTTCAAGGTTATATGATCCCTTGTAAGATTGAACTTATTGCTCCACAACTGGAAAGTCAGTGTGACGTATTTTCATCTGTACTTGAAGCTTGGAGGGTTACAGGCAATTACTTGGGTCTTAAATTTGAAGTCTTTTTAACTATTTCACAGTTGGCTTTAAAGCCACATATTAATGGTCATGTATAATATGACTGCACAAAAATTATAACATGCCTACTTTTGTGTTGCTCCAGTGACTGAAGACAACATCGACAGATTTACTATCTGATACAGATAGATAGCTATAGGAGTACAAATTGCAGGTAGACTTACACGTATTAATAGGAACTATACCAGGCCTTATTTCACCACCAACATCATTTTCATTGGCCAATGTGTAGGAAATAGCAACAAAACAATTAACCAATGCATGACATTTCTTTCTGATATGCAATGGCCCAATCCACAGGAAAAGACTTTTTGAATATGGAAATCACTAATCTAGATTTTACAGCTAGGAGGGTATTAACATACTTCCAAAAACATTAATCTAGATTTTACAGACGAAAGAGGACCGACATTGTAAACTTTCCTGCTGCACATATCCCCCCTTAGTAAATGTTCTATCGTTCCCTCAGAAACAGATCCCATAGTGAAAAACTACCATGAAGCAAAACATTACTTATCTAGCTTTTATGCTTGAAAGAGAATTAACATACTCAGTGGACCTTCCTGCTGCAGCAAAAAGATCAGCCCAATGCCGCCCATCAGTCTTCCTTGCAACACTTACGACAACATCCAAGTATTCTGGAAAATGCCTAATCAGGTTGCATGTCTGTTCCAAAAGTGATGAGGCACTGCTCTTCACAGGACCAGAAGAGTTATTTTTATTTGTATTTTGACTGCGATCAAAAAGTTATTACAATCCAGTTAGATGATATTTCAACCTTTCAAATAAAGATATGAATTGAATATCAGTGATTAGACTACTGGTATAAATCATGGCATATTTAACTAGCAGTAACAATTCCATTCTGATCAACATTTCCATCCTGATTCAACATTTTCAGCTTTTTTGTAGATGTTCCTAACATTCCTATAATTGCACGCTTGATAGAAGGAAAACCATATAAAGAACAAAGATGCACTAGCAAAAAGTTCAAGACAAATGGAAATAAAAAAATTATGACCATACTGTCCATACACCTCGGCACTTACACAACAGTACATTTTAAAAACAGATATGACACAAACAGTTTACAATGCCAGTCCTCACTCACAGTTTTTAGACAAACTCAGGCATAAGGAAGGATAACATCCAATCTTACCATCAAATCAGGTGGATTTGCTCATAATTAGTAACACCTGAAGTCATAAGGGTTTTACTTGAAGAAATCAAAACCTGGAACAAAGATCACATCCAATGCAAGAATAGAAGCAAACCACGAGCATTAAAAAAGTTCCAAACCTATGAAAAATTTGTAAATAAAAACAAGCCCAGGAGGAGAAAGAAATAAAGTTGACTAGAGAATTGAACAAAAATGAGCATAAATGACAAGAAAATAGACTTTGTAAAAGTCCAATCTTATCTCAAATATTAACATCACCAAAGAAACCAAAGACAGCAGAGAAATAAAAATGGCATGATATAGGATGAAGAAGGAAAGACTAAATTGAGAATGTACAAGATGAAAAACAACACATCCAATCTAACATGAGATAGGACAACCACAAAAGCAGAATCACAAAATGGCATGGCATGTTGTTAGTAGTTACCAGGAACTAGACTAGTAAACAAAAATAGCTGCACATTACTAATTAGACCAAATGTATGTAACAGTGTTGCCAATTTTTCCGGGCTATTCAGGTCCAACTTTATGCTTGCTCATATTTCCCCCATTATTTCCAATATTTTTTCTCTACAGGCCCTCAGCAATACATTCCCCAAAACAGTATTTGCAACATTCATATGTATACAGCAGAACAAGCATGAAGATCAGAGTCAAATAGAAAATAAAACCTTGGGAAGAAGAAAAGCATGTAGCCAAAAAATTTGTGTCAAGCCCTCCGGAAACCATCTCCAAAGAAAAACAAATAAAATTAATCACATTAGAACTGCAGCATTTTGCAGGGAGACCTGAAATCATATAAAAATGTGAAGAACCATCCAAGTAAGAGCATATTTTGATGTAGTCTTGTCAAGGACAAGCTTGTCAGACAAATCTATAATCATATACAACAGTGATATTTAAAAAATCAGACACCAATTTTTCAAAGACATTTTTTTATCAAACATGACAGCTTCACCCTCTGCTACTTTTCAATCATAAAATTACTAATGATAGACAAGGTATTTATTAGAGCAAACAAAACCTGACCTTCCAATTAACAATGCAATATTCTCACTTTCAGCATGTCATTGTTACTAGAGTATCTAGAGGCCAACACAAACATAGAAGAAATTTAGTCCCCCAGGTCCTTTCCATGATGCATTGAGAACCCAGTTAAATTAGTTAGAGGCACTTCAGCTTAAATCTAGAATGGAAATTCCTTGAAATGCTAAGCTTAAGTTGGCAATAACATATGATAACAAAATATATACATTTTCAAACTGCAAAAATTGAAATGCCATTCAAAACAAATCTTGACTTCTAAAGCCTATGAATCAAAGCTATGTAATAGAACTGCTAATGAAATCATTATTGCAATACCAACAAAAAGCTGTCGATTGACTCTCTTAATTGAATGTCTTTTATCTTACCAACACATGTAAATACCTATCAATCAGTTCAATACATAAGGGGATGAAAGTTCTGATGCTAGTAAACTTTATCAACTAGAACGAGACCCCTGGCTCAGCAATAGGTCGCACAGTAAGAGACTTGTAACATTTTTAGAATGGATTTAGAGGTGGGCAGATGCTCACTATAGTCCAAACACTTGTAATGCAGAGAATGAAGAACTTATGAACCAAGATATAATCTCCAGTGAGATGACAAAATAAAGTCAAGGCATACATTTGACCACAAAAGATTGGCCAGAAAAGGTATTTTCTATGGAAGGGATTTGTGGAGACATGAACACCACATTGGCATACTTAGCATGATCATAAGCAAGATCAACAGTTAAATTGCTCAGATAAACCTACTTGTGAGTTCATGTAATATGATTCCTAAAAGCGCCACTTTTAAAATGTAACTCCATGGGTCAGGTCTGCACTAGTGGGATTGGAGATGGAATTTTAGGAAACCCTTCTACATCTCTACAGGAAAGCACATTCACGGCCTTAGAAGACACACCTCTGACATTGTCTTGAGAATGAACAAAGGTTGGGGGTAGGGGATCCTAAAGCCTGTTGTATAGGATGTACGAATCCATCTGGAAATCTCACTTGTCTTTTACGCAAAACAAAAGTCAGGGGATGGCCAATGCTTCACCAAGGCTCGGTTTTCAAGACAAGGCTTCATAAAGAAGGTGTTAACAATGTTGCATGCACACTTTGTGGTAGGGATGAAATGTTTGAACCTGTCATTTGGAGATTCCCATCTGCCAAGATCTTTCGGGCATGGTTTCAGCCTGAATTTAATTATTTTTTACTGCTCTGCTTTATTGGAAAGGCGATGTCCTGGGGGGGCATTGCCACAGGAATCGCCACAGGTCTTTCTAACACACAGTTCAGCTGTCCACTGTTGGCCTTCTATGGAAGTATTGGTGTAATGCTGCTTTTCATTAGGAACACTCCCCTCATAGACTAGGAGATTTGAGGCTATCTAAGCAGGAATGCAGTTTGATGTGTGAAAGAAAATTTGTGATAATTAATAGCAACTTTTAGTCATTACAAAATTTGCAACAAATAAATCACAAACTCAAGCAAAGTAATATCACATAGAAGTAATGTTTACAATGCCAGTCCTCACTCAGTTTTTAGACAAACTCAGGCATAAGGAAGGATAACATCCAATCTTACCATCAGATCAGGTAGATTTGCTCATAATTAGTAACACCTGAAGTCATAAGGGTTTTACTTGAAGAAATCAAGACCTGGAACAAAGATCCCATCCAATGCAAGAATAGAAGCAAACCGCAACCATCAAAAAAGTTCCAAACCTATGAAAAAATTGTGAATAAAAACAAGTCCAGGAGGAGAAGAAATAAAAGTTGACTCGAGAATTAAACAAAAATGAGAATAAATGACTAGAAAATAGTATTTGTAAAAGCCCAATCTTATCTCAAATATTAACGTCACCAAAGAAATCAAAGACAGCGGAGAATTAAAAATGGTATGGTATAGAACGAAGAAGGAATGACTAAATTGAGAATGTACAAGATGAAAAACAACACATCCAATCTAACATGAGATAGGACAACCACAAAAGCAGAATCACAAAATGGCATTGCATGTTGTTAGTAGTTACCAGGAACTAGACTAGTCAACAAAAATAACTGCACATTACTAGTTAAACCAAATTTATGTATCAGTGTCGCCAAATTTTCCAAGTTTTTCAGGTCCAACTTTATATTTTCTCATATTTCCCCCATTATTTCCAATATTTTTTCTCTCCAAGCCCTCAGCAATACATTCCCCAAAACACTATTTGCAATATTGGTATGTATAGAGAAGAACAAGCATGAAGATCAAATTCAAATAGAAAATAAAACCTTGGGAAGAATAAAACATATAGCCAAAAAATTTGTGTTGAAATTTGGTTACCGGAGGACAAGGGGTTCCCTAAGGCTTTGATCTTTGGCCTAGGGAAAAGTGTCCAAAAGAATTTAAATTTTCTCCTAAAGTGACTTTATAAAGTTATAAAGTCAAATCTAATTTTAAAATGACTTTAAGTGATAAAGTTACTAAGTCTAATTTTAAAGTGACTTTCATAAAGCCAATGAGAAATTAGAAAGTGAAAAGTCACTTTGAAAATAAATGACTAAGTGGGTCTTTATTAAAGTGGGGTGAATTAAAAAATAGAAAGTGAGATTTAAATGAGCATTTAATCTCAGCCCTAGAGCTAAAGCTATCTCAGCCATTGGATTTAAGAATTCCCCAAAAGTCACTTAGGGTTAGGTTAAAGGAGAAAAATGAGAGAAAATATCATTCATTCTTTCATGAGCAGATTGAGAGAAAGAAAAGAAGAGAGCAAAGAAGATTTCTGAGCAGTGAGGAGAAGGAAAACAAAACCTTGGCATGCATACCGAGGCATCACTTCAGCAAATCCGTATAGCAAGGAGAGGCACACAGTTCAAGGCAGTTTGAGCACAAGTTTCAAGGCAAAACTGTAAAAGCAACTTGGGCACGTATTCCAAGGAGGCCGTACAGGACTTTTGGCACAGATTTCAAGGAGCAGTTTGCTGGTTTTTGAGGCACGGTTTTCAAGACAGTCCGTACAGTGAGTTGTTGTCTCTGTGCATAGAAACCGAAGCAAAAAACCGTACAGCGTTTATTGTTGTTTCTCTGCACGCAATTTGAGGTATCCGTACAGCAGCATTTATTGATGTTTGCATGCTTTTCAAGGAGGCCGTACAACAGCATTTAATGCTGTAATTTCTAGGCACGAAATTCAAGGAGGCCGTACAGCATTTATTGTTTTTTATGTTTTGTTGTTTGCACATTTTCCGAGGCGGTGGTTAAGCACGGAAAACAAGATAAGTTGTATTTGTCACTTGCTGAAATTTTTCTGAGTATTTCTCTCACTGTAAAAGCTATTTATCAGAAATAATAAGAGCTTTCAAACTGGTTTCCCCAAGAGTTGTAGGGGGTTTTTCCAGGGTCAAGGTAACCAAAAATCAGCATGTCTATTTTCTGTGTGTAGTTGATTTATTTTTTTTTTTTATTTCTACATTTCAGCACTGTGAAATTTCCAAAATTTGTGTTTACAGAAAATATTTATTTTTCCAACTTGTTGAATGTATGGCTATGGGAATGGGCATTTAACTTTATGGGAGAAATAAGGAGAAACTGAAAACCGGGGTTGAGTTATCAAATTACTACAATTTGTGTCTAGCCTTCAGAAAACCATCTCCAAAGAAAAATAAATAAAATTAATCACATTAGAACTGCAGCATTTTGCAGGGAGACCTTATATCATATAAAAATGTGAAGAACCATCCAAGAGCATATTTTGATGTAGTTTTGTCAAGGACAATCTTGTCAGACAAATCTACAATCATATACCACAGTGATATTTAAAAAATCAGACACCAATATTTCAAAGACAATTTTATATAAAACATGACAGCTTCACCCTCTACTACTTTTGAATCATAAAATTACTAATGACGGACAAGGCATTTATTAGAGCAAACAAAACCTAACCTTCCAATTAACAATGCAATATTCTCACTTTCAACAAGTTATTGATACTAGAGTATCTAGAGGCCAACCCAAACATGGAAGAAGATTAGTCCCCAGGTCTTTTCCAAGATGCATCGAGAACCCAGTGAAATTAGTTAGAGTCACTTCAGCTTTAATCTAGAATGAAAATTCCTTGAAACACTAAGCTTAAGTTGGAAATAACATATGATAACAAAATATATACCTTTCCAAACTGCAAAAATTGAAATGTCATTCAAGAATCAAAACAAATTTTGAGTCTTATACAGGTTGTTCTCGAGTCTTATACGGGTGGCCGAGTCAATAGCCAAACAAGTCTTGTATGAGTACGAGTCGTGCAACATTGGAATAGAATTTTACCTTTGCAGCAACACCTATAACATATCCTGTCATATTTTATATTGTGTACAGAACAATGCCCTCCATTCCTCTTTCCTCAATATCAATGTTGCACGACTCGTACTCATATCTGACTCGTTTGGCTATTGACTCGGCCACCCGTATAAGACTCGGCCTCCATTTTCTTCCCTCCATTTTCCCTTTCCCTCCACATGATCTCCAAAATAAAAAATGAATTTTGAGGATCTCCACGGGTCTTATGCGGGTCATATGCGGTTCTTCACAAGTTCAATGCAGCTAGCTGAGTTTTATGCGGGTTTTGGCGGGCACAGGTAAAAACCACGGGTTCTATGCGAGGAACTTGTCTCGCTATAACACCCGTCAAGACCTGCGAGTACTTGCGGGTCTTGTAAGAGCCGTGCTAGACTGCTCAATATATGTCTAACCAAATGAAGCATCAAACTAAATATATATCCAGACCATGAAGAAAGTATATAGACTCCATTTCATTTAGAATAGACAGAAGAATAAGCATGTGATGCTCTAGCGTGTAAATATAATTCAATGCACTTTAAACGAAACAAAAAAAAGACTTAATATCATTGATCAAATGCCATTTCTTTTTAATTTTAACAACTTACCTGGATATATCAGCATCAAAAACAGTGAAAAGAAGCCACTCCAAACAGTGAGAAAAGTGAGGTTTGTTGGCTGATAATCGTGCCAAGCCTAACGCCTCATTTGTTTTGTCCCTCTGGAAGAAGAAAAAAAGAAAAATTTACTAAATACTATTGCTTTCTAACAATCACATCAACTAGATGAAAGTGGGAAATAGCTGAAAAGTTTTATTAATAGAACCGTGAAAATAAAGACCTAATGACAATAAATCAGTCCACAACTACCTCTAGAAACAAAAGTGAGAAGAGCAAATATGTCAGAAACTTTACATAAGTTTGCAAGTTTCTTGCAGTCCCTTTTGGAAACGCATACAACCATTGTAGATTAACTGACTCTCAGAAGAAAAATACATGATTAACGCTTTATGAGACAAAGGCTTTGGGGTCACAAAACTCTTCCAACACTCTGCTCAATAAATATAATTTTTCTTTATTGTTCAGAATTTCTCCAAATAAATTTGCATAGAACTCCTACTCTAATTGTTATCACCTTTGGCTTTTAAGTTTTGGAAACTCACTAAACTTGTCAACCACTGAAAATACACCCTTCGTAATCTTGGTGCCAACTCTGAGATTTATTCTTATCCATCAGTTGGCAGCAATCAAAGTTCTGTGGAGGGTCCATCAGTTCATTCGGCAATTTAAAGACCCAATGCAATTGCATGCATAAGTATTTTCAGTTTTCTATATTTCACTGGATGCATGCTTACTTTGTGTACCATAACTTATGCTTCAGAGATGACTTGGGGCACATCCAGAATTCTGTGTTGCACAGGTGCATGCCAAGTTTGTTCAGCTTGCATGCAACATGCATGCAATTTTCAGATACTACCAGTTTAAGCAATTGGACTAAGAGTTTGCATGGTGAAACAGATTGCATATTCTTTTTCCTTAGAGGGACATGAGTCATGAGCCTATTTTCAACAACATGCAAAATGGTGCTATTTTTAGCAGCGTCTTTTTTAGACATGTTACTTACAGTAAGTGAACCAATTCATAGCACCTTTGAATTTTGGGGTTTGATGGTGAACTTACTATTTTTAGTAAGTCCTATATTTTTAGTAAGTATCCATATCAACTGCGCAAGATAAAAGGACAGATCTGCAGAGAGTTTGATCAGTTGATATAACTCCAGGTTCCTGTTGTATTTGTATTTTCCTCATAGGGCGGCCATTAGCCCAGGAAGGGAGCCCTTGTATGCTGTAGATTATTGTTAATGAAACAGCAGATTTTGAGTGACAGAAATTATGTGTGCATGTGGTTGAAATTGGTTAATGTTTTCTTCCGTTGTTATCTATTTTTTTACGTGTTAAAACTCAGCCATGCTTTTTATTCAGTCGATCACTATAATGATCTGTAAATAAATAACTAGCCAGATTGCTAGGGATAGAAAATTAACATGGTATCAGAGCCAAGTTCATTGTCTCTGAAGACCAGTCTCTAGTATTGCACACAGGAGCCAGAAGGTTCAAAAGCATGTGAGGCTAAGACTGCAGGGTCGTATGCAGTCGTGTGGAGCAGACTCCACACTGCAGGTAAAAACTACCAAGCTGTACATAGAGGGGCCGAGTGACCACATAGTCACAGTTAGTTGCAGCCACGACCAGTGCCTGCCATACAGCAGCAGAGACAAGCAAAATAAAAAGGGGAGAGTACAGAAGTTAGTGGCCAGCAGCAAAAAAGTTTTAAAAAAATGTGACAGCTGCTGCCAGCAGCTGTCATACAACCATCATAAATGCTTATCTTATTAGCAACGCATACACTGACATTTTATATCACTCACACGATGGCATCATTAATAATGGCATCTCATATGGCACCATTCTATATATTTATCATTTGTACAATGGCAATACTAATTAGCATTAGAAACATCTACAGTGCCAATTTATACCAGTCATTCATATGTGCCATTTTATATCAATTACTTATATGGTGCAATTTTCTATCGGTCATCCATACATGCCATTTTATATTGATAGGTATTATTGGCCCATTTTATAGCAAATACTCATCTGATACCATTCATAATTCTTGCATTTTCATACAAGTAAAAAGTTAAAACGTATGCTAATAAAAGTTACATCATCAATTCTAAGGCCAAACTAGGACTGATGATGACAATGCATTTCGATTGAAGTAACCTACCATTAATTTAAAAGGGTACAATGTAATTGTAACTTAAAATGTCCAAAACTGGATGTACTTTTTAGTCTCATTGACCTACATATTGTGGTCATTTGTTTGATATTTAGTAATATAATTTTATCCCATATTCCCTCATCAACACATAAAAACCATCACAATTATGAGCAATGGCCAAGACACAAATGATAAATGCTTGAGACCAAGCTCCTCAAGAATGGCGTTCACTCTCTGAATTCCCACATTGTTGATTTAATTAATCATGTTGTTTCCTACCTTTCCTGAGCCTTGGTTCCACCATTTCATTAAACCAATTTTAGATCAAAAGCTAGCTCAAATCCAATCAAATTTAGGACCATCATGATCAAGTTTAACCTGAACTGATCTTCTGGGGTGTTCCCTGAAACTACGTATTTTTAGGTCATTCAGAATTTACAGATTTCAACCTCCATTAAAGATTATAGCCATGCCTAAAAGCCTACCTGAACTACCCTTTTCATGCCAATTGGTTACAAACTTACAACAGCCCAACTGCCTTCACCAAAACCTTTTCCCAGCAGTGTCCACGTTCCTTCCAGAAATATGGAGGATTCAACCATGACTTTTACATACTATTTTGTAATACTTCCTAAGTTTGCACAAATACAAACATAAATTAAATATGGCAATCTTAGCTCTAAAGTTTTAATCTCCTCCACCATGACTCTTAACATAGTATTTTCTAGGATTTCATAAGCTTGCCCACTACAAAGGTCGCTTAAATGTCACAACTTTAGTTCTATTGTTAAAATCTCCTCAATCTACCTTTGTCATTGTTTACTCCCTTGTTAAGTCAACTATGGCATTAAACTTCAGCATTTTCCACATTCATCTAATTAGGAAGAACAGTCATTTAAAATAACGGCCAATTCCTCCAATTTTTAACTCACGAATGTACATAGATCAATTCTTTCATGGCCCCCAGGATAGCATGACTCTATGGGCCTGCCTCCAACTTAAATTCTTGATGACCCAAAAGACAAACTTAAAGTGCCATGCCCATTTTAGAGTGATTAAAATTCAATCCAGGCATGTGAACATCTTGAACAAGCTACGAAATGTCTATAAAGAACAAAAAAAAAAACCTTTTTATCCATATGTTTTTCCATGTATGTAAATAATATAATCAATGCTCTCCATGAATAATGATTTAGAAATACCGTAAGGTTATCTAACAGGTATATTATAGATTAAAAAAAAATGTCAATGCTCCACTTTAAAGAATGTTAAGCCCTTAAATCTTCCAGTATCCTTATGAACATACAACTGAAAAGCTATGTTACATTAATTAAACATGTAGCTCAAAAAATACCTGAAGAAGATGGCGCAGTAAGCAATGCAAAATTGTCTGCGCTTGAGGAACGGGTTCAGAACAAGGAAACTCTGTCGATGCTGAAAAGGACATGCGGTGTGAAACACCAACAACAACACCAACACTTGGAAGAAGACCCAGGGGATAAACTTCACGGTCAAACTCTAATTCTGGGTCCAACTGCACACAGAAAATCAAGCATAATTTATTCACTTTCGGGTTGATAAACATCACCTTTTCATGAATTCTGAATCATTTCTTACACCAAAGTTGTTGAACTACAAATCCTATACACAATAATGAAAGAAGAACCCATGTGCGTTATTAGTCAAAGGAAAGCTTTCAGTTAGAAATCACATATTTTAACCTTTAATGGAAAGGGAGGAACAAAGGTACCTCTAAGAGAATTATAACAGGACCATTTTTTAGGCAACACAATATACAAAATACATTCCCAGATGTGGGAAATGGCTCTTTGAGGATAAAACTAAGTTGCAGGAAACGTCCTCCCCACCCTGGTTTCAAGCAAAAAACAAAACGGAAACGGGGAAACCCGTACCGATGGCCGGGAAACGCATTTCCAGCCGTATTGGTACGTTTCCCATACGGGAAACATTGCTAGTATAGCCGGAAACGTGTTTCCTGGTTGTACAGCCGCGTTTCCTCCCAAAACAACATTTTTTTTGGGATTCGTGCAATGTATTATTATTTTATTCGTTTTATTTGTGTCTTGGATGCTTCGCTTCTAATGATCAAGCCTATGGCCCTAGTATTTATATGTGATTCATGGTATTGTTAAATTCTTAAAGTAAAATTTTTAACATTACCATGAAATGACTCAGGATGTTTGAGAGTGGTTCTGACCTAATTGGATTTCATATGGAGAAAGTAGAATTTTAGATCTCATTCAAAATCCAGCAGACATATTAGTTTTTCAGGATTTCAAGATTAGGTGATTGCAATGTTTCCATCGGATTTTGTCATGTGTTAAGGTATGGAACTCGTATTTAATCAAGAGCGTCAATCCCTCTATGTACCTTGATGTTAGTGACATTGGTTTTCAAACTCCTCTATCATGACCCTACTAAAAAGTCACTCAAACAAAATCTTGACTTGACATGATCATAGTCTTTATTGTACTTGCAGCCTCATATATATAATAAAGGTTGATTTTGAGATTTTGATATATAATAAATGTTGGTTTTGGATATTTCGATATTGCTATTTTTAATGTCTCTTTTATCATTCATGAGTAAATGTCTTGTAACTTGTAATAGTTTATGCTTTGAATTTATCATGTATGTTTTATGATTTCACATAACATTTCTTAAATGTCATAAATTCTAATATAAATTTAAATTATAATATATATATCATGTTTCCCCGTTTCCAAAATTTGGGGAGGTCGTGTTTCGTATCGCTTCCCGTTTCGGAAACTCATTTTTGTTTCCCCGTTTCGTGCAACTAAGGGATAAAGTCAATGTGAAATTAGAAAGTGAAAAGTGACTTTGGAAATAAATGACTAAGAGGGTCTTTATTAAAGTGGAGTGATTTAAAAAATAGAAAGTGAGATTTAAATGCACATTTAATCTCAGCCCTAGATCTAAAGCTATCTCAGCCATTGGATTTACGGATTCCCCAAAAGTGACTTATGGTTAGGTTAAAGGAGGAAAAGGAGAGAAAAGATCATTCAGTCTTTCATGAGCAAATTGAGAGAGGAGAGAAAGCTAAAGAGAAATTTCTTAGCGGAGGGAGAGCAGCAAAAGATACACAGCAAATCCGTACAGCAGGAGGGCACATTTCCCAAGGCAGCATTTCTGTACAACAGCATTTATTGGCACATTTACCAAAACAGAAAATCCATACAGCAAGGTTGCACACATTTCGAGGCAAGGTACAACGTAGTTTTCAAGGAGCAGTTTCCAGCAGTCAAGGGCACAAATTTCGAGGCTGTTACAGGGCTCGAAAATCGAGGGATTGTTGTATGATTCCGTACAGAATCCGTACAGTCCATACAAGCAAATTCCGGCACATTTTCCAAGGCTGCAAGTACAGCATTTAATGCTATAATTTTTTTGTTAATTTTTTGTTTGCTGTTGGCACGATTTTCAAGGTTGCAGGTTGACACGGAAATTAAGATAAGTGGGTTTTGTATTTGCTGTAATTTTTACTGTGTTTTACTATTCACTGTAAAAGCATATTCAAAAATAAAGAGAAGCTTTCGAACTGGTTTTCTCCAAAAGTTGTAGGGAGTTTTCTAGGGTCATCTTGACCAAAAATCAGTCTATCAAATTTCTGTGTGGCTGATTTATTTTTCTGAGTTTTTATTTCTGCATTTCAGCAAGGTGAAATTCCAGAATTTGTGTTTTCAAAAAATAATTATTTTTCAGCTTGTTGAATGTATGGCTATGGGAATGTGCCTTTAACTTAATGGGAGAAATAAGGAGAAACTGAAAACCGGGGTTGGGTTATTAAAATTTCTACATGGTATCGGAGCTATTTTGTTGAAAAGTGCAGTTTGGGACAGCAAGCTGATTTTACATCCAGAAATCAGAACCTTTACTACAGCAGTGTCATTTTCAGTTTATCAGGACAACAAGCATGTCTTTGGGCTTGAGGGTGGAGGATAGGTTGGATGGGCATAGTAACTACAGTGTATGGAAGGAAAGAATGCAGAGCATCTTTGAGGAGGCAGAAGTCTGGGGTATAATGGTGAGTACCCAACAACGTCCTATTAATGTGCCTACTGACCATGTTCAGTTGGCAGACTTTAATAAGAAGAATAACAAGGGCAAGAGACTGATTCTGGATGGTATTAAAGACCACTGCATTCCTCATGTGAGAGGAAAGAGACTTGCTCATGAGATGTGGACAGCCTTGACCAATCTCTACCAAAGTACCAATGAGAACAGAAAAATGGTCCTAAGGGAGAAGCTTAAGGCCATTAAAATGGCAAAGACTAATAGTACTACTGCATACCTCACAAAGATCACAAATGTGAGAGATGAGCTGGCAACAGTTGGAGAGGTCGTTCCACCCACTAAGTTGGTGCGAATTGCAGTGAATGGCCTTCTGAGTTCATGGTTGAACTTTGCTGATGGGATTTGTGCACGTGATACCCTTCCCACTTGGGAGAGGTTCTGGGATGATTGCATACAGAATGAAATCAGGAAGAACCAGCTTGGGGTAGCCAAACTAGTTGAGCAGGATGAGGATGTAGCATTGTTAGCAGGAGGCAAGAAAGGCAAGGGAAAGAAGCAAGCTTCCACAAGTGGTGGTGGGGTCAAAGGCAAAGGTAAAGGTAAGCAGCTGAACAAGGAGAAGGACTATTCCAAGGTGAAGTGTTGGAATTGTCAGAGGATGGGACACTATGCAGTTGTGTGTCCGGAGAAGAAGATGAAGGGGAAGAACAAGACCATGGCAACATCAGCAGAGATAGAGGACTTTTCAGAGAGCTTTGACCGGGAGTTTGGGTTCATTGCCTGTGAGTCCACTAGTACAGGATCACCTACCACGGAGGTTGAGAGGGAATGTGCATTTCCCTCCACTAGCAGAGCATCTTCAGGTATCTGGTATGTTGACAGTGGGGCTTCACGTCATATGACAGGAGTCTGTGAGTACTTCTCAGAGCTTTCAGAGAGTGGCACTAATATAGAGGTAGTACTCGGAGACGACAGCATTGTTAGAGCAGTTGGTGTGGGGACATTGACATTTGATAGGGAACCCAAACCTCCCTTGAAGGTGTCAGATATTCTATATGTACCAGGGATGAGGAAGAACCTTATATCCGTCTCAGCATTGGAGGACAAAGGGTATAAGGTATTGTTCAGTAGAGGACAAGTGCTTATATATCCCAGGGGCGCTCCAGCTAATTCATTTAGAGTGATTGGTGTACTCCATGCAAAGGTGTACAAGTTTGCAGTTCAGCCACTTTTGGCATTGAGCAGTAGTACCGGCAGCAGAGGTAGCAGTTCAGAACTGTGCAAGATTTGGTACCAGAGGATGGGGCACATGTATCATGGAGCCTTGAGGATATTGCGGGAGATCACTACAGGTGTGCCAGATTTCAGTACTGATCACCTACATACATACAGAGGATGTGCGATGGGCAAGTTTGTCAAATCCCCTTTTTCCAGCAGTGACAGCAAATCAACTAGGATACTTGATTTGATTCATACTGATGTGAGCGGTCGGATGTCTCATGTTTCCTTGAGCGGATATAAGTACTATGTTTTATTCATTGATGATCACTCCAGGAAGACCTGGATTTATTTCTTGAAGACCAAGAGTGAGGTCTTCAAGCGGTTTCAACAGTTCAGAGCTCTTGTGGAGACTCAGACAAGTCGGAAGATCAAGTCCCTAAGGTCGGACAATGGAGGGGAGTACACCCTTGGTGAGTATGTTGATTATTGTGCGGAGGCAGGCATTAGGAGAGAGTCCACAGTTCCTTACAACCCCCAGCAGAACGGGGTTGCGGAGAGGAAGAACAGATCCATCAGAGGGGCTACCAACGCCATGCTACATGATCAGGGGTTATCATTTTTTTGTGGGCGGAGGCCTGCAACACTGTTGTTTATTTGCAGAACAAGATTCTGCATCGTGCCTTGGGGCATGTGACTCCGGAGGAGGTTTTTTCTGGGAAGAAGCCTGATACTCCTACATACCCAAGGAGAAGAGGACCAAGCTAGAGCCCACCATAGAGAAGGGTATCTTTGTGGGCTACAGTGAGACCTCGAAAGCCTTTCGGATTTATATTCCTGCATAGGGGAGAGTTGTTGTCAGGCGGGATGTGAAGTTCGAGGAGGACAGGGCTTTCAGGAGGTCACGGGAGTTAGAGTATCTGGATCAGCCAGACCTTCAGGAGCAGCTGAGTCAGGCACAAGGATCCAATGGGCAGTGATCAAGAGGTATATCGATTATGGTATCAAGTTTGTCAGTGAGCAGTGGCTCGCAGAATCAGAGGGCTGGTGCTTCGGGCAACATGTAGAGCAGTCCGCAGAGCAATTCACTAGGTAGTCCATTCATGGATAGTTCACATGGTACTTCAGCATCTACAAGTTCAGGTTCAGGAAAGAGGATAGCAGACAGACATTCAAGAATTCATGCTCCTGATGAGGATGAGGAGTTTCATTCTCCAGTGGGAGAAGTGTGCTCAGGGAAGAGGAAGCCCAAGTGGCTTCAGGATACCCTGAGAGAGGCCACATCTGTTGCTAGGCCAAAGAGGTCGGTCAGAGAGAGCAAACCACCTGAGCGGTTTTGTAGCTATATGGAAATGGTTGCCAACATCGTTGACTCTAAGCCTTCTAGCTATGAGGAGGCAGCTAGCCAGTAGGTCTAGAGAGAGGCCATGCAAGAGGAGTATTCTTCTATCATGAAGAATGATGTTTGGGAGGTGGTGTCAAGGCCTGAGGGAAAATCCGTGGTTACTTTCAGATGGCTTTACAAGGTAAAGCACATTGCAAATGGAAGCATTGAGAAATTCAAGGCAAGGTTTGTGGCTAGAGGTTTCTCCCAAGTAGAGGGAGTAGATTATGAGGATACCTTCGCTCCCGTGGCTCGATATACTTCCATTCGCTCCATTACATCGATAGTAGCAGAGATGGGTTGGAAGATCCACCAGATGGATGTGAAGACCGCATTTCTAAATGGCTTCATACAAGAGGAGGTGTACATTGAGCAGCCACAGGGCTTTGAGGTGCATGGGAAGGAGTGCCATGTGTGCAAACTAAAGAAGACCTTTTATGGCCTGAAGCAAGCTCCTAGAGCTTGGTACTCCAAGATTGATACGTACTTGCAGGAGATGGGTTTCACAAAGAGTGATGCAAATTCGAACCTATACTTTATTGTGATATGTGAGGAGCCTCTCATTCTGGTGTTGTATGTGGATGACTTGGTCATTATGGGTGCAAAGAGACTCATAGAGACCTGCAAGAGAGATCTTGCGTCGGAGTTCGAGATGAAGCACATTGGATAGATGCATTACTTTTTGGGTTTAGAGGTGTGGCAGGAGGAGGGGCATTTCTTCCTGGGACGGGGGAAGTATATTGTGGACATCCTTGGCAGATTCCACAAGGAGGATTGTAGACCCATGTCGACACCCATGATCACCAACTAGAAGAAGCTTCATGCTTCAGATTAAAAGTTGGTGGATCCCACATTGTATAGACAGTTGATTGGTTCCTTGATGTATTTGGTCAACACTAGAGCAAATATATGTTTTGCAGTCAACATGATGAGCCAGTTCATGTGTGAGCCCAGGAGGGTGCACTGGGTTGCTGCAAAATACATTTTGCAGTACTTGCAGGGGACAGTGGAGTATGGTCTGGATTATAGGCAAGGAGATTGAGTGAGATTGGCAGGTTAAACTAAATCTGATTGGACAGGTTATGCTTCTGATAGGAAGAGCACTTCAGGGTGTTGTTTTGGGTTGGGTTCGGCAGTGGTGTTGTGGTTCAGCCGAAAGCAGCAGTCAGTAGCATTGAGTTCAGCGGAAGCAGAGTACATCACAGCTAGTCTAGCTAGTTGTGAAGCCATATGGCTTCGCAAGATGTTTGGCTTATTTGGTCAGCCGTTGAGACCTTCAGTGATTTACTGTGATAATCAGAGTTGCATTAAATTCACGGAGAATCTAGTATTTCATGACAGGTCAAAGCATATCGGCATCAGATATCATTTCATCAGAGACTATGTTCAGAAGGGAGTTGTGAAGCTTGAGTATATTACCACTGATGAGCAGGTTGCAGATATTCTTACCAAAGCCTTAACACGAGGCAAGCATGTCTGCTTCAGAAACAAGATGGGTGTGGTGAGGAACACCTTCCTCGGTAAGAGGATGTGTTGAAATTTTGTTATCGAAGGATAGATGGTTCCCTAAGGCTTTGATCTTTGGCATAGGGAAAAGTGTCCAATAGAATTTAATTTTTTCTCCTAAAGTGATGTTATAAGTTATAAAGTCAAATCTAATTTAAAAGTGACTTTAAGTGATAAAGTTACCAAGTCTAATTTTAAAGTGACTAATAAATTCAATGTGAAATTAGAAAGTGAAAAGTGACTTTGGAAATAAATGACTAAGAGGGTCTTTATTAAAGTCGGGTGAATTAAAAAATAGAAAGTGAGATTTAAATGCACATTTAATCTCAGCCCTAGATCTAAAGCTATCTCAGCCATTGGATTTAGGGAATCCCCAAAATTCAGTTAGGGTTAGGTTAAAGGAGGAAAAGGAGAGAAAAGATCATTCAGTCTTTCATGAGTAGATTGAGAGAGGAGGAGAGAAAGCTAAAGAGAAATTTTTGAGCAGAGGAAGAGCAGCAAAAGATACACAACAAATCCGTATAGCAGGAGGGCACATTTCCCAAGGCAACATTTCCATACAGCAGCATTTATTGGCATGTTTACCAAGATAGAAAATCTGTACAGCAAGGTTGCACGCATTTCGAGGCAATGTACAACACAATTTTCGAGGAGCGGTTTCCAACAGTCAAGGGCACGAATTTCGAGGCTGTTTCAGGGCTCAGAAATCAAGGGACTGCTGTACAATTCTGTACAGAATCCATACATTCCGTACAAGCAGATTTTGGCACATTTTCCAAGGCTGCAAGTACAACATTTAATGCTATAGTTTTTCTGTTTGTTGTTGGCACAATTTTCAAGGTTGGAGGTTGACACGAAAATTGAGATAAGTGGGTTTTGTATTTGCTGTAATTTTTACTGTTCACTGTAAAAGCATATTCAGAAATAAAGAGAAGCTTTCGAACTGTTTTTCCCAAAGAGTTGTAGGGGGTTTTTCCAGGATCACTTTGACCAAAAATTAGTGTGTCAAATTTCTGTGTGTGGCTGATTTATTTTTCTGAGTTTTTATTTCTGCATTTCAGAACTGTGAAATTTCTAGAATTTGTGTTTTCAGAGAATAATTATTTTTCAGCTTGTTGAATGTATCGCTATGGGAATGGGCATTTAACTTAATGGGAGAAGTAAGGAGAAACTGAAAATCGGGGTTGGCTTATTAAAATTTCTACAATTTATTGGGGTGAATATCGAAATTTTAATGCTTGTATGGCTACCCTAAATGTAGTAATCTAGGGTAATTTACGCCCTAGGTTTTCTTAAGTGACTAGCGTTTTCAACAACAACAAAAAATTTCCTTGTTCAAAACATGACAGATTTATCCAACACAATAATGTAATCTTAGTAAGCAGCACTGTTTATTCAACAATACAATAGAGCATTCAGTATAATACCGAACAATGCCAATATAATCCAATTTCACGGTCCAGTATAATTCCACAAAGTTCTGAATCCAACAGTTCTCATAAATGAACAATAATACCCTAATCAACAATCCGAGTTATCCTGTAACTGTTTCAAAGACTTGCAAGAACCTTTCTGAAATCTGTCGCAAGAATATGCTTCTGCCTGTGATTTGCTTCAGATACTCATCCCAATCTTTACCTCAGTCTAGTGAAAATCCCGATCTTTACAGGCATAATCCAATCTTCCAAATTTCACCACAGGAGCCAGATTCTTCTCACAGGTTTCAAGAATTCCAGGGCCGAAGTGGCCTCAGGAACCCTTCCACACTTATCTCAGCGTGTACTGGGTGACTGCGGGTCTGTTACAGGTTGTAGCCTGCCTTCCAAAAAGCCTCAAGAAATGATGTCCAGCCTCAGAGTTACCTCAGCCTAAAACAAATCAATTTATCACATGGAGAATCTGTGTATATTCAGCTTTAGGACTCCAATCTACTTCAGCATGTATGTCTCAGTGAATTTTGTCTGTCATCAAAGGATGTGAGGATGCCTCAGAAGGATGGTGCCAGTCTCAGAATAATTCATTTATGCCTCAAGTTTGTTATACTAGCCACACGAGACTCACAGCTTGCTTCAGAAAGTTTTTTCTTCTGCCACAGAGAGAACCCCGATGATTAAGCCTAAGAAAACTTTGGTCATGTTATCGCTTGCCACCTACACCTACCTACAATTAGCGGGAAAAGCCTTTAACCCCACAAGGTGTGGTTGGTGGCAAGGGACTCAGAGAAGGCGCTGTCACACTAATCCAAACTCTCTCTGTTTAAGCTATATCCTAGGTTAGCTATGGGGGGTGGTCCCTAAAAGGAAAAATAAGTTAAAGATTTGAGTTTCTAGGAGAATATTAGAGTGAAATTGGATTACTTTTGAAGATTCATGAGCATTTATGAGCAACTTTGAAAGAATGACAAACCATTTAACCAATGCCTTTACAAATAACGTGCTCAAAAGTAAAAGAAATGCTCAAAGAAATGAGAACACAGTAATCCTGAAATGGAAACAAAAGACTGTTAGCACAAGATATCAGAAATGCTCTCAAGATAAATAGATTTATGAATCAAAGCATGAGAAACTATCTTGCTCAAAAGGAAACAATTAGTGTTCTACTTTGGAAAATGTAAATGAGATGATAAAAAAACTCAAATGTTAGACCAAGATAACAACATGCAAATAAATTTGCAACACCAAATAAGGGCATTTGCCAATGAAACAAGATATATCAATCATCCATAAGCATAATGATCATTAAAATGACAACATGCAATGAAGTTGCAAAAGTAAGCAAATTTCCAAGTACCATAGAATTAAACTTGTTGCAAAATTTAAAATGTTTTCATCCAAAGTGCTTCTTGAGATAATATTTGCATGTGAATCTTTAAACCATCAAGATAGCAAAATATTTGGGAAATCTGCAAGTAAATGTGATGAGATAGTGCTCTTGGTGTGTTTTATTAATTAGTTCTAAAGCAAGGTTACAATTGAACTCTAATCCTCAGACCTCACCCTCGCCCAAATATTTGGATCTCACAGTGAGGAGTCCATAGAGGTAGAGAGTCCCTAAAACGTCTATTCAACCAACTTAAGTTGGAGGTAAATTTTAGTGATGCTTGGGGCATGTAAGATCTAAAAGTAAATTAACATGAAAATGAAAATTCAACTTCAACTTGAAATATATGTTTTTCATGAAATAAAATGTAGTTTTACTTGATGCATCAACCTTAATATTGTAGAGTGTGCCCAATAGTGAAGCATAAGCAAATTTGAAGTATGATTTCAAGCTAAATAAACTCAAATAAAGATGCTTGCATATAAAAAAATCTGAATTTGCTATGAAAGTAAATGCTCTTAAAACTTGTAGCAAATCAAAGTGAATAGTTAGTGAAATGAATGAAATGCATGGTTGTGTTAATTGACCAATTAAATGAAATGCATACAATTTAAAGAGATCAACAAATCATACCACAAGTCCTCTCAAAAAATGGAAAGATTGAGATGCCAATGGGTAAAACCCACGCTCCCAAAATCAGAAATTTATTAGTTGTTAGAAGTAAGAGACTATGAAGCCTCCTACAAGCTCAAGGAAAACATTTACAAATGAAACTTGAGGTCTTAGACTTATCCTTGATGAGAAATTTCTGCAATATAAAGGCCAATAGAAATCAGATTTTTACAAGTGAAGAAGAGAGGCTAAGTCTCCTCAATGCTCATGGCCAAGAGAGAGGGAAGAAGCCACAAAAGGAACTCATCCTTCCTCAAGGAAGCTCCTTAACTACCCACGACCAAAAGAAAAAGAGAGAGTCATCCTTGTTTGACATTAGAGCTCAAAGGCCCTACAACAATTTGTTAGTAGTTTCTTGAAGGTGAATCCCACAAGTTGCTACAAGAAAACAAGTTAGAAAAAGAAGGCTACAAAAAACCAACCAAGTGTTAGACAAAGAAAATCACAAAATATTGCACAATAATCTACAAAGGGCTAAGCCAAAGAGGGTGAGTAAACTCTCATCTTTGTCTAACCATGCTTAAGCTTTTTAAATAGCAAAATATGATCCACTGACGCACAATGAAAAGTAAAATATTTTTAAATGATTGCATGCATACAAACTATGTCCAAACGAATCCCTGCAAGACACTTTTTCGTAAGATAAACAATGACAATCCAAATAACAAATGAGAGTTCCTTTGAAGGTGCTTCAAGAGTGGGTTGGTCTCCCAAAGACTACCCCTCATGCTTGATCCAAAAATAATTATTCTACAATACTCAAGTCACAAATTAGTCCATATAGATTTAGATAAGCAAACAATGAATTGAAACTTCTAGAAATTTATTTGAAAATAAACTAGAACTTTCAACCTCTAGGGCCTACTTTCAAATCAAATGCTAATACAAGATAGTTGTGCACTGGCAAATTCACAAGAATACATGGAAAATGAAATAACTCAAAGCATAGAAAATATTATACCAATAACTCCAAATGCACCATGCTCCAAAGAAAGAACACCCATGAATGGACCCCCAAAGTCTTTTTATTGAATTCTTGAAAAGTGTATAAAGTAACAGCGCTTCCGCAAGCACAATAACTCATATCCAATGATACAATATGAGAGCCCATGGCTCCACTATATAGAAAGTTCGGAGCAAATCCCAATGAAGAACCATATGCCAAGTGGTGAGAGGGAGGAGATTTCAAGGCAAATTCGAATTTGGTAAGTGGAGCTCCAATGCCAAGTGTAAAATTCGAATTCTGGCAAGTGGACACCATTTTCTTCTTCCCTCATGTGCCAAATTCGAATTTTATGATGGAATGACATGTGTATATGGTTGGTAACCCATGTGGCAACAATTTCCCATAAAAATCTCGACCAAACATTCTCTCAAATCCTCCCAAATATGCACTAATTTCACAAATTCGAATTTCCAAATAAGCAGCTCTCATTTAATGCCGGAAATTCAATTTTATTTGAGCACATGTCTTTTCCTTGATTTTAGGAGTCCACATCACCCTGGGACTTCATTTTAATTCCTCCATAATTTTCCACCTCATTTCCACCTCATTTAGCATGTGTGGATATTTATTTTTCTCCATTTATTTAGTTTCTGGCTTAATTAATTGCCAGATTTCCCACTAAACTTAGGAAAAGTGGGTTTTGAGGATTCAAAACACATTTTTAACCCCTCAAAGTGTGTCATAGTAGAAAGTTGAGCGTGAGAGGTGTAGTTTTTATTACTCATACCCCATACAAATTCTCTAGACAACACTTATTACAATTCAATTACAATTTTTATTGCAATTTGCAACTTGCGGGAAATCTAAAAAATTAAAAAATCACTACCTAGACCTAACCAAATTCCACAAAATTTTTTGTGTGATCTAGTATGGTAATATACATGGACTCTAGACACTAGGACTCACCCAAGGCCTCACCATTAGGCCGTACTCCGGCTTTGGGGTAAAATTAGAGGAAAAAACTCAATTAATTATTAACTCCTGGTAGGGAGATGATAATTAACCAAGTAAAAAAGACCTCCCAGAGTAATACTCACTTGTTGGCAAGGTCCTAGGCTACCTAGGCCTGTTACAAATTCAATACTGACTCAAAAATCATCATTACTAGCATTACTTATTACAATTCCCCATAGGGCGTGGAATCTGGGTACAAGAAAAAATGATAAGAAGTAGAAGTAGAGTTTAAAAACTCTGTTAGACTGATGATATCTGATGGTACAAATGTCTTCTGGTTCATCCTTGGGCATGGAGTCTTCTCATTATCATCAGGTGCCACTCCAGTGGTCAACAGGTCTATGCCGGAATTGTCCAGCTTCAAGGTGACTAGATATTGGTTTGCCACAGAAAATTCCCAAATTACTCCGCTGCTCCTTCAGATAGTTAGATCCTTGTTGCCAGAACAAAAGAAAAGTGACTATGTGGGGTGGGATCACCACCATTGAAAATAGTAAAGAAGAAAAAGGGGTCTTAAAACTATTAGATCCTCAAGCTCAAAGAAAAACAAAGACAAATAATCCAATCCAATGATCCTCAAATGAATCCAACCCTCTTGTATTTATAGATTTCCTTGACGGGGAAGGATTTTTCTCCTTGATTAATTGAGTCAAGTTCACATCAAACCCAAACCTCAAGATTTTTTGGTCCCAGCTGCCCCAAACTTGCCCAAACAATGGGTATTTTGGGGTTTTCCCCTTTATCGAGGACTATAGCCTACGGGGATCGATAGGCTACTTCGTCCCTTGGGCCAATTAATCCCTCAGGGATAGTACACTACACCTACTTGAGGATTCCCAAGTAAACTCATCGGAACTCGTACAAACTCAAGAGTCTTGATCTAAAACATGATCAATACCTATCCACAGCTTATGGAGCACTCAACCAATATTCCACAGAAGGGAAATGCACCCCCCCCCCTACATTTCCCCGAGTTTCACCAAAGGGGGAATGTGGGGAAACATTTCCACTAAATTTCCCCATCTGGAAACATGGGAAGCGGGGAGGTATACCCCACCACCAATGGGAGCACATCCCTGTGTAACATTGCTCATAGCAGATGACAGGATAAAGTGATGCCTCATGCAATCTAGAAGGAAATTACGTCCATCCATTCTCTGAATATATCTCCAAAAAAACTGATCTAGTTTGAGGGAATGGGACTGGTGGGAGATATGTAAGACCAACAGATGTCATCCCTGGTTTCCTTCTCAAGTTTCTCTGGAGTCTCCCTAGGAGCACCAATGAAGAAACAAAGCTAATGTGAAAAGCAATCCTACCAAAACTTGAAGCAATATGTGTTGAATTTTTGTAGCTAGTGTCGGTCTTCATAATTAATATTTTTCTCTTGATGTTATTTATAGTAACAAATATAAAGCATGTTCTTCATGCTAAAGTCAAAAAAAAAATTCCTAAGGTATGTCCCTCATGACATTATTAAAAGAGAAAATTTTGAATTTTTGAAAAATGAATTTTTGGCTCCAAAATAGCCAGGTCGGCCATCCTCCTAGTCAAGTCAACCCCAGTTATGTGGCACCCATTGGGCCAGTAAGAAAAGTATTAATTAGGCACTCGACCTTCTCCAAAAAAACACCAATTTAGATCTGTTTTGTTCAAGTAAATTCGGACTTCCTGAGGCAAAAGAAAGGGACGAGTCTAAGGCACTGTTTTGATGAGGAAAACTGCTGGAAATATTGAGAGGAGGGTGAATCAGTATTTCACTCTTTTTACACAATTGGTTAGATTCCTTTAAAACATTCAGAGCATCAAAACAAAACATGAAACATCATCACATCACATATAAATTTTAAACAGTGCACATAAGATTTGTCTCGACAAATGCTTCATTATGTATGGTTACATACAAATTTAACAGCAGAACTAGAAGGAAGTACAGAACTCCCCAAGGGTTTTACCAGCAAGAGCTGGAAGGAAGCTAATGCTCCCTAAGGCCTGAAGAGTTTTACAGATCCAATCTGAAGGAGTCTTCAGTTCCCTGCTCCACACTTCAACTTCTGCTACTACAACTCCTGCTGTCACTGTTGCTACACTTCACTGCTACCACTGTTACTTCCCTTCACTGCTACATCTGTCCACTGCCACGCCTTCTTCCACTGCTACTGCACTTCACCATTGCTTCTGTCCACTGCCACGCCTTCTGCCATTGTTCAATGTGTGTCTTCATCCCAATGCAAATGTCTCACAGCCTCAACTCCTGTCGATGACTTGCCCTGAAGAAGTAAAGACACTGTCACAAATATGCCTGCAATCTTGATGTTGCTCTCTTTGATACTGTTGTGGATGAAAATGAAACTCTTACCACTGATCCAAGTCAGACTTCTTTAACTGCTGCAAATTGTTATGATAATGAAGAAACGAAACTACGCTCATACTGATGCCTGTTTTGATTGTTGAAGATGACTCCTCTTAAATCTTTACCAATTTGTCCCTTAGACTGTCTCTGCCATAAGTTATAACATACTTTCCAACAAGAGGAACCAAGCATACCTTGCATATGAACTGTCATGCAAAACAATCTCTGTCATGTGATCTCATTATTTGCAACAATAATAGCCAATTCCTCTTGCTCAAGGGATCAAACCCTAGGTCAACACGTGGATTCCTCTGTAACAATTTCTCTGCTCAAGATTGTACATCAAACATTAGCTCACTTGTCATTAATCATCATACTGTAAACCCTAGCTAAACAATGTATAACAAAATACAAAGACAGCAATACCACCATCTTCAACATTCTGATAATACACATCAAACCTCAACAATGTCATTATAGCAGATCACTGTAGATGTATTCTTCCTGCATCTCTGTTATCAATAAAAGCTCTTCTTAATCTCAGAATCTTAACAGCTCTGTCCTCTGCAACTTAATATGTCATCAAGGCAGCTCTGTTCAGTTCTAGGCCAAATTGATATCATCATTGGTGGGTTTTGCCCATCTGTATTATAGTATCAATTTCAAAGATATACAAAACAACAGTGTTGTGTTATGCTCATGTGAAATCTATTGTCAATTATATCCTTGTTGCAGAGTGACTGTTGTGCAGACTCCTGATGGCATAACAAAATGCTAATGCCTCTGTCCACTGATGCACATTTGTGTTTAGAACATTCCTCATACTTCTATCATAACTCCAAAAATCTGCAATCTAAACCTGTAGCTTCCATATCTGACAATTTGGCTATATGTATTACAGTTTCAGCTCCTTTACTTTGAAGCTCTTGTTTAAATTCAAATTACAATGACCTCAAGGATTACTGTAACTTGATTATACAGATACTTGTAAGACACCAGTTAGGGTTACTTAGAGAAATCAAACATACTTCAACGTGATCAGTGTATGTCTTTTAGAAAGCAAGCACTGCCACACGAGAGTTAAGTTAATTTGATGCTGAACTTCTTTGCCTTCCAATATTTCTTAACGTCACAAACTGAATTCTTCACAAAAGGGAGCCGCCTCTGATGTTTATCATCCATAGTGAATCTTGAACAGCCGAGCTTTGAGAGAAGCACACAGAAGCTTTGATGAGTAACCACTTCAGGGTTGATCTCCTTGCAGAATGTGTACGGTAATATTGAGCACCAACCACAGATAAATGAATTTGTTTGGATCAAACTCAGAATTTGTCTAATCAGAGGGCCGACAGTTCATAGTGATAGAGGTCCTCACGGTCTGTCTTATATTCTGTCAAATATGCACATTCCAGAATTCCTGCAAATAATCAAATGACATTACCAATGTAATAGCCATATCAAGGGTCTGTTCTGCAATAAAACTTCTGCAATGTTCCAACAGATGCCATTGACGTTCCATGCATGTGAGTGATCAGATCTAGTAATCATTCTGTGCACAGCTTGATATACTTCACATTTGAATGCAACAACCATTCTCCAAAGGTTTTAGTGTACAAGTACAATATAGGCAACAAATCTCATCGTGCCAGAATACATACATATGCAAAAATTCCAGATTGATTTCATACGACCATTGTCATGCAGATGCTAAGATCAATAACTTGCCCACAACGTATTTTATTCTCACGATATGCTTCAGATATCCAAAGTGAGCACGGGACTTTGTCTCTGAACAGAACACAAGATTGTGAATCCTAAAGCGAATGAGAGCCACAAAACTGTCAAGATGAGACCACAGGGTGATCGCAGATATGTCCCTCTATCCATGATTGAAACCCGACAATGTAGCCGCAGAGGATTTTAAAGCCCATTAAAGCCCAACGAAATGTCTTAGATGCTTGGTTTACATCTGGCAAACGAAGAGCATAGTAAGCCGATAAAACTCCAGAACTCAACCTCAGAGAATAGTTATTCCAGGCCGCAGACAAATTTCAGAAGCAGGATCATCAGAGACCAAACTTCTGTCTTTGAGGAGAAGCTAGGGAGGATCTTCAACAAGTTTTTTAGTACTGGCTTCAAGAATGGTATTTATTGCTTCGTAGTTACCTGCAAGAATAATTTTAAACGCCAGAGAATCCCATAAAATCAAATCAAAACTGGCCCAGAAACCCTTGCAAAAACCTCCTGGTCCGATATTCAATGTCCCTCAATCCATGATTGAAACCCAACAATGTAGCCGCATAGGATTTTAAAGCCCAACAAAATGTCTTAGATGCTTGGTTTACATCTGGCAAATGAAGAGCATAGTAGACCGATAAAACTCCAGAACTCAACCTCAGAGAACAATTATTCCAGGCCGTAGACAAATTTCAGAAGCATGATCATTGGAGACCAAACTTCTGTCTTTGAGGAGAAGCTAAGCAGGATCTTCAACAAGTTTTTTAGGAATGGCTTCAAGAATGGTATTTATTGCTTCATAGTTACCTGCAAGAATAATTTTAAACCCCAGAGAATCCCATAAAATCAAATCAAAACTGGCCCAGAAACCCTTGCCAAAACCTCCTGGTCCGATATTCAATGTTCCCCAAGCCGCAGGTGATTTCAGAACATTCGTGCTACATACTTGTGCATTGGAGAGTAGAAATGCCATCTTTATATAGCAGTGGAGGCCACTTTTGGAAGGAGGGCCGACTTAAACTTTGGAGTGAAACTAATATTTGAAATTCAAAAATTGTTGGAGCGAAACTAATATTTGAAATTCAAAAATTGCTGGAGCGAAAACCCCAAATAAAGATAGGACTTTGATAGTACCTTTTATTCCAAGCCAACAGAGTGATCTCCAATCTTTTTTTACCTTAGATCTGATACCATGTTGAGAAATCAATGCTAGTAGAATTAGGGTTTGATTCCTCTTTCTTGATAATTACTTGTGAAGTATGTTGGCTTATTTTACGTATTTATTATATTATCTTTCATCGAGCTATTACCAAATTAAGTGTGTATGAAGATCACAACAACAAAAGACACAAGATATAGGCACTCAGCCATGGCAAAACCCCTATCAAGGGGAAAAACCAGTCAAACATCTTCCTTCAGTAGTTAAGACGAGATAATCCAAGACTCTTTTACCTAGACATAGACTTCCTCCAATGACCAAGTCAACCCTTCCTTCCAGTAGCTTCGATCTAGACCTTCGACCTTGCAGTAGCAGAACTTCGACCTATGTAGCAGAAATACTTCGATCCCAACAACTTCGACCCCTGCAACTGCAGAACTTCATAAAAAAGAGAGAGAGCGATAGCCCAAAACTTCGATTTTATTCTTCTCCAGCACTTCTTCTTATCTTGGAACTTCGTAGAAAAGATAGAGAGAGAGATAGCCCAAAACTTCAATTTTATTCTTCTCCTGCACTTCTTCTTATCTTGGAACTTCGAACTTTTCCTGCACTTCTTCTTGTATATATTGAACTTGTTGACTGGATGAGAAAATGGGTCAAATTGCACTTCTATATATAGCCTTCTTGTGGGTCGAATTTCTCTCATGTAGGTCGACTTCATCAGGCAAGGACCGACTTGGTGTGGAGGTGACAAATTACTTATTTTACTCAATAATAATTATTTTTACATGATTCAAAAGCCCAAGAAGGGTCTCATTAATTGGACAACGATTCTAATTTCTCGATATAAAACCTAGAAGTCCTCAGGGACTTTGACCTATAAAATGATGACCCAAGCATGAAACCCATGCTTTAATTGTAAATAAAATTTTCTTTTTCATTCTTTTGATAAATACATTTCATAATGACTCAAATACAAATATGAAGACCGAACCTAGTTACATTCTTCAACACTCCCTCTTAACTAGGGAGGTATTCATAATGACATGCATATACAAGTACAAGGAAGATCTCAAAAGACATGAACCACAAAGAGTTTAGGCACACGTGGTGCCACGGACTAGATTCTTGACCAGGGCAATCTCTCCAGGTGGGACTAAGATGGACTAAAGCTTTCAGCCACTCTAGGTACCATCAGGCTTACTTGCTAACCATCAACCTAGGGAACTAGGTGCATAATGTAAGGTCAGAGCTCTATGAGCAACGCCACCTTCCCTACTTCGAGAACTAGACATCAACACACATGTCAGCCAGATGTCCTCCCAAGCAATGTGTATTACACACAGCCTCAACAAATCTCTTCCAAACATTTGTCATCAAATAAAACAGTAATATCAACTAAACCAAGCATGCTTCTAAGATATTCAAACTTCTTATTAGGAAGAGATTTTGTAAACAAATTAGCTACTTGTTCGTTAGTCAGGACATATTGTAGCTCCACGATCCCATCATGTATCAAGCTTCTAAAGTAGTGGTACTTATTATTTATATGCTTCGTCCTTGCATGGAACACGGGATCTTCAGACATCTTGATGCAACTTTGATTGTCACAATTTATCACAGTAGGACTTAGAGGCTTTTCAAACAAGTCTGACAGAAGTTTCCTCAACCCTCAACCATATAGCCTCCTTTCCTACTTCACATGCAGCCACATACTATGCTTCAACACTACTCAAAGCAACAAGATCTTGCTTTCTACTCATCCATGAAATCATAGCAGATCCCAAACTAAAACATCCACCTGTCGTGCTCCTTCCATTGGTCTCACTGCCACCCCAATCAGAATCTGTAAAACCTGTCAATTTGATTTCCTTGTTGTCGTACTTTAGGCATTGATGAATAGTGCCACGTAGATATCTTAATATATGCTTGGCGACTATCCAATGATCATGACGAGGCTCTAACTGAAATTGACTGAGAATGTTCATAGCAAAACATATATCCGGTCTAATATTTACCAGATACATCAGAGAACCTACCAACTTACGATAGGTGGTAGGATCTACCAGACTTAAGTCCGAGCTTCAACTTCTTGAAATTAGTGATCATGAGAGTAGTCATGGGCTTGGAATCCATCATACTGAATTTATGTAATAACTTGATTATATATTTTCCTTGCCTCAGATATATTTCCCCAGGATTCTGCCATACTTCCAGACCCAGATAATAATGCATAAGTCCTAGACCCTTCATCTCAAACTCGGCTTCCAGCATCTTCTTGCATTCTTGTATCTTTCGTTCCATGCCTGTCATCACTGGCTCATTATCCACAACCTTAATGTAAAGATTTGGATCAGCAATACTTTTGACAAACCCGATTCTTAAAAGGTATGAATCTATTCTTGCATACCATGCCCTAGGAGCTTGCTTCAAGCTATATAGGGCCTTCTTGAGTCTACAAACATGAGAGTCTTTTCTATTTATTTCAAATCCTTCAGGTTGTTCAATATATCTTCTTCATCTATGGTTCCATTCAGGAATGTTGTTTTTACATCCATTTGATGGATATTCCATCCCATTGTAGCAACCAATGAAACCAATGATCTTATAGTAGTATATCTTGCGGTAGGTGCAAAGGTTTCTTCATAATCTATGCCTTCCTTTTGAAAGAAACCTCTTGCAATGAATCTAGCTATGTACTTGTCTATGCTTCCACCAACAGCGTGCTTGATCTTGTAGATCCATTTTGAAGTGACAACCGATTTGTCACTTGGTCTAGGAACTGTTTCCCAAACCCCATTCTTCATGATGGATTGATATTCTTCTTGCATTGCCTTCTTCCATACTTCTTGATGAGCAACTTCTTCAAATGTAGTTGGTTCAACCTCTATTAGTTTTGCTATGTATCCAACATATCCAGAATATATTTTTGGTCTTTTTCTTTCTCTAAAAGTCCCTTTCGTAGCTCCATATCCTTCCGCATCTTCAAGAGTAGATTTTAACCAATTTGGCCTCTTCCTTGTGTCGGGCATGATCACAGGGTGAATAGGCTCACTTGGTCCTTCTTCCTCTTAGATTGTAGTAGGTTTATCGTGGTGTTCTTCTTCTTCGAATAGTGGTATGTCTTCATAATTGGAATCAATAGGAATATCTTTAGATCTTTTGTAGGCATGACTTTCATCAAATATAACATCCCTGCTTACTTCAATATGTCTTCCTTCCTTGATGTAGATTCTATATAACTTTGAAGAGAGACTGTAGCCAACAAAGATCCCTTTAATGTTTGTAAAATATAGCTTCTTGTGTTTGTCCTATGGAACGTGGATATAAGCGAGACACCCAAAGATTCAAAGATGGTCCACACATGGCTTCTTTCCTGTGAATGCTTCCTTAGGTGTCATATTGTCAAGAATTCGATGAGGGCTTCTATTTTGTATATATATTGTTGTCATTGTTGCTTCTCCCCATAGAAATTTTGGTATGTCTTGATCAAAAATCATTGTTCAAATACATTCTTCAATTATCCTATTTTTCCTGGGATAGTAGGGAACAATGAGTTCCCTCATAATTCCTTCTTCTTTGCAATATGTAATCATTTCTTTGGAAGTGAATCCCCCACCATTGTCAGATCTCAAAGTCCTTATTATTCTTTCGATTAGGGTCTCCTCTTCAAATCTAAACTCCTTGAATTTTTCAAATACTTCGTCATTTTTCTTGAGTAGATAGAGCAATGTCTTTCCAAAGTGATCAGCAATGAATGTTACATAACAAAGATGACCGCCAAGTGATTTATTAGACATAGGCCCACACACATCTGAATGAATGAGATCTAATATATTATTAGACCTTTTTTCGTTGTTTGTAAAGGGTTTCCTTGTTTTCTTTCCCAAAGCACACCCCTTGCGTATTCCTTCACAGTCTCCTTTGATATTGGGGATGCCATTTACCAATTGATTGAGAGAGGGAATAACTTTATAATGTAAATGTCCATAACTTCTATGCCATAGCTCAATGGAATTGATTTCTGTGTGAACTAGGGCTTGAGGAGATGGTGTTATGACTCTATATAGACTTCCTTCATGTACTCCAAATAACCCTAACTTTATCAACGCTTGAAACTTTTCCCCAAACCAGAACTTTTCCATCTACAAAAGCAATTCTATCACCTTTATCTTCTAAGCAATAAATTGAAAGTAAGTTCTTTTTCAAACCTGGAACATAGAGTATATTGTTGAGATGCAACTTTGCTCCATTTTCCAGCTTCAAAGAAGTGATCCCAAGCCTTTAACAGCGTAAATTTTATTGTCTCCCAATTCCACTGCATGAGAAGATGATTCCTTTAATAGAGTGTGAAGTTGTTTACTTTCTCATGCCATGTGCCTTGATGCTCCACTATCAATAATGCATGTGTTGTCATCATTGAATGATCTTGTGAGTGCAGCCAAGAACCCCTTGCTTTTGACCTTATTGAATAAGTTGTAGATGATTCATTTGATCCAGCTTCCTGCAATATTGAATCCCATTTTCAGATAACTTATCTTAGAGGGAGTAACCTTTTCTTTCGAGCCAACAAAGTGATCTCCAATCTTTTTTCACCTTGGCTATGATACCATGTTGAGAAATCAATGCTAGTAGAAATTAGAATTAGGGTTTGATTCCTCTTTCTTGATAATTACTTGTGAATTATGTTGGCTTCTTTTACTTCTTTATTATATTTTCTTTCATCAAGCAATTACCAAATTATTTGTATTAAGATCACAAGAACAAGAGACACAAGATATAGGGACTCAGCCAGGACAAAACCCCTATCAAGGGGAAAACCCAATCAAACCTCTTCCTTCAATAGTTAAGACGAGATAATCCAAGACTCTTTTACCTAGACACAGACTTCCTCCAATCACCAAGTCAGCCCTTCCTTCCAGTAGCTTCGATCTAAACCTTCGACCTTGCAACAGCAGAACTTCGACCTATGTAGTAGCAGAACTTCGATCCCAACAACTTCGACCCCTGCAACTGCAGAACTTCGTAGAAAAGAGAGAGAGATAGCCCAAAACTTCGATTTTATTCTTCTCCTGCACTTCTTCTTTAACTTCGCACTTTTCCTTCACTTCTTCTTTAACTTCGCACTTTTCCTTCACTTCTTCTTTAACTTCGCACTTTTCCTTCACTTCTTCTTCTGTATATCAAACTTGCTGAGTGGATGAGCAAACGGATCGAGCTACACTTCTATATATAGCCTTCTTGTGGGTCGAATTGCTCTCATGTAGGCCGACTTCATTAGGCAAGGGCCGACTTGGTGTGGAGGTGACAAATTACTTATTTGACTCAATAATAATTCTTTTTACATTATTCAAAAGCCCAAGAAGGGTCTCATTAAATGGACAATGACTCTAATGACTCAATATAAAACCTAGAAATCCTCAATGGGGACTTTGACCTATAAAATGATGACCCAAGCATGAAACCCGTGCTTTAATTGTAAATAAATAAATAAAAATGATCCTTTTGATAAATAATTTTCATAATGACTCAAATACAAATACGATGATCGAACTAGTTACATTCTTCAACATAAAGGAGTCATGACATAGAACTATTGTTTAGTATCACCGAATATAATGTAAATTTAATCATTGTAAATAACAACATCTACACATTATAAATTGGACTGTATTCCAGTAGCTACAAAAAGAGATGCTCTGAAATTCATATAAAGAAGTAAGTTGGATTTATTTATTCACAACCTAAGATCATATGACCAAGAATCGAGATGCCACAATTTAAGCAATTAAGTATTGTGAAGTATGATACTAGTAAAGAAACGCTGAGAAATTTAACCTAACGCAAAGACATTGCTTCCACCAGCCAACTTTGTGGGTAACAACTTTCCTTCTTGATTTCATATATACATTATGAGTTTCCATTCCAAATTTCGGGTTTCGGCCCCAAAATGAAAATTCCCCCCAAACCCACAGGACCTACAGACAGAAATCCTCTCCCAGAAGTTCACGAAAGCATGTCTGCCAATGACTTCAAGGTAGGATCGTTACAAGAACAACAAGCCTCTCATTAAGATGTAGCGAGTCTGGATATTTGTAAATTTCAATTAGTGGAAGAGCCAACTTCAGAACAATAAGAATGTGGAGACAAATAAACAATTCTATCATCCAGTGATTCATACATGTAACATGAACATTAGCCCTTTGGAATTATTTTGTTACCAATGCCAGTTAACCTCTGTGGAAAAATGCACCAAGAATAATCTAATACATTATTGATAGGTTCTAGGTAATATTGTAGGTTCTCTATCAAGCACAAATTCATACATTATTTTCTTGTATTAGCTTTACACCTGTTAAATTTGGACAACTAGGTCCAAACTCCATGTTCTGATGCTCAGATTAAGAGGCTAATATTTTTGTTGGATTCCTCTTTCTGAGAGGTGTAAAATCCATATAAAATATGTCTTAATCCGATGAGCAGAACTTATATTTTGAATTTATTATTCTTAATAAATTACATGTGCAAGGTCGGCCAGTTTTGTAATGTAGGCTCACATGCCCAACAGATGTGTCACACACCCTCATTGATGGATATAAATACAGGAAAAGTTGAAGAGCATTTCATCATCATCACAACTCACATCTTCCTCTCTCATCAAATAGTACGAGCTACCTAAAAGACAAGTTTCAGCCACACGTGTGAAGGACGAAGAGGACAGACCGTACGGCTGAGCTGAAGTACGGATTTTCTGCTGCTAGGGTTTCGCAGTAAGTTTGACCAGCGTTGACTTTGGTCAACGCTTGGTCCAATCAAGCTGAAAACTTGTGGAAGGTTCGATTTTTGAAGGCCGTACTACCTGGCACAAAAATCGAGGTCAAAGGGTTGATCGTTTTGCTGCTGCGTTGACTTTTAGCTTGCTGCCCCTGCGTTGACTTTTCAGGACATCGTTGACTTTTGTAGAGTTGACTTGGGTTGACTCATCTACTGGTTGGAGGGTTGTTGTGACACATGCTGGGCTGGCTGACCAAAGGAGACTTTGCTGGTTGAAGCATCTTGTTGACCGCCGAAACGAACACACACATTTTTCCTGTTTCTGATTTGTCTTCTGTAAGATCTGCTTATATGTTCTATCTGCATTTTGCTTAACTACTTGTATGATTGCTGTGAGAAAAGTGAAATTGCTCTTAGCATAGAACATCTACAAAAACTTTACATGGTATCGGAGCTGAGGTGAAGACAAACTCTATCTATAGCAATCATCATCGAAGGAAATGGGTTCCACTAGTCTTGAATTCAGGGAGAATGACAAGCTGACTGGAAGTGATGACTTCCATGCCTGGAAGATGATATTAGATCTCAAATTGGAAGATCATGATCTCCTGGATCATGTGACAGGGAAGATTCAAGAACCTCCATCAAATACCTCTGCTGCTGTTAGAAACAAGTATAAGAAGGGTGAAATCAGAGCAAAGCTGCTGATCAGGGAATCCATAAATAAGAGTCTGGTTGCCTACATATCTGAACTAGGCACATCCAAGGAGATGTATGACAAACTGATACTTATGTTCCAAATAAACAATGTGAACCAAGTGCTATTCCTCAAGAACAAGTTGAAGAATATGAAGAAGGGCCGAGATGAGTCTATTCAAACTTTCTTTATGAAGTTGACCGAAACCAGGAACAATCTGCTAGCTATTGGGGAGACAATAGCTGATCGTGAGATGGTTCTCACAGCACTTGGAGGACTTCCATATGAATGGCAAGTATTCACAACTACCATTCTCAACAATAATACCATTCCTAACTTTGATGAGCTTCTATCTAGATGTATGCAAGAAGAAACAAGGATGAAGGAATTTGATAATAACAGAAATGTTGCCTATGGTGCTCATTCTCGAAAGAAGAACTCTGGTGGTCCTAAGGACAAAGGAAGAACAAGGGCTCAAGAAAAGAAGGGTAAATGTTTCACTTGCCATAGGCCTGGTCACTATGCTAGAGAATGTCCCTTCAAGAAGGATTCTCCCGATAGTGATGATAACAACAACAACCGAAGGAATGGGAATCGAAGAAACGACAAATCCAAAGGAAAGAGGAAGGCTCACTTTGGTGGAAACAATCAACCTTCTAAAAGGTCTAGAAATACCAGGTATGAGGAGTCTAATGTTGTTGATAAAAGAAATGAGTATATTCTTGTATCTTCTCTCTCAGCTGCATCTCCGCCCGACACTATGGATGTCTGGCTAATCGATAGTGGTGCCTCAAGACACATCACCGGATTCAAGGAAGCACTTTCTGACATGGTTGAAAGGGATACTAATCTAGAAATTATCCTTGGGGATAATGCCACTTATCCCGTGAAAGGGACCGGGACTGTGACCCTTCACTTGTCTCAAGGACAAGTCCTCCGTCTACAAGATGTACTCTATGTACCCAAATTGAAGAAGAACCTTGTGTCTGTATCTGCCATGGAAGACAAAGGATTCAATGTAACTTTCTCTGATGGAAAGGTACTCATGTGGAAAAAGAGCTTCAAGGAAGCTATCTCAATTGGTTTTAGAGTTGGTACACTCTACCAGGTTGGAGGGAGTCCGTTGGGAGCTATGACTTGTGATACTATCCGTCAAACCGAACTATGGCACCGAAGATTTGGACACCTTCATTACAAGGCCCTTCTCGAAGCAAGGAAGGTGGTGACAGGGATGCCTGACTTTGGAAATAATCATGAAGGTGTATGTAAGGGCTATGCCGAAGGAAAACATACAAGGGGACCTTTCCCCTCAAGTGTCACAAAGACATCTGATATTTTGCAACTAGTCCATTCTGATCTATCTGGTATGTTGCCTGTGACATCCCTAGGAGGATGTTCTTACTACATGACATTCACTGATGACTTCTCTCGCAAAACCTGGATATACTTCTTGAAGAAGAAGGATGAGGCTTTCATGTGGTTCCGTACCTTCAAATCCTTGGTGGAAAATATGACCGGAAAGAAGATCAAGATTTTGAGGACTGACAATGGCACTGAATATGAGTCAAATGAGTTCA
This sequence comes from Pinus albicaulis, assembly GCA_034641835.2. Taxonomy (NCBI): domain Eukaryota; kingdom Viridiplantae; phylum Streptophyta; class Pinopsida; order Pinales; family Pinaceae; genus Pinus; species Pinus albicaulis. The sequence goes on along the minus strand of CM076577.1, from coordinate 1,121,290,235 downwards.
AAGACTTTTGCAGAGAAGCTGGCATTAAGAGGGAGACTGCCACTGCATATACTCCTGAGCAGAATGGTGTTGCTGAACGCAAGAATAGGACTATTATGGAAGCTGCCCGTGCCATGCTATGTGACCAGGGTCTACCAAAGTTTCTATGGGGAGAAGCTGCAAATACTGCTGTGTACATTCAAACCGATGCCCTCATTCCGCTCTAGACTCCAAAACTCCCGAAGAGGTTTTCTCTGGTAAGAAACCTGATGTCTCACATTTTAGAATTTTTGGATGTCCTGTCTATTTTCATGTGCCGAAAGAAAAGAGAAGTAAGCTGGATGCTACCGGGAAGAAAGGAATGTTTGTGGGCTACAGTGAGACTTCTAAGGCATATAGAGTCTATGTACAGTGAAACTAGAATATGCCATGATGTCACTTTTGACGAAGATACTTCCTTGAAGAAAGTAGTAGATCTTCCAAGATGCAGAAGAAAATCATGAAAGAAAGGTACAAAATCAAGAAAGAACCTCAAGATGAGACAATGCGATATTGAAGGACCAATGGACCACTGATCCATCTCCTTCTTGGGAAAGAGACCATCATGGCTGGGGACACCCTCGAAGATCTTGAGGTCTCTTTAAGGACATTCGAGAAAGCAGAAATAGTGTATACCAAGGGTATCTAGGCGCCATGAGTACTATTGTACAATCTGAACCTGGATCTTTGAGGAAAATGATAAAACATCAAATGCTGGAAGGATACAACATGCACGTAGAATATAGTCACGTGAAAATGATGTGGATGGTCAGAAAACTGAAGGACAAATCGGTTATCCATGATAGCTCTACAAGATCAAACAATGGATACGATGGGAGTGAAAGAGATAAGGCAAGATTTGTTGCATGTGGCTTCTCTCAAAAGGAAGGAATAGACTATGATGACATATTTGCACCTGTGGCACGATATACCACCATTCGATCAATCATAGCCCTTGCTGCTACGCAAGGATGGAGTCTTCATCGGATGGATGTCAAGACCGCTTTTCTGCATGGTGCAATAAAGGAAGAGGTGTATGTGGAACAACCTCTGGGATTTGAAGTTCAGGATCGAGACACTCATGTTTGCAGGTTGAAGAAAGCCCTCTATGGGTTAAAGCAAGCACCCAGAGCTTGGTACGAGAGGATGGAATGCGGATAGTTGATGGTGAGCCTCCTCCTAAGTAATAACGATGACATAACACAACACAAGGTTATGTGAGGGAAAGCCCTCTGTTCTAGTGCTATATGTGGATGACCTCTTGCTACGGCAATTGTTGACCTCATTCATCAATGTAAGGGGCTACATTTGCGATTCGAGATGAAGGACACAGGATTGATGCACTACTTCCTAGAGCTGGAAGTGCAGCGAGGGCAGAAGATTTTCCTTTCTCAAGGAAAATACATTGTGAAACAAGAGAGATTTGGTATGGTGGTGCAAATCCGTGTCCAACACCAATGGAACTCAACTTTAAGAAGTTGAGTGGCAGCGCTGCTGGGCCTATCTTGGCAAATCCTACTGAGAATCGTCAACTCATAGGAGCTTTGATGTTCTTAGTGAACACCCGTCCGGACATATGTTTTGCAGTGAACACTTTGAGTCAACAGATGGTTGAACCTCATCATTTTCACTGGGTTGGTGCCAAGAATCTTTTGAGATATCTTCGGGGCACGATAAACCATGGGCTGAGATACACTGCCGGGAGTGTGATACTCCGTGGATAAGTATACGTGCACGATTGGGCTGGCAGTGTCGTGGATCGTAAGAGCACATCGGGATGCTGCTTCAATCTTGGTTCTGCTTCGATCTCATGGATGAGCAGGAAGCAGAAGTCGGTGGCTTTGAGCACCGCGGAGGCCGAATACATTGCTGTAAGTATGGCCTGTTGTGAAGCAGTTTGGTTGCGTAAGCTCTTTAGTGAGCTGTTTGGACATGTGCTAGATACCACTGTGATACTCTGTGATAACCGGAGTGGGATTCGTATGACTGAGAATCCTGTGTTCCACGACCGATCCAAGCATATTGATATCAGGTACCACTTTATCCGGGATATGGTACAGCGAGGCGCCGTAAGGCTCGATCATATAGGAACTGATGAGCAGGTCGCGGATATTCTCACTAAGCCCCTGGGAAAGGTCAAGTTCCTAACCTTCCGTGAGAGTCTTGGTGTCGTGGAAAGACCCTATGATGTGGGTCCTGTTGGACGATGAGCTCTGGGAGCTCTGGGGGGCTTTGGGGATAGCTTCTCGGGGCTATAAGCACTCATAATGCTTCTGCCCCACCCTTGTGATTATTGAGCTGGTTCGCCTCTCATTTATCTGTGCCCGTACATCCATTGGGTTCGGGCTCATGGGAGGTACCTCTCATTTGGCCAATAAGGTGGGAAAAGCTAGAGACTAGTAGCAAATACTGATGGACGCATCAGAGATTGCCGTACTCTCTATCTAGGATGGCACGGTCCAACCACTTGATCTGGGATCAAGTTTAGTGAGGTCTAGGACCTCTGCCTGACTTCGGGTCAAATGAACCAACTTCGGGTTGGTTGGAGACTCTTTGTGAGTCTGATAGAGGTTTCGAACCTCTGGGCTGAATATGTCAGCCGGGGGATGGTGTCCTTGTGACCCGCCATTAAAATAAAGGAGCCCGACAAAGCAAGTTACGAGGCGCGATGGCCTGATGTTTGATTGCAACGGTGGATGGAGTTCTCTAGTTGAGAAAGTGTTAAATTTGGACAACTAGGTCCAAACTCCATGTTGTAATGCTCAGATTAAGTGGCTAATATTTTTGTTGGATTCCTCTTTTGGAGAGAGGTAAAATCCATATAAAATATATCTTAATCCGATGAGCAGAACATTTATTTTGAATTTATTATTTATAATAAATTATATGTGCAGGTCGGCCTTAAGGTTTCACACCCCCAGCGGATGTGTCACACACCCCAATGATGGATATAAATACAGGCAAAGTTGGAGAGCATTTCACAACAACTCAACACACATCTTCTTCTCTCATCTGATTTAGTACGAGCTCATTGGAGGACAAGTTCAGCCCACACGTGTGGAGAAGAAGGACGAAATCTGTACGGCTGAAGGGAAGGACAAATTTCTGCAGCTAGGGTTTTGCTGGAAGTTTGACCAACGTTGACTTTGGTCAACGCATGGTCCGAAAGGGCTGAAACTTGTTGGAGAGTTCGATTTTGAGAGGCCGTACACTTTGGCACAGAAATCGAGGTCAAAGGGTTGACCAAACTGTTGCTGCGTTGACTTTTAGCTTGCTGCCCTGCGTTGACTTTTTTGGACAGCGTTGACTTTTCTGGAGTTGACTTGGGTTGACTCGGTAGCTGATTTGAGGATTGTTGTGACACATTCTGGGTTGGCTGATCAAGGAGACTTTGCTGGTTGAAGCATCCTGTTGACTGCCGTAACGCACCATCACATTTTTCTGTTTCTGGTTTGTCTTCTATAAGATCCACTGATATGTTCTATCAGCATTTTACTTAACCATTTGTGTGATTGCTGTAATAAAAGTAAAGTTGCATCAAGCATAGAACATCTACAAAAATTTACAACATGCTTAACCTAGACTTGAGCATGAAACCCATGCTTGAACAAATAAAATA